>OZ038386.1:27110848-27413348 GCA_964036045.1 Eutreptiella sp. 'Long Island Sound 2002' | reverse complement strand
CCTTCGTCCTCTTCCGGTGCCTGTGAGGTGGCCTTTGTGGTGGCCGGGGTCGTCACCTGGCGGTGAGGGCGTGGTGGTGCGCCGTGCGGCGGCGTTCCCTGCGGCTTCCTCTGTGGGTGTGGCCCGTTCTCCCCGTGTAGGAGTGCCCTTCGTTCTCCGTGTGGTTTCCGGTGGCCGGTGGGCATGCGCTGGTGTGATCCGCATGGCGTCCGATGTTTGCTTCGGTGGTGTGTGTTGGGGTGTTTGGTGGGGCTGGGGCGGTGCTGGTCCCCCCGTCGTGGTGTGCCCTTCCTGGGTGTGGGTCGTGGTGCCTGCCGTGGTGCCCTTTTCCTCCGTGTCTTGGTCCCCGCTCCCGCCCCTTCCTGGTTCTTGGGTGGTTTCCTGCCCCCATGGGGTGTCGCTTCCGGCGTCCTGTCCCTGCGAGTGCCTGCCCTCACTTGGGGCCCTTCTGTGCCCTCTTGCCTGAGTGCTCCTTGGTGCCCCTTGCCCTTCCCTTGCCCTTGTCCTGCCCCTTCCTGGTGTGGTGGTGGCGGGAGGGGCGGGGTGGGGAGGGGGCGCCGGCGGCCCAGGCCTGGGGGTGGGTGGCGTGGAGCCACTGGCGGAGGGCTTGGGGGGTGTAGGGGGGGCGGAGGCCCTGGACCGCATCGCGGAGGAGGGCCTCCCATGCCGCTTGCGGCATGATGGCCTCCGGGGCGGCCTCGTTGGGGTTTGCGGGGGTGCGGGTGCGCACCTCCTCGAAGGTATGCACCATGTGCACCCCTTCGTGCCTTCCTGCTCCTCCGGCCCACTTCACCCAGCGGCTGAGCTCCTGCAGAGCTGGGGAAGACCACCAGGCAAGGTGGGCGGGGGCCCGGGGGGGGGAGGGGTCCGTGCCCGTGGTCGTGGTGCGGCGGGGGGAGGACGTGGACCTGCGGTGGTGGCGGGGCTGGCGGTGCCTGGGGGAGCGGGAGCGGCGGCGGCGGGGGCTGGGGCTGGAGGACGGGTACGGGCGGAGGGGGGAGCGGGAGGGGGAGGTGGACATGGGGCGGCGGTGGCGCGCTCGGTGGCGTCCGGGTGAGCGGGAGTGGTGGTGGCGGGGGCTGGGGGTGGTGGATGGACACGGGTGGCGGGGGGAACGGGGAGCCCGGCGGGGCGTGTGGGGGGAGGGGGAGGTGGACGTGGGGCGGCAGTGGCGTGCCTGGCTGCGTCGGGGGGAGCGGGAGTGGTGGTGGCGGGGGCCCGGGGTGGGGGTCTTGTTTGGCCGGTGGGGGGAGGGAAAGGGGGACATGGGGCGGCGGTGGCGCTCGTGGTGGTGCCCGGGGGAGCGGGAGCGACGGGAGCGGGGTCCCGGGGGGTCGTGGTGGCACCTGGGGGAGCGGGAGCGGCGCGAGTGGGTGGTTGAGGCGCGGTGGGAGTGTGGGCGCCGTGGGCAAGTGTGCCGTGCGGGGGGGGAGCGGGAGCGCCGCCGTTTGCGGGACCGGGCCTCATTGCTCGAGTCGGGCCAGTCCGGAGGCGTCGGCGGCCCCTGGGGGGCCTCGCGCGGTGCCGCCTGGTACTGGGGGGGGGGGGGGGAGGTCCCCCGTCGTCCATGGATCCGCCACGTAGGGGTGTGGTGGCGGCAGTGGCTGGTGGTATGGGTCGAGTGGCTGTCCTTGGCGGGGTTGGGCCCGGGGGGCCCCTTCGGCCATCGGATGGTGGCCGGGGGGGTACGGATACGGTTCCTGGTACGGGGGTGGTGGCTGGTACGGGGGGGGTGGCTCCTGGCGGTAGGTGGGGTATGCGGGTGGAGCACTCGGTGGCTGCCATCCCGTCCGCTGGTGCTGTTCATGCACGGGGGGTTGTGGCCCGGTGGGGTAGGGCGGTGGGCAGTGGTAGTGGTGGGGGTGGTGTTGGTAGTGGTGGTGGTGGGGCCGCTGGTGGTGGTGGTGTGGGTAGTGGTGGGGTTGGTGTTGCGGGTATGGCCCATGGACCCCTTGTGGGTTTTCCGGTCCCCCTTGTGGGGGTGGGGGGTTGGGCATCGTGGGCAGTCCCCGGGGCTGCACTATGTGGTGGGCATGGGGGAAGGGTTGGGGGCCGGGCTTGACGGTGACGGTGGTCGAGGGGTCCCACGTCCCTGGGTCGGTTTGGCCGGCGGTGGTGGTGGTTTGTGGGGGATGGATGACGGGGCGCTTGGTGACGGGGATGCGGACGAGGGCTTGGACGGGGTCGTGCTGGGTGGCCGTCTCTGCGGTGGTGGTGGGTGCCGGCGGGAGGGGGGCGCGGGTTGCGGTGGGTGGGGGGTCCTGGCTTGGGCGAGGGCCCGGGCGGGGGTGGTGTCGGGTGGGTTTGTGTCGTTGCGTCTGCGGTGTTGTGTGTGCTCGCGTGGGCGCCGGCTTGGGTTTGGGGTCGGGTTTGGGGTTGGGGTCCGGTTTGGGTTTGGGGTCGGGTTTGGGGTTGGGGTCCGGTTCCAGGTTGAGGAGTACCTCTCTCCGGAGGTGTGAGGGCGCCGATGTCGGGTCGGGGGTCGTCCCGGTGGGTTGCCGGGGTGCCTGAGTCGCCTGTGTGGGGGTTGGGGGGTCGGTGCGTGCGGCCGCGGCTTTGGCTTTCGCCGTGGCCTTGAGGATCAGTTTGGCGGGGAGGGGGGGTTCGGAGGATGAGGTGGAGGAGGTGGACGAGGCTGAGGATGAGGAGGAGGTGGTGGACGCGGGTTGGGCTGTGATACGGGCGGGCTTGTGGGCGGCGGCTTCTGCTGCGGCCACGGCGGGGAGGATGGAGGGCATGTCCTCGGGCTGTAGGTTGGGCGCGGGCGGCTGGGGGGGCCCGGTCGTGACCTGGCGGCCCGGCGGGCCGATCTGGTCGGCAGCGGCGGGGGAGGGAGGCGCGGGGCTGAGGCCTTCTCCTTCTGGGCTCGGCTGGGCCCGGGTCCTGCAATGTGCGAGGTCGTGTGGGTTGGTGTCCGCGGGGGGGAACAGTTCGCGTGGGCTGCATTCAGGGGCCGGGGGGGTTGGGCCTGGGTCCTCTGGGGTGCGTGTGGGGGGCGTGGGCGGGCCACTGGGTGGGGTTGGCGTGCCGCAGGGCGCGGGGCTCCCCTCGGCGGGTGTGTCTGGGTTGTCGAGTGTCGGGGGCAGTGAAGGGTGTCCGGCGGCTGGGTGTGTGGCGGGCTTGTGCTGGTGTCCGGGCGGGTGGGGGAGGCCCGTGTCGCGGGGCCCGGGGGTGCGCGCGATGGTGGGCGTGTGTCGGTCTCCGGTTGAGCAGCGAGAGGGGGGGGGGCATGGGCGGGGATTGTGCGGCGGGGTGTGCTGTGTCGGTGTATGTGTCCGCTTGCCGCGCGCTTGCGTGGGCAGTTGTAGGCCGGGCGGTTTGGAGGAGAAGCCTGCCGTCTTCTGCTGCCGCGGCAAGGATTTCGCAGACGAGCTTTCGTATCTGGAGGACCTCTTGGTCAGTGGTGGGAAGGGGGTATGCTAGCTTTGGGCTAAGACCCGCGCGGTTGAGGACCCTGTGGATGGCGTGGTACCCGCAGGTGAGGGACTGCTGCGGTCTGGGGGGGGGGGTTTGGTCGTGTGTCCGGGCCTGCCTCGAATTGTGTGTGGGCGGTGGGGATGGCCCAAACCCAGGGCACGGTCCCCGTGGGTGGCCAGCGGCGCTGGATCCAGTGGGTTAGGCAGAGCATGGCCAATCCCAGGTGGTAGCCCGCCTTCCCTGAGGTGATTTGGGCCAGGGCGCGGGCTGGGGGCTTGTCCCCTGGCTGGAGGACACCCCTGAGGACCCTGTGCTGGGTGGTGGGGTCCCCCACTGCCCCTGGTGGGGCGGTCTCCGGGGCGAACATGGTGTCTGTCCCCTGGATGAGCCAGTGCGGGCCGGGGGACGTAGCTGTAGCGGCTATCACGTAGTAGTGGCCGCGCCCGAGGACTGTAACCCAGACCTCCGGCGGGGGTGGTCACTGTCTGTAGGTGGGGGGGGGGGGTCGTCGTCTGGGGTGCGGAGGCCGGCGGCGCGGAGGGCGGTGTCGCGGTTGGGCGCGTCGGCCTGTTCCCACTGCTCCGGGCGGTTCGGGTCCGCTGGGTGGTCCGTCTCCGCTGGGGCCCGTCGTAGGCGTACGGTCCCTTGACGCGTGACGTTGATGCCGGTGTCGTGCGTCAGGGCCTGGCCCCACTCGATGGGGGGGATCCAGATGTGCTGGCCCCCGGTGTGTTTGCGGGCTCGCCAGAGCACGAGGTCTACGATGGCCTCGTGGAGGCCGCTGCCTGGGGTGGTCAGGTCCCGGAGGGCTTTGACGGTGAGCTTGGTCCAGTCCTCTTGTAGGCGGTACCAGCCCAGGGGGGTGGTCGGGGCCCTGTTTTGGAGGGTTGCCCGGAGGAGGTCGGGGTCGCGGATGGTGGCCGGTGTGAGGGGGGGGTGCCCCGGATCCGGGGGGGGTGGGCTGGATGGGCTGCCGGGGTCTTGCGCGTCTACGTCGATGGATGGTTGGCCCTGGTTGGGCTCGGCCGGACTGGGCGGTGCCGGGTGGCTTCTTGGGTGTGAGACGGGTCTCGGGGCGCTGTGATGGTGCCTTGGAGACCTGTGGATGGAGACGGGGGGCGCGTGCGGGGCGCGGAGCGGGTTAGTGGACGTCTGGGTCATGCACGGCATGGTAATGGATGAGACGCTGCATGTGTTCCCTGGCGGTGGGGTCGGTGAGTTGCTCCGCGTGTGCTAGCAGGAGGTGTTTGCGGTGTACCATTTGGGCCGCTGCTCTGCGGACTGCTTCTAGCTGGAGGTGTGCTGCTGCCTCCATGGGGCTTTCCGTGTGTTTGGTGAGGTGTCGGTGCAGGGCCTGTGTCACTGCCCCTCTCATGGTGGCTTCTTTGATCAGGGGGTCCCGGAAGAGGTGTTCGGTGGCCTGGTGTGCGTGGCTGTGGGTTGGCCATCCTTCGTGTTGTCGCAGGGTTTCCGCCGGGGACCAGCCCACTAGGGTGTCCCTGTCTGTATGGAGGGGGCATTTCTTGAAATGTTCCCAGTCCTCCGGGGTGGTGTGGTCGCATGGGCAACGGGTGTGTTCGTCGGGGACGTGGATGTGCTTGCGGGCGAGCCATCTGGCTACCCTGGTGAGGAATGGCAGTTGCTCCCTGAGGAGCTGGATGCGTCGTTTTTGGAGGTGGGCTGGGACGTTTGCTGGGCGGAGCGCTGAGTGGTAGAGGGGGACTTGCAGTCTGTCCTGGAGCTCCTGGATGTGCGCCCGGCTGTCTGCGTCGCCGAGCACGCGGGCGAGATGTTGGATGGGGTTGGGGTAGTGGTATGCTCTGTCGTGGGCGGAATAGGGGGCGTCCTCTGGTACCCAGTCCGGGGTCTGATGGGGCTCGGGTACAGGGGGCATGTGTTGGAGGTGTGTGTGGTTGCGGCCAAGGTCAGGGATCTGGAGGGCTGGTAGGTGTGTTGTGCGCTGGTGTACTGCCTGGTTGTCGACCTTACCATTTCCGTATTGGTGTCTGTGGGACTCTTGTTTCACGATGTGGAGTTGGACGTAGGGGGGAAGGCTGCGTAGGGCTTTCCAGAGTAGCAGTGCCTGGGTGCCGAGGCTCGTCGCGGTTGCTTTGTGAAGTGGTTGCCTTGCTATGCGGAGGAGCAGGTGTGTGTCGACAGTGGCGTCTACCACGAACCAGACCCGGACGATGTGCGGGGAGTGGGCGGGTAGGTGGGCCGCGACTTCGGTGATGGCGTCGGCCATGGCCCCTAGCTCCCCGTGGGAAGAGGCCCCATAGGTGGTGTGGCCCGTGTGGTGGTCCATGTGGTAGTGTCCCCCGGTGTGGGTTAGCTGCAGGGTGGCCCCCCCGCTGATGGGCGTGAGGGCGGATTCGCCTGAGGCGTCGGTGAAGAAGAGCCGGTCCGCCGGTGATGGTTGTGGGAGGCGGCATGGGTTCATGGGCAGGTAGGCTTATATGGCAAGGCCCGTGGCGAGGTGGGCTACTGGGGTTGTGGGCTGCAGGATGGGGGTGGCGTACACCCCTATTCCTTTGGAGATGATGTGCTTTGCTTGGGGGGACAGGGCTATGAGTCCCTGCTCCGGCTGTCCTTGTGTGAGGTAGGAGTAGATGTAGTGGAGGATGTAGGCTGTGTCGGGGTTTAGGTTGTGGCATGTGAGGGTTTGTGTTCGGTGCTCCGGTGTGTGGCAGGAGTGGTGGAGCGGATAGTAGGGGTGCTCGTGCTTGCCCGTTCTGCCTGGCTCGTACATGCTGTAACGGATGGCGACCCCTGCCGGGTCGGGGCGGGGGCATGTGGGTGTAGTGGTGACGAGCCATTTGGGCGCGTGGTCGGGGTTCCATGCTACCGTGGGGTTAGTGTCGGTGCGGTGGAACCATGGGGCTATCCATGTGTAGGCCTGTGGTGGTAGGTGGGTTGTGGGGTGGGTGTGGTGGCGTGCTATGAGGTGTAGTACGGGCCATGGTGTGGTTGGTGCCTCGGGGTCACAGGCCCAACATGTGCGTGGCATGCTCTGGGAATCTTGGGGGACCTTTGGTAGGTCTCGGGCGGTCATGTGGTGTTTCGGTATGCGCCATTTTGCCCCGTGGTGGATGACGGTGGTCTGCGTGGGTTTGGCTTCATTCGGGGCCAGTAGTAGGGTTAGTGGTGGGACTGGGCCCGTCACCGGGGGGACGGGTTCGTGTTTCGATCCGGTGGGTGCGTAGGGCGGTGTCGCTGGGATGGGTCGCGGGTGTTGCTTTGTGAATTCTCGGTAGGCTGTGCGCATGTCTTTGGTGCCCGGTAGAGTGTGTCCCGCTGCTCGTGCCGTCTGCGTGAGGTACTGGTGGAAGAGGCGGTATTGTGGCCATTCGGGAAGCTGTAGAAAGGGGGTGTGGTGTGCCCCGCTGTGGTGCAGGACCCGCATTTGGGGGAGGGTGACGTATACTACGGTGATGGAGGCCCCGACAAGGTCTATGGTGTGGATGGTGCCCTTGGGGTGATGGTGGAGGTCCCCGCAGAGGACCGCTAGTGGCCCTTCCTCTGGGCACGTGTGGTTGGTGAGTATGGCGTGGTGTGGGGATGGGAGGAGAAGCTGCAGGTGGTTCCACAGGCGCGTGTTCATGTTGGTGGGCATGCCCGTCTGGTGGAGTACCCAGCGCGGGCATGTGTTGCGGGCCCGTTGTGCGGCTTGGAGGCGGATGGCGGTGAACTCGCGGACCTCCGGTGAGTTGTTGTGGGTCATGCGGTGAAGGAGGAGGGCGGTGTGTCTGGTGTAGGCCGCTTTCACCTCGTCCCCTATGGTGTCTCCATAGTGGGGCCATGCCGCTCGGATGGCGCGGGTGGGTATGGAGGTGGGCCAGCCCCCGTGTGCTGCCCATGCCTTGGTCACTGCGCGTGTGGCCGGCTGGAGGGCGGTGGTGGGGTGTGTCAGGTGGAGTGCTTGGAAGCCTATGGAGGTGTTTAAGACCCGGGTGAGGTAGTACGCCAGGCTCTGGTGGGACAGGGAGAGGGCCTTGGTGGTCGGGGACGCATATCTGGGGAGATGGGCGAGGTGTGATTGCAACTTGGGAGGGAGGGTGGCGTCCTCAGGGTTGGCGGCCTGGACTACCCCCAGGTGGGTGGTGGTTGTCACGACTTGCATGGGGGGCCCCTGTGGCCCTAGGGTGGGAGGTGTGGCAGACCCCTTGATCATGGCCACTGACTTTGTGGGGTGGACGATGAGGCTGTTGTGGGAGAGGTAGGAGACGGTCACGTCCAGTAAGTCGTTGGCCTGTTGGGTGACCGTTGGCCCGGGGTCCGGGGCATGGGGGTCGTGTCGGGTGTGCGCGACGGTGAGGTTGGTGTCGTCCGCGAAGCCGACCAGGGGGGAGAGGAGGGGGTAGGGTGCGTAGGCCGGGTAATTCTGCTCGATTGCGAGGGCCAGGGGGAGCGTCACTAGAAGGTACAGGAAGGGGCCCTCTGCTCCCCCTTGGGGGACCCCGCTACCTGGCTCCAGGAAGGGGGTGAGGCCTGCTCCAGTGCGGACCGTGTATTTGCGGGTGCGGATGTAGTCAGAGGTGAAGTTGTAGAAGGGGAGGCCCAGGCGTTTCCACACCGCTTCTAGAAGGAGCCAGGGGGTGTTCGGGAAGGCTCCTTTGACGTCGAGGGAGGCGATGATGAGGTCCACCGGGTCCATGTCCGCGATGGGGTCCTGGAGGAAGATGGCCTCGTGTGGGGACCGGCCTGGGATGGCCCCCCAGAGGCTCGCTGGTATGTGGGGGTCCAGGTGGGGGCGGATGCGGCGCAGGAGGATGGTCCAGACGATTTTGACCTCCGTGACCGCACAGACTATCGGGCGCCAGTTGTCCGGGTTTGCCCAGTCCCCTTTTTTGTAGAGGGGGCGGACAACGTTTGCCCAGTCTGGTGGCAGGGGGGTCCGCCCTGTGACGATGTCCCAGAGGCGGTGGGCGAGGACGCGGAGGAGGTGGGCGGGGAGGTGGTAGTATGCCTCTGCAGGGAGGCCGTCGTAGCCTGGGGTTTTGTGTTGCCGGAGGCTGTGGATGGCCTTCCGGACTTCGTGGATGGTGAAGGGGCGTTTTTCCAGGTGCCTCCTCTGGGCGTGGTTGAAGACCCGAGGGAGGCGGTCGATTTTGGCCTGGGTGTCTGGGTCCAGTGTGTCTTGAGTGGGGGTGTGTTGCCGGAGGAAGCTGTCTTGGGTGGCTTGGAGCACTGTGGCTGCTTCTTTGGTGAGGGAGCCGTCCTCCTGCCGGACCGTGGTGATGGTGCGGTGGCCGGTGTCGGTCATGGCGTCGTTGAGGTGGTGGATCGCCTTGTAGTTCATGTTGCGCATACCGTTCGTGTTCCTGGGCGATGCGCTGTTGCCTGTGGATGTGCCACCGCTGCAGGTCCGCCCTGATGTGGGCTATTCGTGTCCTGCAGTGGTGTATCTGGCGGCGGGTTTGGGGGGCGTCGGTGTGGAGGAGGGTCGCCAGTTGTTGCTTCGCATGCCAGAGGTCATGGAGCATGTCTCCCAGGGCCGTGGGTGGTTCGTCGTCGTCTGTGTGGGGGTGTTGTTGGAAGCCGCAGGCGACGGCGGCCGTGCGCATGGCTGTGAGTAGGTCGGTGGGGTCTGGTTGGATGCGCCGGGCGCGGTCTATGGCCCTGTGATATTGGGACCAGGCATGCTTGTCCTGCAGCGGGGGCATCTTCAGGGGGGGTGGTAGGCCTTGGTCCGCATCCTCTGGGGGGCTGGGGGGAAGGTTGGGGATGGTGAGGCGGATGTGCAGGGGGCTATGGCCTGTGGGTCCCAGCGGGAGGGGTCCATATCGGGCCTCCGCTCGGATGATGGTGGTCGGGTCGCCATAGCATACGTCGATGCGGGATGGGGCGGCATCCGTTTGGTGGGGGAAGTGGGATGGTTGGCCTTCGAGGTTGGCTGTCAGGTCCACGAGCCCCAGCATTTCGATGATGTCGCGGACTGCTTGGTCCTGGGGTGTGGCCTGTCCCCCTCGGTCCGCTGGGGTGGGGGCGGCGTTCATGTCGCCGATGATGACTGTGGGGGCGAGCATGGCCATCTGGCGGTATGCCTCGGCCAGGGCTTGGAGGAAGGGTTCCGTGGCTTCGCCAAAGGGGACGTGGGTGCTGATGACGTTGAGTTGCCATCCGTCTCCGACGACCTCATAGACACCTAGCCTCCCTGGGACGCTGAGGTGGTGGACGAGGTGGACGTGGATGCCGGTTTGGGCGTATAGGGGGGTCCCCTTGTGCCAGTAGCATTTGTACGCTTTCTGGTCCGGGGTAAATATGGGGGTGGTTTCTGGGGGGTCGTCGCGCTGTAGGCCTTGTTCCTGGAAGGTGAGGAGGTGGGGAACCCACCCCGGCCCCTGTGCCATCGGGAGATCTTGGAGGGCGGTTGTGGCGTCCTTGGAGTATGTGACGGCCGGGTGGTTGAGGTCGAGGAGGTTGACGGTGGCCTCGGTGGGGGCGGGCCGGGGCTGTGGAGGCTTGTGCCCTTGCCCCGTCAGGGAGGGGGACTGGGGCTCGGGGATTTTCTGCGGGTTTGTGGGCGTTTGGGTAGGCGCGGCGGGGGGAGGCCTTGGCTCCACTCCGGGGGGAGCTCCCCAGTGCATTTGGTGCCTGTGTGGGCCTTGTTCTCTTCGGTGCGGAGCCGGATGGGGTGGGCGCTGGTGAGCTCCAGGGTGTAGCCGACTGGTTTGTCCGGGGCGCTGCTGCCTTGGTCTAGCTCCTTTTGGCGGTGCCAGATCACCCGGATCTGTGGCCCCCCGTTGTCCCCCTGTTCCTTGAGGCGGTACTGGATCGTGCCCTCACACCACATCCAGTCGCCTGTGTGGTCGTTGCGGAAGGGCTGTTGGACCTTCGCACCTTTTTCGAATCCTGGGTACGCTTTGGGCGGGGGCTGTGCTGGTGGCGGGAGGGAGGATGATGAGGATGCCTGGTCCGGGTGGGCCGGTGGTAGTGGTGGGAGGGAGGATGACGAGGATGCTTGGTCCGGGTGGGGCGGTGGTATTGGTGGGAGGGAGGATGACGAGGATGCTTGGTCTTGGTTCGCCGGGTGGGTCGGGTGGGATGCGGGGGGTCGGGAGGTCGCTGCTTTTCCGGCTTGGCTGGGGGCGGGTGCGCCCCTTTGACGTCTCGTTCGCTTGGGTGGGACTGGAGGTAGCGGGGCTGGGGGGGCATGGGGTTTGAAGAAGGGGTGCGTTGCTTGCTGGTCTGGATCCCTCAGTGGGGGTTCTGCCGGTGTTTGCATTTTCGCTTTCGCGTGGCTGCGTATGATGTCGGCGAGCTTGCGCACGGTCTCCGGGGGATCTGTTGGCCATGGCAGTGCGGCGGGGCTGTCGTCGAAGGGGTGGTTTAGGTGGTAGTTCCTCATGGCCTTGGCCTGCATGACCCAGGCCTCTGTGGGTTCCGGTGTGTCCGGGCCGTTGGGGGAGCCTTGAGCCCAGTAGAGTGCTGTGTGGAGGGCTTCCCAGGGGGCGCCTTCGCGGCCTGTGAGGGTGGTGGCTTGGAGGAGTCGCTGCTGGCCCCGTGGGGGGTCTTCCGGGTCTATTTCCGGGGTATAGGCCTGGGCCGCCATGAGGACTCCGTGTGCCCAGTGGAGGACCCACCATTGGGCGTCCGCTTTGAGGATGTGGATGGCGGGTTGTTGGGGGGGCGTGTCCAGGGTGTCCCACGATGCGATGGCTAGTGGTATCCTGGAGGGGTGGAGGTGTGGGGGGGCCTTGCGGCTTAGGAGTTGATCGATGTGGAAGGGGGTGACGGGATCTTTGGGGCCTTGCGGTGGTGGGGGCATTGCTGGGATGGTTGTGGGGTCCCAGTGGCGTTCGTGGGCGGCGAGGATGTACAGGGCGGCGGTGATGATGTGGTGGGCTTGCCCCTCCAGGACGATGTGGCGCTCCGTGCCGAAGTCCTTTGGTAGGTGGGCTGCGGGGTGGACGGTGATGTGGGCCAGGGCGCGTTGGTGGGCCTTTTTTCCCCCGTCTGGCGCCTGTGTCCGTTTGTCCCCCGGGATGTGCTGGTGTTGGTGTTTTGGTGGGAGTGGTCCCAGGGCGAGGGATTCTACACCGTGGAGGGGGATGGCGTGTTCCCTGGACCTGTTGGGCAGGATGTATATGCCCGGGTCTCCCGGTACGGTGCCCAGGTACATGTTGCCCGTGATGGTGGGGGCCGGCAGCAGGTGGCGCAGGGGCGAGGTGCATGGGGTGGAGCAGGCCGGGTCATGGTGCTCACACCGGGGGTGGTCGATGCCGTACGGGGTGACGTGTACGGCGAAGGGTCCAACGGCGCGCTGGAGTTTGTGGGGTTGGATGTTGTGGAGGCGCGCCACCGCCCGTGTGTGGGAGCGCCCTTCGCTGATCCACACGGCGTCTGCCCGCGACGCCGCTGGGTTCAGGCAGTCCGTGGTGATGCCTGTGATCGTGCGGTTGTGGGTGGTATCTGATACCCTGGCGGGGGGGGCGCCGATGCGGGGGATGGTGTGGTCGTCGTGGAGGGCGTGGGCCTTGCGCCTCGCATCGTGTCGGTGCCGGGCCTCCTGGGCGGGGTTGTGCACACCCGTGTGTTTGGGCTTCTTGTTGGGGCGGTCTGCTGTGTGGAAGGGGGTGGGCCGGGAGGGGGCGTGGTGGAGGGTGGGGTGTGGGAGGTCCCCCCGTGTTGCCCATGTGTACAGGGTGGTCGCGGCGGCCCCTTCCGCCTGTATGGTGTATCGCTCGTCGTGTCGGCGACGGGTGACGAGGACGTTGGGGGCCGTCAGCTCATACACCTGTGTGGTGTGGGGGAGGTGGCGGGTGACGGTGATCTTGGCGGCGTCGTTTTTGCGGGTGGTGGTGTGGGGGATGATGTAGTGGGTCGCCCATTCGTCCTGGGGGGCGTGTTCCGTCGGGTCTAGCTTGAGTGGGGGGTGGAGCGGCTTTGGTGTTGGGGGCTTGTCTTGGCCCTTTGCGTGGGGCGCCACTTTGGTTTCGACCAGGTATTGTGGGCCCCAGGTTTCCGGGGCCCCTACCTGTGTTGCTGCCGCTGTTGCGGCTTGGAGGAGGGCGGTGGTGTTGGTGTCTAGAGGGGGGGGGCCCGGTTGGGGGGTGAGGGTGTCATGGTCTTGGTATGCCCACCAAATGGTGTAGCCTCGTTGGGTGTTGCGGTGCGGGGTTTGGGTCTGGGCTTGCTGGATGGATAGGGCGGTCTTGATGTCCTCCGCTGCTTGTGGGTTTATGGGTGTGGCGTACGCCCATACTCCCGGGGCGTGTATGCCGTGTGGTGCTTGGCCTACTCCTCGTATCAGGTGTAGGGTGTGGTGGGTGCGTGTGAGCCCTAGGTGTTCTTGGAGGAGGTCCCCCCGGATGTCCTCCCACCGTTGCTGCCAGGTGTGTGTGTGGTCATTGGGGGCGGGGTAGGTGATGACGATGGCTTGCCATGGGGTGGGGCCTGGATGCACCGTCATAGGTGCCGACGATGCTTGCGGGGGTATGTGGACGGCGTGGGCGGGGGCTGCTGTTACGGGGTCTCCTTCCGTGGGTGTGATCGTGGCATCGCCTTGGACGGTATATCTTTTCTTCATGTGGCCATCCTAGAGCCTAGGTGGTGCCCTTGCCAAATCCAATTTTTGAGTCAGAAACTCACCAGGGCGGCCTGGGGCGGGGGCGCCAAGTCGGGAGGTGCCCTCCCAAATCTGCGCAGTTTTGGGTCAAAAACAGCCATTTTTCGCCCAAAACAGCCCTAGTAAGGGTTCAAAACAGCCAAACGAAGGCAAACGGCTGCTACACTACACGTGCGGCTTGACTTTCTCGTGACCCAAGGACCTTTGGTGCCCTCTAACTCCACGAAATGTCCGAGAAACGGCCCAAAAAGGCGCCAAAAAGCCCCAAAAACTGCGCCATGTGCATTAGCACCCTGAAACCAAGAACGGGATTTATCTTGGGCTACGTGGCTCAAAAACGAATTCCAAGGGCACCTAGTCCACCCGCAACCCCCCACTTTTTATGGTTTCCAAGCCTCAGAATCGCCCAAAGAGACACGTAGACCCCCGTACCAGTGGTCACGTGGTGCAGCCGGAGGGCCGGCTAGCCCACGCACAGTGGGGGCCAACGGTGGTTCCACCAGGGTCCCCGGGGGCGAAAAAAATGATTTTTTCCAAACTTGTTCCTAGACCACTTGGGATGATCAAACAAGTGTTTTGTGGCCGTTTTGAGCCCGTGGTGGCGCGTTTTGGGCCAGGGAATATCCCCAAATGCCTTGAAAATGGGCTGTTTTGGGACCAACAATGGGTCAAAAATGGGTCAAAAACGCGTTTTTCCAAAAATGATCGTGGACCATTTATGATGCTCAAACAAGTGGTTTTAGCCCATTTTGAGCCCGTGGCGAGGGGTTTTGGCTCGTGGAAAATCCCAAAATGCCTTGAAAGTGGGCCTTTTTGGGACCAAAAATGGGTCAAAAATGGGTCAAAAACGCGTTTTTCCAAAAGTGATCCCGGACCATTTGGGATGCTCAAACAAGTGTTTTTAGCCGGTTTTGAGCCCGTTTTTGACCGAGTTTAGCCCCTTCCACCACATGTATGGACCACTTTGTGCCCTTCGCACGTACCTTAGAGCCGTGTGGTGGAGCCACCTAGAGTTGGGAGAGGCATGTAGATTGGAGGATATATATATATATATATATATATATATTACTACACCCCTCTCCCCTTAAATTTAGCTAACAAGCAACAACAACAACAACAAGCACGTCACCATTCCGTTTTGGCCATTGCACCTTACCAACGTCTCGGGCTTGACTCTACTTTGGCCATCCTAGAGCCTGGGTGGTGCCCTTGCCAAATCCAAGTTTTGAGCCAGAAAATCACCGGTGGCGGCCCGGGGCGGGGGCGCCAAGTCGGGAGGTGCCCTCCCAAATCTGCGCAGTTTTGGGCCAAAAACAGCCATTTTTTGCCCAAAACGGCCCTAGTAAGGGTTCAAAACAGCCAAACGAAGCCAAACGGCTGCTACACTGCACGTGCGGCTTGACTTTCCCGTGACCAAGGGAACTTTGGTGCCCTCTAACTCCACGATATGTCCGAGAAACGGCCCAAAAAGGCGCCCAAAAGCCCCAAAAACTGCGCAATGTGCACTAGCACCCCGAAACCAAGAACGGGCCGTATCTTGGGCTACGTGGCTCAAAGTCCGATTCCGAGGGCACCTAGTCCACCCGCAACCCCCCACTTTTTATGGTTTCCAAGCCTCAGAATCGCCCAACGAGACACGTAGACCCCCGTACCAATGGTCACTTGGTGCAGCCGGAGGGCCGGCCAGCCCACGCACACGGTGGGGGCCAACGGTGGGTCCCCGGGGCGAGAAAAATGATTTTTTCCAAAGTTGTTCCTAGACCACTTGGGATGCTCAAACAAGTGTTTTTAAGCCGTTTTGAGCCCGTGGTGGCGCGATTTGGGCCATGAAGGATCCCAAAAAACCTTGAAAATGGGCCGTTTTGGGACCAACAATGCGTCAAAAATGCGTGAAAAACGCGTTTTTCCAAAAGTGATCCTGGACCATTTATGATGCTCAAACAAGTAGTTTTAGCCCATTTTGAGCCCGTGGCGACGGGTTTTCGCTCATGGAAAATCCTAAAATGCATTGAAAATGGGCCATTTTGGGACCAAAAATGGGTCAAAAATGGGTCAAAAACGCGTTTTTCCGAAAGTGATCCCGCACCATTTGGGATGCTCAAACAAGTGTTTTTAACCCGTTTTGAGCCCGTTTTGACCGACTTTGGCCCCTTCCACCACATGTATGCACCACTTTGTGCCCTTCGCCCGTACCTTAGAGCCGTGTGGTGGAGCCACCTAGAGTTGACAGAGGGGTGTAGATTGGAGGATATATATATATATATATATATATATATATCCTCTAATCTACACCCCTCTCCCA
Source organism: Eutreptiella sp. 'Long Island Sound 2002' (assembly GCA_964036045.1). Classification (NCBI taxonomy): domain Eukaryota; phylum Euglenozoa; class Euglenophyceae; order Eutreptiales; family Eutreptiaceae; genus Eutreptiella; species Eutreptiella sp. 'Long Island Sound 2002'. The sequence goes on along the minus strand of OZ038386.1, from coordinate 27,398,061 downwards.
TGCCGACGTTGCTATTCGTCTCAGATGCCTCACAAGGAAAGTAGGGGTGTTGCTCATGTGTGGGTTGTGGATAAGTGGAGAGGTTGGGCCCAATCTTCCACCTTTGTCGGGCACCTCCGAACGGTTGGCTATGCGGCCCAGGTGTGATCCGACGGTTCGCACCGCCCCTCACCCCAACGTGTGGGAGGGTAGCATCGGCTTGGGTATTCGCAGCCCTACTGCGAACCTCAGGGGGGTGGGCTCCTGAGGCGGGCAAGGGGTTAGATTCACAACAGACACACATATAAAGGGGGGGGGTTGAAAGGCTAGTGCGGATGTGTGGCCATAGCAACTCGGGTCGGTGGCTTTGGACCACATCGCCATGAAGGTACATCACACCTCCCCGCTTACACCCCATTTGTGTTGGCAAAAATCCTTACACGGAAAAATACCTTGCCAACTAGGAATTGGACTCGGAGAAGAAACGAAGGTAACTCGATTAAGAGTACACCTGTTTTCCAAGTCCATTCGTAGAGCACCTTGTGACGCATTAAGTGTTGCCATCCGATTAATGGGCTAGTCAAACAAATCTTTTGCCGCACCCAACACTTGGAATTTCTCGGTCGCCATTGGATCGGTCCTGTTCTTGTCCGGATGAAGAAGTAGAGATAAAGAGCGGTATTGCCCCTTTACTGCGGTTGCATCTTGGGCACCCAAGAAGTGCAAGGCATGTGCCTTTCACCGGTGAAGACTGGTGTTCTCATCTGTGATCCTTGTGGACCACTCGGTGATTTCTCTCTTCGTTAAAGCCAAATGATCCACCGGGGTACCGGCCGCTCGAGGACGTGACCAGGGGGGTTCGCTTGATGGTGCCGTTGGATCTTGGTGTGGTCGAGGGCGTTTGCGACCACCCCGTTGCTCGCTGCCCGTAGCACGTTGTCTCTTGGAATGTGGCCCGTTGCTTTGTTGGGATGGCCTTTTTCTTGAGGAGTGGTTGTCCTCGGAGTTGGTCGACTTTTTGCGCCCTCCTTGGGGTGGATGTGGTTGCGAACGATATGGTGCTTGGCTTGGAGGTTGATGTCGTGCTGGCATAGTAGTTCTTCTGGACTTGGGAACTTTTCTCGAAGGTTTTGCTGTTGGTGTTGGTGGACTTGGGCGCCCAGCTTTTTGTGTTGTGTTTGGGGTAGGCTTTCTGCTGGCACCTCCCTTTGACCTTGATGTTTCGGAGCGTTGAGCTTGATGTGTTTGTGATGGATCTGGATGAGCCTGGTTGCTGCCTACCGTTGGCTGTGATGGCCCACGGTTGGTGGCTTGTGGAGAGCAGGTCCCATGGTGTTCGCTTGTGTGGGCATCCAATTCAGCATCGGTGACGTCAGGTAGGGCCCCACACTCCGTCATTGCCCAAATGACGGGTTCATCATACATGGTCAAAGCATCCTCGTATGTGGCGTCCTGGAACGTATTCACTGTGGATCGCAACGTCGTGGAATCAACAGCAAACATTTGAAGGATGCTTGCACAATATGCCAAGAACCATCGTGGGAGCTGTCCCGTCAACGTTTTGGCGGCGCACCATTGCATGGCGAGCATCACCACGCGGAACCCACAAGTATCAGAATCAGGTTGGGTTCCGTAATGGTGCCACACGAAAGACCAGCCAATCTTTTTCAACATGACTCGAAACAGAGCCCCGCATTCTGACGAGGCGTCTTTGGAATCGTGAATGACTAGGCTCTTGCAATCCACTTGGAGATTTGTGACCAACACGTAGTGGACCCCTATCGTGGAATTTCGGGACGTTAGCAATAATGGTAACGCGCATTTTTCTGTACAAATGAGGCTTAGTGTAGGAAAATGTCGCATGAGTTGGGCCAACTGCATGTCGATAATAACAGGTTTCACCGAGGTCGTTCCTGGGGGCAAGAGAACTTCAAGGAGGCACTGGACTGCTGCAGTGGACAACCACGCACATTCTGCAAGATGGACATTGTGCCCGATGGAATCATTTCTCTCATCCGGCCAATATTCAATGCTGAAGTGGCAATTACGTGCATCCAAATGGGGGTAGTCACCAATGGAGGACGGAGGCGGAGACACATGCGATTTAGTCGGGTACTGTTTTGGTGGACCCTCAATGTGGTCTTGCTTTCGAAGAATGCGCTCCCGGGAAACAGCCTTTGTACCACAAGTTGATAGTCCATGAGCCGCACACAAGGTCCGCAACTGAACAACGGACATTTGGCTCAAGACATCGGCACTAAAGACATGTGGCTTGTTGTTGCCATCCAACAACTGCACTCCAACATTTGGTTGCTGAGATGTGCCATGAGGCCGTCCGCGCATACGTGGCAACTCCGTTCCGTCCTCATTGAGGTCGTCAATGTCCAATGACAACTTGTCTCCTTGTAATTGTCTATCAATGTAAGACCACCATGGAAATGACACATACTGCAAGATGAGCAACATGTTCACTTTTAAAATGCGGGCATCCAAATTTTTGGGGAAATGAGATTTGGTGTGCCATGAGCGGCATACACACATGATCCTGGCAATGAGAGTGGATGTGAAGGTTCCACGTGGGTAAGGAGGAATGTGCTGAGCGGGCTTGGGTGCTAAAACATTTGTCGCCACAAACCAATTCCACAGCTGCACGTAGTAGGGGTCCACAAGGAATGCCTCACGGCGATAGTTAAGGATATATAGACCTTGCAGGGACCGTGCCCGTGACAATGCAACATACGCATGTGCTGCGGCAAAGAAGGTTGCCATATCAATCCACACAATCCGGTACGAGCAGCCTTGCGATCCGTGAACAGTACATGCATATCCTGCGAGCATCGGAAATTGTAGTATTTTGACCTGCACGGATGGCCCGTACACGGGGATTATTTGTTGGAACCGACAAATAGGGTACTCCCTAGTGCGACCAATGGGGCACACAACGATAACATCATTGGACCATCGCTTGATAACAACCATTGTCGAGTTCACCAAACGATTCTGAATACTAACGCTGCGAATTAGCCGGGCTCGCATACCGGCGGCCACAAAAACCTGTTGTGGGAGCACGCGGCGATTGCGAGAATTGATGTAGTCGCACATGGCTTGATTGGTAGGAGCACCACCCATGTCCACATACGTGGCGTTGAAGGTCACAATATTGGATCCCAATTGTTCCATGAAGTGTTCGTTCCACCGATGCATAGCATTCCTGCGTCCCACTAACATGGGGGCATCTTCGAGATCTTGTAGCGAAACATCATTGTTTGGAGCGATGCGTTGTTGTAGAGTGAGATGATCATCATCTGTTTACTCCCCTATGCGTTCACGATTGAGCAAGTCAATGAACTGTTTATCGTCTTGGCGCATGACCTCCGTCAACACAAACGGCACAAAATGGTTCCGGAAGAGGGCACTATCGAAGATGTCGAGATCAACAGCGGGAAGCTGCAATGGGTCGCCAACAAGAAGCATTGTAATTCCTCCGAAAATATTCCGCTTGTCTCGTCGCACCTTGTGTAGTATGTCATTCAACGTGTGGAGGAGCTTGTTCGACAAAAGTGAGAACTCATCCACAATAATCATGTCAGCATTACGAATCATCCACCAAAGAATTGTTCCCTCTTTGATTTGCCAATGAAGGTCCAAGGACAAAGAAAACAAGCTGTGGATGGTTCGGCCACCAACGTTCAGCGCTGCCACGCCACTAGCACCGCACACGAGTATTGAAAATCCACATGCGCGTAGCTTGGCAATCAATAAACGTACGACATGAGACTTCCCAGTTCCAGCAACTCCTGTGAGAATGGCACACAACTGAGGTCGGCTACCATCAATGCTAGCCCGACAATGTGTCGATATATCTAGTGCATCCTTCGGTTGTCGTTGTTGAAAGTGTGCCACAAAGATTTCAAAAACCATGCGTTGCCAATGATTTAGAGCATTGACCAAGGTTTCGGCAGCTGCGGGGTCATTGGCATTCATAAATGCCTTCAACTCCTCAGCCAACTGGGGATCCAATTCCGCCTCATCAGCAACCATTGGTTCATCGTCACCGGCCCGATGCTTGTTCAGCTCATCCAAATCGGACATATAATTGTTGAAGAAGGTTGCGTCAATTATGTCCTCAGCCCGAAGGACCTCTGCAAGAAGACGCAACCGCTCAACTGAATAACCTCGAGCCTGGGCGCTGTTTAGTGTTTCGCGTGCTTCTTCCTCATATCCTCGGAACAGCCCACGAAGGATACACTCCTCCATGTAGGTCTTCGACACATTGTCCTTCGAAAAGAATCGCTGTTCGTGGTCTTCTTTCGTGAAGGGCTGGGAGAGGAGAATCTTTTGTAAGAAGTACTTTTCGGCGTCCTCACCGTAGGGAAGGTAGAAATTCCACCTTGGAATAGCAGTGCGCCGGCGCAATCTCCACTTATTGCCCATGTTGTCTCTAATTTCCCGCTCCATGCGCTCTGGAGGGGACGGCCACCAGTATGGGCGCTCCTTGCCATTGTCAGGAGGGTCGGCTTTATACCGATCACCGTCTACTGCGTCGTCGGAATCACTAGACAGTGATTCGTTGGCCATATCCTCTGCTGGATTGCTTGCCAAGGCGCTGGCCTCTGAGGGATTGCGCCGTGTACGACGGTAATAGCGGTAGAAGTCAGGGTACTTCAGTTGCAAACCATTCGGAAGCTCCAAATAGAAATCGTACCTATCTAGGTACCAAACATCTGTAGACGGGTCATCCTCTGGTAGGTGTTTGCGGCGTTTCAAGCGCCCCAACTTAGGCCATGGATCCGTTGGAATCCATACAACCTCTCTACTACCCCTACATTGATGAATGCCGAGCAGCATCATTCCATTCTCCATGCGTCCCAAAGAACGTAGCTTCAGCAAGCGCTCAACGTCAGTGGAATTTGTTGACAGGTTCATTGGAACGGTCAATGATTTTGCAGCTTTGGTGAGATATTTCGCAAGGTACAACTCCCACCCCAAAGATGTGATCCGTTGCACATTGTTGTGGCATTGCAAACATACTAGAAGACGACGATTGTGAGGCACCACACAAGCATCTTCTTGTTCCTGTCGGCGGTACAATAGGCGTACACCCTTACTGTCCAACTCCTCCTTATGTTGGGGAACCGTAAACGGATACCCTGCCTTGCACTCGGTAGATACGCGCCCTTGGCCAATGTTGAAACATTTGTCCGGGTAGCACTGGTGCACCATATTGCACTCCTTGTATAAACTCCGTAGATATGAAGTGAATTCCGGATCATAGCCATCACTTTCGCGGGGCATTGTAGCGCAGATGACATCATCCGGGATTGAATCTGGTTGGCACCAAAGAACATCATGCAAGTGCACTCGGCCGCGCTCTTGGTATTCAAAGCGGAACCAATAATCGCGAACCGTTCCAAATCCACCTCTCTTGCCAATGGCTAAGAACTCACGCTTGAAGATCTCAACCCGCTTATGAAATGCAACACATGCCTCCATATCGTACCCGTCTTGAATTGGCTTGGTGGGCCTTGTGCCCTCGGGATATCGTCCAGGCCACACCGCACCTGCGCGACATCCCTTCTGCACTGCGGCTTGCAAATCAGCCCAATTGTCATTCATCGTCCAAGTAATGAATAGGTCTGCTTTTCCAAGCTCGCGGCTCATTGCAGTGAGGTCAAGATGCCGTGAGGCCCAATAGGATCGTGTCCCAACTAGCTTGGATGGGACATAAGTTCCATATCGATAGTATGGGTTGAGTTCCGCAGTACCTTGATCAACCCCTTCGCCTTCCAAATTCCGATGCATGGAATCAACACCATCGTGGTACGAAGCACGGGCCTTCTTATGTTCGTGTGCGGGGCGTGCTGATGATTGGCTTGGTTGGCTCGGGGACTGTGTGGATGATTCGGTACCTGGACATGGAGTTGATTGGCTTGGCTGACCGGGTGATTCAGTGGATTGCGAAGAAGATTGTGCGTTATGTGATGACTGTCGCTTAGGAGGGGGCTTGGGTCCTGCGGAGCTTTTAGCAGCACGCAAATGTTCCGCAGTGATATCCTCTGCGCGATCACCACGTTGCGCTTTGAAATTTTGCTGGTTCCAAATAAGTTGATTCTTCATCTCCTTACTCACTTGGAAGAAGGACCACCATCGGTCACGGCGCCAGCGCTCATCAAATGCAAGATAGCGGCTACGGTAATACGCTGCACATCCAATTCCACACCCAACCTTGTATCCACCAACTCCACCAGGATATAAATCCGGCCAAACGCACGGTTCCAATTTTGGATCGTTGAAATGCAGATACGTGTCGTTCGCCAATGATTGTGCTGCACGGGTAACGGTCCCCCCTGCACGTTGAAATGGTGCTCGATGCATGAATCCCACTCTGTCTTGGTGAGGGGCAAAATCGGGAATAATGTTCCGCGGTGCATCACACTCCACTGCCCAAGCCACATACTCGTCTTGTAGACTGTACTCCAAGCGTTTCCCGTACTTATCCTCAAAAAAACGTTGTGTCAAAGTCCCCATTGTAGAAGCGGCATTCTGTAGGTAGCGGTACAATGTTTCATAATGCGCCAAAAACCGGGAATAAAAGGGGTGAATTTTCTTCAGCAACAGCAATGCTTGGTTCATTTGCCGCGTGTTTTGGGCACTGTCCTTCGGCTTTTGATAATCGCGAAGCACATCTTCTTTCATGGTCATAAACCCATATAGTGCATTATAATGCTGGCTAGGCTTGCGGCCCACACCAACGGTCCCAATAGCATGGTGCCACTGTCGATGACGCAGGTCCACGTGCTTAAGGGTATTTGAATACAAAGCACCCAACGCGATTTGCCGTTTTTGATATTCGGTGAGATTCGCCAGTTTGGTTGGGACATTGTAATGTGTCGTGCCATCCAATTCGTACCCATAATTTATAGGATCGTACTTGGCACGATACTTGCTGCAAACGAGGCATGCATACATACGATGTGGCGAATGCCATACCGGCGTATCATACACTTTGAAGGCGCCAATACTCGTGGGATGCAACCGAGGCGGAACGCGAAAAGGTGGTCCTTTGTATTGTACATAGTTGGCAAACAGGTCGTTTCGGAACTCGAAGATTGCACTAGTAATCACATCTGTGGGTGGCACCCCAAAGAGGTTGGTGGTACGGACTGCACTATCATCTCGGAAAACAAGAAACTTGTGCGCACCAACCGGGCCCCAAAGTAGTTGACCACATCGATGGCAAAGGGCATCGAACAGTGGCGAGTACAAAACATCCAAACCATCAAGCCAATACTCTCGGACACTTTTCAAAGAAATGTGAGATGATGGCTTGTGTTTCCGGCTGAAAAGCTCTTTCTTAGCGGCACCAACGACCCCCCGCGATCGAGGATGTGAAGCTTTGGCATGTTGCTTCTCCGGTGTATTGGCGTGTCCACCGACAATGCCCTTGTCGCGTTGCGACTCTGGCGTGTTCCTTGTACCTCCAGTAGAACCCTTGGCAGCTTGGGCCGCAGAGGTGTTCCTTGCACCTCCAGTAGAACCCTTGGCAGCTTGTGCCGCAGAGGTGTTCCTTTCACCCTTGGCAGCTTGTGCCGCAGAGGTGTTCCTTGCACCCTTGGCAGCTTGTGCCGCAGGGGTGTTCCTTGCACCCTTGGCAGCTTGTGCCGCAGAGGTGTTCCTTGCACCCTTGGCAGCTTGTGCTTGTGAGGTGTTCCTTGCACCCTTGGCGGCTTGCGCTTGTGCCGTGTTAAGACTTACCATGGATGATGATTGCAGTCCACGCTTCGCTCGCTTGTTCAACCGCTTCATGAGAGTGTGCCGCATACTAGCATGGCGAGGGCGAATGGTTCGTGGCGCAATTTGGGGGTGCTGCACAATGAAGTCCCCAACATCGAAGTCTACGTCGGCTTCCAAACATTGTTGCAACTCTTGTTCCCAGCGATTGGACATGGAGAGTATGAACGTAACTCGGTTAAGAGTACATGTATATTCCAAATCCAACCGCGAAGAACAGAGCACACAATGAAAGAAAAGGGTCCTGTAGCAGAAGAAGTAGAGGGAAATGCAAATGTATTGGTACAATGCACATCTCACAACGCAGCACCACAGTACCCATGTTCCATGTCCCATTTCCCACTATCCCATGCCATGATGCCACAATCATGACCTACATGGTGTCACATTCATTACCTATTATGCTCCCCATGGTCCCATGTCCCTTGTCCCAAAATCCCATGATCCACCAATCATTACCTACATGATGCCACAATCATTACTTACTATGGTCCCCTGTCCCGCCTGCAACCCTTGTTACCAGCAATTGGATGGGACATGGAGGGTATGAACGTAACTCGATTAAGAGTACACGTATACTCCAAATCCAACCGCGCAGAACAGAGCACACAATGAACGAGAAGGGTCCCGCAGCAGAAAAGGTAGAGGGAAAAAGTAACTAGGCTCTAGGATAGCCACCATACCATACCATCAGCACGCAACAAACGACTTTTGTATAGCGCCTCGTCTTGCGGAATCTGGCGCTCACAGCATGGATGGTTTGATCAACCCGGATTTTTTGATGAAAGAACCTAGTGCACAAGTTCAGCACGCAACAAACGACTTTTGTATAGCGCCTCGTCTTGCGGAATCTGGCGCTCATAGAATGGAGGATTTGATCACCCTGAACTTTTCGATGAAAGAACCTAGTGCACAAATTCAGCAGGCAAAAAACGACTTTTGTATAGCGCCTCGTCTTGCGGAATCTGGCGCTCATAGCATGGAGGATTTGATCACCTTGACCTTTTCGATGAAGGAACCTAGTGCACAAGTTCAGCACGCAACAAACGACTTTTGTATAGCGCCTCGTCTTGCGGAATCTGGCGCTCACAGCATGGATGGACTTTTCGATGAAAGAACCTAGTGCACAAATTCAGCACGCAACAAACGACTTTTGTATAGCGCCTCGTCTTGCGGAATCTGGCGCTCATAGTATGGAGGATTTGATCACCTTGAACTTTTCGATGAAAGAACCTAGTGCACAAGTTCAGCACGCAACAAACGACTTTTGTATAGCGCCTCGTCTAGCGGAATCTGGCGCTCACAGCATGGATGGACTTTTGGATGAAAGAACCTAGTGCACAAATTCAACACGCAACAAACAACTTTTGTATAGCGCCTCGTCTTGCGGAATCTGGCGCTCATAGCATGGAGGATTTGATCACCTTGAATTTTTCGATGAAAGAACCTAGTGCACAAGTTCAGCACGCAACAAACGACTTTTGTATAGCGCCTCGTCTTGCGGAATCTGGCGCTCACAGCATGGACGGTTTGATCACCCGAGACTTATTGATGGTTGCCATTTTCCATGGGCCAATATGCATCACCACGGGCTCAAAATGGGCTAAAAACACTTGTTTGAGCATCCAAAATGGTCTAGGATCACTTTTGGAAAAACGCGTTTTTGACCCACTTTTGACCCTTTTTTGGTCCCAAAAAGGCCCATTTTTAAGGCATTTTGGGATTTTCCATGGCCCAAAACGCGCCACCATGGGCTCAAAACGGCCTAAAAACACTTGTTTGAGCATCCCAAGTGGTCTACGAACAACTTTGGAAAAAATCATTTTTTTCGCCCCGGGGACCCTGGTGGACCCACCGTTGGCCCCCATTGTGCGTGGGCTGGCCGGCCCTCCGGCTGCACCAAGTGACCACTGGTGCGGGGGTCTACGTGTCTCGTTGGGCGATTCTGAGGCTTGGAAACCATAAAAAGTGGGGGGTTGCGGGTGGACTAGGTGCCCTCGGAATTCGTTTTGGAGCCACGTAGCCCAAGATACGGCCCGTTCTTGGTTTCGGGGTGCTGGTGCACATTGCGCAGTTTTTGGGGCTTTTTGGCGCCTTTTTGGGCCGTTTCTCGGACATAGCGTGGAGTTGGAGGGCACCAAAAGTCCCTTGGTCACGAGAAAGTCAAGCCGCATGTGGAGCGTAGGAGCCGTTTGCCTTTGTTTGGCTGTTTTGAACCCTTACTAGGGCTGTTTTGGGCGAAAAATGGCTGTTTTTTGCCCAAAACAACGCAGATTTGGGAGGGCACCTCCCGACTTGGCGCCACCGCCCCGGGCCGCCACCGATGAGTTTTTGGCTCAAAACTTGGATTTGGCAAGGGCACCACCTAGGCTCCAATATGGCTACATGGGGAAAAGATCTGAAGCGTTTGGACGGAGCAACGGCCAAAACGGCACGGAGACGTGTTGTTGTTGTTGTTGCTTGCTTGTTAGCTAAATTTAAGGGGAGAGGGGTGTAGTAATATATATGTATGTATGTATATATGTATATAGATATATACAGACACACACACATACACACACACACACTCATATATATATATATACATATATATTACACACACACACACACACACACACAGATATATATATATATATATATATATATATATATATATATATATATATATCTGTATACATACATACATATATATATGTGTGTGTGTGTGTGTGTGTGTGTGTGCATATTGAGAAGGTGGGTGTGGACTTCCGCTTGAAGGGAGTTGGTACAGGTTGACACATTTTGCGTTTCTGTTCAAACCCAAGCCCTCAGTTGAGATGCACACACCGGCTTTCAACCCCAATCGCCTGGATCATGACGTGCACTTCTAGAATGCCACCGAAGACACCAATCTCCGATGAAAAGAAGGACAAGGCAACGGTATATGCTGTAGCCATGGCAGCGGAAGGGCCATCACTGATGGAATAAATGGGGAGCGTGCCTGTCCCAAAAAAGCATAAGAAGCGGAGCGTTTCCTTTGCCTCGCAATCCGAGGTACAAAAACTCACGCCCGAGGGTGGGCACCAAGTACTGACCTCTGCGCCCATCTCCACACCCAAACATGAGTCCCAAAGCGCGAAGCCTGACCCAAAGCCTGACCCGAAGCCTAACCCATCCAAGCCGTCAGACGAACCGGTTGCAGCCGAGGCCATACCTAACCCAGAAGCAGAGGTGATGGTGGACGACGCGGAAGACGAAGCAATTTCGCAAACACCTCCAAATCTGGACATGCCGGATCTAGGCGAGTTCACCTCCCAAACGTCCTCTTCACCAGAGCTCCCCACCCCTTCTACCCCTCTTACTTTGACGCCTACCTCAAGCCAACAAACCTCACAACCTTCTCAATCTTCGACGGCTTCATCGGGGCCGTCTAGTATCGGTGATGTAGATCTGTCCCAAGATTGGGATGAGGTAAACAGACAGATCCACAAGTGCATGGAGAAAATAGAACTCCGTGCCTGTATCCGAAAATTGGAAACCTGGGTCGCATCCTTAGGGGACTCTCCTTTTCGAAAAAAGGTGCAGGATTTTTTCCTCCAGGAGGCCGAAGAGCGGGGCGAGCTCACCCAGACAGTAATCTCTTTCCTCTCCTTGCGAAACAAGGATGATCTTTGGGCCCGAGTGCAGGCACAAGTAGGGTGGGAGAATACCCACGATGCCCGCCAGCCCGTTTTGGAGAAGCTTGACATGAGCCGTCCGTAGGCTCATGAACAACTATGTGTGCCGCGTGGGGCCGATGAGGCCGTCGTTAAAAAACGGTATCGGAAACTGGTGCTGTGGGCTCAGAGGTTTGACATCAGTGTCATTCAAAGAATCAATGGGGTGAAAGACATCCTTTGTGGGGATAGCCGACGGCTGTACGAGGCTCAATTGAACGGCCTCGTTGCACCACGGAGGGAAGATTTAGGGGATGACCCTGCTCTTTGGCCGCGTGAACGCGTTTGGTGGCCAGCAATGGCCGACGTGGAATCTCCGGAGCCCATGCAAGCTGCTAACCCCGGCACCATTGCGCTGCACGGACCCATTAGCCCTGAGCTAACTTCAATCTCCTCACAAACCGTTCACCAGGAATATATTGATGCCGACGACACCCCATCTCCTGCCGAGGGCCCTGCATCAGGGGTAGATGGGATCAGAGTCCTAGGCATTTTGTTGACAAATCGTGAAATAACGGAACAATTGGGGGGTGATCGTTGGATCGGGGATAATTTGATTGAAATTCGAGTGCAACTCATGAATTTGCTGCTCCATCGGAAACTCGGCCTCCAGCGAAGGGTCTGGCCTGTTACCCTTTGGCGGAAAAAGAGCTTGCCACAGAAGGAAAACTGCTTTGACCTCGATTGGTTTATTTTGGTCTGTGGCGAGCAGGGGCACTGGTGGGTGGCAGTTTTTCTTCATCTGCTCTCGTCCCCTGAAGTGTGGATTCTGGATTCTCTGTGTCGGGATTCTGCGCAACGGCAACAGCGTGGAACCGTTCTGTGGGACCTCCTTAAGCGGCATTGGAAGGTGCACAACCAGCACCAGCCATGGCCATTCTCTACCGATGTGAACCTTAAGAAATTTCACTGTGTACATCAGCCAGATGGTTGGTCGTGTGCAGTGTTTGCGTGCTATGGTGCAAAGTGGGTCGTTTCCCTTGTTTTAGGCGGTAGCGAGGTTGATTTGTCACCTCTATCGCTAGAACTAAGCGACTTAGACCTTAGGAATATTTTACATAGTTCGCACAGAAGAGTACGTCTGCTGCATACGGATTTAGTTCCCGATCATCCGCTCTTCCCGGATTCCAGAACACCTTCTTTCGCCAGCTGAGTTGCATCAGTGTAAGCAGCTTTTGGAGTGGCGGGCTCAAGTGTCGAAGAACTAAGGACATTTCAAATTTCATGTCTGAGTTTATGTTCCATGCCTTCAGGGTTTGAAAATGAGTAGCAGGGAGTTGAAATTGAGTAGGAGGGAGTGGATTTTCACTTGGAGGGAGTTGAAATTGAATAGAAGGGAGTTGAAATTGAGTAGGAGGGAGTCGAAAATGAGTAGGAGGGAGTTGAAATTGAGTAGGAGGGAGTGGGTTTTCACTTGGAGGGAGTGAAAATTGAGTAGAAGGGAGTTGAAATTGAGTAGGAGGGAGTCGAAAATGAGTAGAAGGGAGTTGAAATTGAGTAGGAGGGAGTGAATTTTCACTTGGAGGGAGTTGAAATTGAGTAGAAGGGAGTTGAAATTGAGTAGGAGGGAGTCGAAAATGAGTAGGAGAGAGTTGAAATTGAGTAGGAGGGAGTGGATTTTCACTTTGGGGGAGTTGAAAATGAGCAAGAGGGAGTTGAAAATGAGTAGGAGGGAGTGGAAAATGAGTAGGAGGGAGTTGAAATTGAGTAGGAGGGAGTGGGTTTTCGCTTGGAGGGAGTTGAAATTGAGTAGAAGGGAGTTGAAATTGAGTAGGAGGGGGTGGATTTTCACTTGGAGGGAGTTGAAAATGAGCAGGAGGGAGTTGAAATTGAGTAAGGCGGAGTTGAAATTGAGTAGGAGGGAGTGGATTTTCACTTGGAGGAAGTTGAAAATGAGCAGGAGGGAGTTGAAAATGAGTGGAGGGAGTTGAAAATGAGTAGGAAGGAGTTGAAAATGAGTAGGAGGGAGTTGAAATTGAGCAGGAGGGAGTTGAAATTGAGTAGGAGGGAGTGGACTTTCACTTGGAGGGAGTTGAAATTGAGTAAAACGCAGTTGAAATTGAGTAGGAGGGAGTCGAAAATGAGTAGGAGGGAGTTGAAATTGAGTAGGAGGGAGTTGATTTTCACTTTGGGGGAGTTGAAAATGAGCAGGAGGGAGTTGAAAATGAGTAGGAGGGAGTTGAAAATGAGTAGGAGGGAGTTGAAATTGAGTAGGACGGAGTGGATTTTCACTTAGAGGGAGTTGAAATTGAGTAGAAGGCAGTTGAAATTGAGTAGGAGGGAGTCGAAAAAGAGTAGGAGGGAGTTGAAATTGAGTAGGAGGGAGTGGATTTTCACTTTGAGGAAGTTGGAAATGAGCAGGAGGGAGTTGAAAATGAGTAGGAGGGAGTTGAAATTGAGTAGGAGGGAGTTGAAATTGAGTAGGAGGGAGTTGAAAATGAGTAGGAGGGAGTTGAAAATGAGTAGGAAGGAGTGGATTTTCACTTGGAGGGACTTGAAAATCAGCGGCAGTAGCCTTGTTACAAGTAAGGTATCGTTCCCTTATCTGGCAATAAAATAATGGAATTATTTTATAAATTTGGGCTGCAGAACGGTTCAAAACATCCTTGTCGCCTTTTAGCAGAAGATCAGTTGCACTAGATCAGTTGCAGTCGTTTTTTCGGTTGTCGTAAATGCGCGTGTCGCCTGTTCGTGCGTAGTCTTTCGCAGTCTGCTAGGGCCGCAGTCTGCATTAGGGAAAACTAGGCGACTTAGATTACCCCGCCTGTTGGACTGGCGCGCGCCGATGCGCGCCGAAATCTGACTGCGCGCCAGTCCCCCCAGACCGAAAGAAAGGGGTACGGCGGGACTCGAACCCCCCCAGAGCTCCCTTCAACAAATAATGCACCCGGCCTTACCCACTGGACCCTGGCACCGTGCAACACCGTCCAAAAATATCATTTATGGATTTGGTCCCTCCGACGAAATTTTTTAAAAAAACCAAGCCACCGGCCGAAGCCGGCGGCTGCTGACTTTTCCCAGCCATGCGCCGAGGTTGTCGACGGCCCCTGGGCCCGTCGGGCACCTCGGTTGAGTTACAAACTTGACCACTTTCGGTCACATTGTGCACAATCATTGGCCCATTTCCATCATTGAGCCTAATGGTGAAGGGAGGGGCCAAAGAGGTGCTTGGGCCAAAACTTTGCCCCAAAGGTGAGTTTTCTTTGGAACTTTTTTGAGTTCGGAAGACCTTCTTAACACAAAAAGAACACACCCTATCCGTCACGGCCCTAGGGATGGTCAGACCTTAGCCTAAGGGTGGAGGGGTAGAAAAGTGACCCTCTTTTGAATGGCTACTTCTTGGTGGCAACAAGTGTTTGGCAACACAAAGTAAGGATAGTGTGCACCTTGGGAAAGCTTGTTTTCCATATTGACGCCCCTTTCCATAACAAGGAAAGGTATCAAACAAAAATGGTGACCAAGTAAGGTTGGCACTCGTTTGTAGTCGTTGGTGTAGCTCGGAGTGGCCACTTTTTGAAGTGGTTTGTTGTTCCCAAAGTGTGCCACTCCAAGACCTCCAAGGACTTTTGTGTGGGCCTTGGTGTGAGCCTTCCTTGGTCACCGGTGCCTTTTGGTGCTACAAAGACCTCTTGAACACAAAAAGAACACCCCATATCACACCTTACCACAAGAGTACATCTTACCACAAGAGTGGGGGGGTAGAAAGGTGGCACCCTAGAGTACCAGCTCCAGAGTGCTATATCCTACAATAAAAAGTGTTTGGGTGCATAAGGAAAGGATAGCTTGGAAAGCTTGTAGGTTGATGTTAAAGCCCCGTGAGCTATTATGCAGAGATAGTGAAGTGCAATGGTAACCAATATAGGTTGACACTAACTTGTACTCTATGAGGGGTCGTGGAGTGACACCCCTAGAGGTGGTTTGTAGCACCCCAACACCGCCGCATAGTGTGCCACCCAAGCACTAAAGCACCACAAGTGCTGTGAGACCACTCCACAACCCACAACGTATGTCAACAAATAATGTGTATTATCTCTGCTTCTAGTGGTTTTGCAACAAAAGTTGGAGCAAAAGTTGGTCACTACAACATTGTACCACACCAATTTGCCACCCTTGATGATAGGCAACCAACAAATGCTATAATTACAACACATCCCCAAGCCAGCCTTGTGTTGTAAACGTCAAAAGCACTGGTTGAATGACCATGACTTACCTTGTGCAGGCAGATGCAAGCCACATTTTGGTGGCAAAAGCAAACAATCTTCACAATTGCACATCTCCCTCCCATCCAACATGTGCAGAATTGGTCAAAACACCCCAACGGCCGAACAACGAACTTGTGACCTATGGAAAGGGACCCTAACCGCGAGTTAAACCCATAAAACATACGTCACCCTGTGGCCAAACACCCAAAAACGAACTTCTAAACTCGAAAACATGGGACATGTCGAGATCCAACCCATCATGTCTCAAGGACATGGCATGCTCAGAGTACATGACCAATGACCAAGGTTTCACTTTAAGGGAACAAACCCCCAAGAAGTACAACACAGGACCAACCAAAAGACAACCCAAACCACGTTTTCGACATGACTAGACAGCTGCAAGCTGTCCAATGCAAAAAACACCACTTCGAACGCAAACAGTGGCACAAAGTTATTCAAATGCTTCTACATACAACTCAGTCCAAGCTAGTGGGGTTGGGGTAAAAAGTGGTCCTCTAAGTGTCTGAAAGTTTGACCAAATTACACTACGAAATCGACGACTGAACGACATTACAGATAGCTCACCTGGTAAACAGACACCTGAAAAAGACATTGCCAGCGTCTCAACCTTTCATCTGCCAAAAATTTCGAGAAAATTTCAAAACTCTGCGCGTCGCGGCTCAGTCCAAGTTAGCGGGGTTTTCCCTTACCGTCACCGCATTTGACCGCAAGTGTTATCCGGAGAAATGCGTTTTTCTCCGGATAACCCTTATCCGGAGAAATTTGGCGCCGCAGCCAGATTTTGGTCAATTTCAGCCCATTATAGGACAGTACAGCATATTTTACATTTTTCTACATTTGTATTATTATTACTGTTATTATTCTCTGGTGCATCTGTTAAATTTCAGATGTTAAATTTGTCAAAATTTGTCTCCTTAGCCTTTAAATTTCAGATTTTACATTTGTCAAAATTTGTCTCCTTAGCCTTTAAATTTCAGATTTTACATTTGCAAAATTTGTCTCCTTAGCCTGTTGTTGCAAAATGCAAGCCCATAGCACCATGAGGGGCAAAAGGCCCAAAATTATTGATGTTGATTTGCTGAGTGATGTATCATCCCCAAAATGCCACCTAAATCCCCATTTGCCATTTTTTGGACCAACCTCCGACACATGATGGTCCGACCGCTCCAAGCCGGTGTGAGACGGCCTAGCCGGGCCATGCATATTCCAAAAGTAGACACCTTAGGCTTTCCAACGGTCCAAACGGATTGGAAAAACTCCACGGTAGCGCCAAGTTACCCCCCCAACACCTTTGCACCATGGTTTGTCAAAAACACTGTTGGGTCCAATAAAAGGGCACTTCCACCTTGTCCCACACCCCCAAAACCTGATCGCAAGGCATTGCAGGTGTGAACATGTGTCGTGCAATGTTGTGTGCAAGCCCCATTGTCAGTTTGTGGTCAGTGTGGCCCCGGGCTTGGCCCGGGGCCTTTGGTTTTTTTAAAAATTTCACTTTTCTGGGGACAAATCTCTATTGAATAATTTTCAGAATTCTAACAGTGCTGCAGTACCTGAGCGGTAATGCACTGGTTCGTCAACTGGTAGGCTGCGGTTCGATTCTGGCAGGCCTGTTTTGCGCCAGCCGCCGGCGCCAGCGCACTTGGGGAAAATCCGACATTTTTGACTCTGGCGGTGTTCTGCGGCTGTTCTGGCGCCTCCGCGCCAAATTTCTCCGGATAAGCCTTATCCGGAGAAAAACGCGTTTCTCCGGATAACACTTGCGGCATTTGACGCCCCCATTGCGGTGACGGTATGCAGACTGCGGCCCTAGCAGACTGCGAAAGACTGCGCACGAACAGGCGACACGCGCATTTACGACAACCGAAAAAACGACTGCAACTGATCTAGTGCAACTGATCTTCTACTAAAAGGCGACAAGGGTGTTTTGAACCGTTCCGCAGCCCAAATTTATAAAATAATTGCATTATTTTATCGCCAGATAAGGGAACGATACCTTACTGGTAACAAGGCTACTGCTGCTGATTTTCAAGTCTCTCCAAGTGAAAATCCACTGCCTCCTACTCATTTTCAACTCCCTCCTACTCATTTTCAACTCCCTCCTACTAATTTTCAACTCTCCCCTGCTCATTTTCAACTCCCTCCAAGTGAAAATCCACTCCCTCCTACTCAATTTCAACTCCCTCCTACTCATTTTCAACTCCCCCCTGCTCATTTTCAACTCCCTCCAAGTGAAAATCCACTCCCTCCTACTCATTTTCAACTCCCTCCTACTCATTTTCAACTCCCCTCTGCTCATTTTCAACTCCCTCCAAGTTAAAATCCACTCCCTCCTACTCATTTTCAACTCCCCCGTGCTCATTTTCAACTCCCTCCAAGTGAAAATCCACTCCCTCCTACTCAATTTCAACTCCCTCCTACTCATTTTCAACTCCCCCCTGCTCATTTTCAACTCCCTCCAAGGGAAAATCCACTCCCTCCTACTCATTTTCAACTCCCTCCTACTCATTTTCAACTCCCCCCTGCTCATTTTCAACTCCCTCCAAGTCAAAATCCACTCCCTCCTACTCATTTTCAACTCCCCCCTGCTCATTTTCAACGCCCTCCAAGTGAAAATCCACTCCCTCCTACTCATTTTCAACTCCCTACGGCTCATTTTCAACTCCCCCCTGCTCATTTTCAACCCCCTCCAAGTGAAAATCCACTCCCCCGTGCTCATTTTCAACTCCCTGCTGCTCATTTCCAACTCCCCCCTGCTCATTTTCAACCCCCTCCAAGTGAAAATCCACTCCCCCCTGCTCATTTTCAACTCCCTGCTGCTCATTTTCAACTCCCTCCAAGTGAAAATCCACTCTCCCTTGCTCATTTTCATCTCCCTGCTGCTCATTTTCAACTCTCCCCTGCTGATTTTCAACTCCCTCCAAGTGAAAATCCACTCCCTCCTACTCATTTTCAACTCCCTCCTACTCACACACAAGTGTCCCCCCACCGATCCAACCAATGACTTGCACACTATTGTTGTCACTGGAAATTGCGTCCCTCACCTGCCCTTGCACACTTGGCACGAAGAAAGCATTGTTCCATCTTTTTTTGTGCAATGTGCAAAAGAATGTGTAAAACAATGTGCAAGAGATGTGCTTCCCGATGATGAAAGTAGTATACATTGTGGAGCCGTAGCTCAAAACTGGGGGCCATGAAGGCATAACCCAACCTTACACAGGCGAACCGTGAAGGCATGGAACATAACTCAGACTTGAAATTTGAAATGTCCTTAGTTCTTCGACACTTGAACCCGCCACTCCCAAAGCTGCTTACACTGATGCAACTCAGCTGGCGAAAGTTGTTCCCCACATGCAGCCCGAGCATACAACTGAGCCAAGCGAGTATCAACCTGCTCAGCCGAGTCAACCATATTGTGAATGTGTGCATGCAATTGATCATTATACGCGGCCTGCTGCGCACTCAGGCCCCCAGGAGCCTGATTCACGGTGGTTAGCGCATCTGAAAGCTCAAGGGCAGCATTCAGCTCTTCCTTCAGCGCCGGACCGCTACCCCTACCGTGACCCCTACCTCTTCCCTTTGTAGCACCCTTTGGACCATCCCCTCGCTTAGCAGCCTTCCTAACAGTTGGCTGCACGGTTCGCTTGGCGGCCGGCGGCGGGGGAACAGGTCGTGGTGCTTGTGCACCTGCCACATGGACCTGTGTGGAGGAGGCTCGCATGTCCACAAATTGGTACAGTAGCCTCCCCTCTTCTTCGAGAAAGGCCCCTGCATCCTGTCCATGGTCGGAAAGATGAGTTGCCACTCGATCTACATTATCTATATATTGACGCATCCGGGACTGCAGGTTCCCAAGGGAGCGGACAATCTGCTCGCGTTTCGTTCTGGCTGGCAAATCAGCCCACGAGGAGATGTCGGTCAATATAATGTCATCTTCTGTAGCATGGATTGCCACGGGTACCTGCACTGTGGGTAGGGGGAGGCGTTGGCTGCTGCATTTGGCACTGACAAGGACCAGGGTTGCAGTCTGAAATTGTTTTAAAATAAAAATTGGATTGAACAACCCAAGATGGAAGCCGACTGGAGATGACCGATGATGCAAAACAGCAAAATAGTGACGACATGGATGCCCGACTCTGACAGCAAGTCCACAACTACACCAAAACTTCGTATAGGCACCAACCTCAGCCAATGGCTCGAACAGACAAACATAATGTGGACAGTTCATGTAATGCGAAGTGCAGCTGGATTCACTTCGCTTTACCACATAAACTATATTTTTGCCTTGGATTTGGTGCACATGATTGGAGATCGCACAGAATCTCGGTAGGTCTACCAACTCCGTCTCAAGTGAATCGTGACACTGTCGATCATAGTTCCATAAGGGTGCCGCCCTGTTAGCAACTATATATTGGGCCGCCCTGGACATGTCATACTCATACACGAGGTACGCAGTTGAAGCATTCATCTGCTGGAGCTTTCTATCAAACGCCCAGCTTGTCACCTTGCCTGAAACGAACTTGACATAGAATGGGAAGGTCTGGTTAGCTATTTGGTGATTGGCGTGCCGCTGATTCACCATTTCAGTATATTCAAGTTTATAGCCCTCCTTGGAGAGCAAGTGCAAAACAGATAAAAAAATGTGGTAGTAACCTTTTCTTGTGGTTAGGTGGCGCTTTATGCGGCAATTCAAAGACTCAGCCCTCTGTGTGGACTTGCAGCCGAAGGTAAAAACTTCTACCTGCCATGCAACACACCAACGGTCAAGTGGATGTACGGGGGATCTGACTCCAAGGTAGTCCTTGACAGTTTTCCAGCGGGGGTCCTCCAGAATTTTGCGCCAGAGAATATCAGCAGCGTCCTTATCTGGGCACTCCTGAACCTGTCGGATGGCGCTCTCAAGAGCAGTGAAATCGTGTTGCTCGAGGGAGTTTCGGCAGTTTTCGGTAAGATTTTTGTAAATGTGAAAAAGGCAGAGGAAGTGAGCAGTTCGGTCCGGGGGGAAAACCCTGGGAACGGACCCCAAGAGGGCGTATGCAGCATCAATGAACAAAACGCGGGGTGCACACCCTCCTTCTCAATATGTACACACACACACACACATACATATATATATATATATATGTATGTATGTATGTATACAGATATATATATATGTGTGTGTGTGTGTGTGTGTTTGTATATATCTATATACATATATACATATGTATATATATATATATATATATATATATATATATATATATATATATATATATATATATATATATATATGTACACATATATATATATATATATATATATATATATATATATATAGATGTACATACATGTATTTGTATATATATATGTATATATTTCACTTGGAGGGAGTAAATATTCAGTAGGAGGGAGTGGATTTTCACTCGGAGGGAGTATACATACATACATATACATACATACATATATATATATATATATATACATATATATATATATATATATATATATATATATATATATATATATATATATATATAGATACATAGATGTACATACATGTATTTGTATATAGGGAGTAGAAATTGAGTAGGGGGGAGTGGATATTCGCTTGGAGGGAGTGGATTTTCACTCGGAGGGAGTGGAAACTGAGCAGGAGGGAGGTGAAATTGAGTAGGAAGGAGTGGATATTCACTTGGAGGGAGTTGAAATTGAGGGGAAGGGAGTGTATTTTCACTTGGAGTGTGTATACAGCAATATATATATATGTATATATGTATATATATCTACATACATACATACATACATACATACATCTACATATATATATATACATACATATATATACATATATATACATATATATATATATATATATATATATATATATATATATATATATGTATATATGTATACATATATAGATATATATATATATATATATATATATATATATATATATATATACGTATGTATGTATGTGTGTGTGTGGATATGTGTGTATGTATGCGTATATATATATATATATATATATCTACATATCTACATCTATATATATATATATATATATATATATATATATATATATATATATATATATATATATATATATATATATATATATATATATATATATATATATATATATATATATATATATATATATATATATATATATATATATATATATATATATATATATATATATATATATATGTACATACATGTATTTGTATATATATATATGTATATATTTCACTTGGAGGGAGTAGAAATTGAGTAGAAGGGAGTGGATATTCACTTGGAGGGAGTTGAAATTGAGGGGGAGGGAGTCGATTTGCGCACAGCGCTAAACGCGTTCAAAACAGCGAAGTAAAGGACAACGCTCGCCAATCACACATCTGTCAGTAATTAATAATAAGTGACACAGTTACCAGAAGGTGAAATTCGAACTGCTTGCGGTAATTAGAACAACAACATAAAATTCATACCTTTCTGTCAGTTGCGGTGGTTTTTTCAGTTACGCGTGTCGCCTGTTCGTGCGCAGTCTTTCGCAGTCTGCTAGGGCCGCAGTCTGCATACCGTCACCGCCCCGGCATGGCCTCCACCATCTTCGGCCCTTTTCGGCAAAAGCCCACCTTCGGTTTTTCTGGGGAAGGTCACCAAAGCCCACCTTCGGCTTTTTGGGGGAAGGTCTTAGTGAGTCAAACCCTAAGGAGGGAGCATAACCTTAACGAACCTTAACCTTAAGCCTCTCATAAAAATTTTTCTTTCGCGCCTTCGGCGCATGGGAAGGAAGACATACACAATGACAAACAAAGGCAATTGCAAAACGGGCAAAGTAGGTCAATTGCATCCATGTGATGAGGTACATCATTGTCGGAACATACAACATACAGTTCACCTGGGCACCACTACTGGTATTGGTTCAGCATCCTGCCAAGCTGCTCGGCCCTTTGCATTAGCACTGTGATGGTATGAAACTCCTGCGGTGTCCACGCCCTTTCGCGACCAAGGGCGTGGTAGTGGGCAAGCTGTAGGTTAGCAGTGTTGAGTGCCCTTTGGGTTTGGTCACGGATAAGCGCACGTGCATTCACCTGTGCTTGTGCATGTTGTATGTATGCGTCTGCTTGTGCTTGTGGTACAGGGGGTGGTGCTTGTGGTGGTGCTTGTGCTTGTGGTACAGGTGGTGGTGCTTGTGGTGGTGCTTGTGGTGGTGCTTGTGGGTGTGGTGATTGTGGTGGTGCTTGTGGTTGTGTAGGACCTTGTGTTGCTGTAGAGGATGATGCCCTCTCCTCAACTGCCTCGTCAATTGGAGCCTGCACCTCCTGGTCGGGGCTAGGGTTGCGGTTAGGCAGTTCTCCCTCCGGTTCCTCATCCTGGGGAATCCAGTTCCTTCGCTTGGCGGTTTCCTTAAATTTACGTAACTGTGCATTGGTCCTATAGAGGATTTGGTCCTCATCCACATGCTTTTGCCACTCGGTATGCATTGCAACAAAAGGCTGTTGCCGCTTCAAGAACCTATTATACAATTGTACCCACAACTCACCCTCTGCCTTGGTAAACTCGCCAGGTTTGGGCCTACTACCAACCGCAGCCAAAAAACCCTTTTGGTTGTCAACCAACCTTGCCCCTTGTGACACACTTTGGCTCTGCTTTGTCTTTTGCGACTTCCTGAAGATGTCGGCAAAAGGAGATTTCCTAACACGGTCTACCAAGGATTGGGGTCGTGATGGTTGCCCCTCCCGTGAGGGGTAACTGGAAACCGCACTGTCAACTGACGGTGCATCGGGGACCATGGGGTCTGGGATGGCTGTTGGTGACTGAGACTCTACATCCTCCATAACAATCTCTTCAACCTCCTCCGGGGTCAGCAAGGGGTCAGTATCAAGGAGGGCATCATCCTCCAGGCTCAGGTCAACCACTTCGGGTTCAGGGTCAGGGCTTGGCAGAACAGGGGGGGAAGGTTCTTGGGTAGGTCCTACCCGGGCGGCATAATGCTGATGGTCTAACTCCAATTCTATTGGTTCCGGAATTAGCACCCGTCCCTCTTGTGGTTCCGTAATGTACACCTGGCCTCCGGTGTGGACGGCAATGACAACGCCGTACACATTGGCTGCTGCCACTAGAACAATGTCACCCAGATTTTGGTCCCACCCATCCCGATCTCGCAGTCGCAACACATTCCGCATCCACGCATTATCCTCATAATTGACATGGTACAAATGCTCATTCTCAATGAGCTCATCAATGACACCATTTCGGACATCTTCCCACGTGGCACCTACATTTACAGCCCGCAAGGCATACGCCATGGCGTGGTAAAAACAGAAACCGTCGGGTGGGACAATTATACGTCGTGCAGCGGTTAAGTGAGGAAGTGCAGGGTCAAGGGTGGGTGCAGCCCAGTCATCGTGGGAGGAAATTGAGTGTGCACTAGATGCGTCATCTCGCTCTGCTGCCATGGATGCCGAATCATCCACCAACCCCGCGTCAACAATGCCCTCCGCAACCCACCTCTCCTCCGCTGCGGCCACCTCATCTGGGTTAAGAATCTGTGCCTCTTCATTTTTCCCTACGGCAGGCTCGTTACTAGCAATGTGCTCTTGCCCTCTGTTCTTGCTGCACAATTTAGAGGCCCCAAAGTGGGGTACATTTGGGGCCGGGGTCCAACCGGCATTCGTAGCATGGGCGTGCGTGCGGTGCAACAAGTTCTGCCCGTGTTTCTCTCCTAAACGGAAGTTCACCTCGTGGAAGTAAATACTAAACAGGGCATGTGCAGCCGCAATCCCCTGCCGGCCGCGCCCCAACGGCCTCACTAGACCATGGGAGAATGGCCCCGTAGATTAACAAGAAAAGCAAATGTTGCCATAAGTGTTGCATTCGCATTGCAGTTCAAAGTGCCTAAAATTGAACGTTACACAAGGTTGTAAGTTTGAACGGAGCACAACATGAGCAAAAAGTACCAAAGGCACACAATATGTACAAAGATGGCCAAACCTACACCACAAGACACCTTGCCATTGGACAGTTCGGGATCGCAAGCACCACCAAGATGTAATCCCGTGCCCGCCCGCGGTGCCAATCCAGCCTAGTGCTGGATTGACACTGCGGGCGGGCACGGGATTACATCCCGACACCGAAACGCGTGTCCGGATGTGGCTAGAAGAGGGTGTGCAGCGGAGGCTGCACATGTGTGGGCCCACACACCCCTCAACTTGCCTTGGAGCTCAGGCCGCCAAGTTCAGTTAAGAACGGAGAACAGAAATGTGGATGCTGCAGATTCTCAAACACTGGCACTAGTTGCCAGCATCCTTGAATCTGCTGTCATCCAGAAATGCTAGGTTCCGAATTTGCGCAAGCAACCTCACAGGGGGATAAAAGCTGGTATGATTGATTACTTCTATGTAGAATTTCTTGCAGACCAGGTGAATTTCTCTGATTTTATTTAGCGCACCGTGAAATTGCGTGAAATCCCGGCTGCGGGGCCTGAAATCCCGGTGCCGGGCGCCTTACGGCGCCGTACGGCGCCGTACGGCGCCGCATGGAACGCCGTACGGCGCGGTACGGCGCGGGGCCGAAGATGGGGGAGGTAGTCCCACCGCCCCCATTGGACACACCTGGATCAGGGATGTCGCGCAGGGTTCCCCGCAGTCCACATGAAGCCGCGGCTTCAAAAAAAAGAGAGAGAAACAACCTGGACCTAACGGAAATTCGCAGGATTGTATCAAATACGTTGATAATCAACCGATTCAATCCAGTTTCAGCGCTAGATCCTTTGATTTCTCACTCTGACTATAACTTGACTCCATTATTTCAACTTTTGACCATACTTTTGTCGAATCACAACAACCATTGGGAAATGCCACACACCAAGTTTCACATCTGAACTACGCATGCACACTGAGTAATCGGAAGTCGTTTTTTTTTGCACTTTTTGGCTATTCGTGGTGTATTTCCCATGTTATGAGCATATGGAACCTCTTGAACTCATTGAGGAAGAAGTGGAGTATGAGTTCTCCGCTGATGATGAGCCCGTAAAGCACCCGATAAACCCCGATAAACACCCATATTCTTGTGGTTACAGATTGCATGTGTCTTTCTTCGCCTGTTGACGTGTCCGGCTTTGGGTTTG
This sequence comes from Eutreptiella sp. 'Long Island Sound 2002', assembly GCA_964036045.1. Lineage (NCBI taxonomy): Eukaryota > Euglenozoa > Euglenophyceae > Eutreptiales > Eutreptiaceae > Eutreptiella > Eutreptiella sp. 'Long Island Sound 2002'. Next base: position 27,372,262 of record OZ038386.1, on the reverse strand, counting down.
CTCGCCATTGAGAAGCATCAACGGGTAGGAACAGTCGCTATGCGACGTGCGTAGTACCAAACACCGCAATTTCAAAAGCAATTAGACAAGATGAGTCGTGACAAGCTCGGTGAGAAGCAAAAATTGGTGAAACCCGAGTTTCTTGTACCAAATTTTCATTTGCCCACCAATACACGGAATGATCCTTTGTCGTATTTGGCTCCAATGGTGTACGTGTGGGATCCACCGGGTCAATACGGAAAATGCGCTTCGGAGTGTGCAAGAACGGATAAATTTCAAGTCGAATAGTCATGGTCTTGGGTTCGACCTTACAATGCGCGTTTTGGCGTTTCATAAATCTCCTTCGAAGATACACCGGCCCGCCTAGATCAAGGCCAAACAATCACGTCATTGTTTCACGTGCATCTTGTGACCGACTGCACATTTTCCTCATTCTTGCCTTGAATCCTCCGCCTTGTAGCCCGCCGCAACACAAACCAATGTGAAACGGTTCTTGGGTGGATCACACCATAGTGTTTTGTATAGCTCGTCGGCCAAAATTGGCACACAATCAAATGGACGTTGGCTTTGGTTAATGACGTGGTCGAGCTTGTAACACGGTCACTTGTTTGTCGTGGTCGTTTGCCATGCTCAAACGAGGACACAAGGAAAATTACCACTAATCTATGGTGGTTGTGCCAATTTCGAACCGTGATATTTGGCCTTCACCTGTACACAAAATTTCAAAGCGTGGTGAAGGAATGAACTTGCTTCATTCACCACAACACCATAATACGAGCACCGAAATTTGTGGTGTTTGCGGAGGCTTTCAAAACTATGTAGTGCGCGGTTCACAACCCATGCAAATATTTCATCTTAAGGCTTTATTTGCACAGCCAACCGCACAAGTCACGAACGTGTGCGCACCTTCGGACGAGGAGTGCGGCCGAAAAAATGACCACAGCCACTTGCCTAGGTATCATATCGTGTGCTATTCACATTCCACTTGCATGGCATGCATTCGCAAGCCGCTCGTCAACATTGATGCGTGATTCGTGCTCGCTTCTAGCTGTCAAACTGCGTCCCGAACTCGAACAAAAGTGGAGGGACGAAGCCACAAGGCGATATGAAGAGCAATTTTGGACAAGATGGGTATGCCCGACACCCACAGCCATGCTCCAATGCGGCGAACGAGCGGCATCCGAGTGTCGTGGTGCTCGGGCAACTCTTGATTAGCGTGACTCTTCATTTGACTACTGAATTGGATGTGGATGGTGCCCAGGATACCCTCGCATGGTGGTAAATTTGTAGGAAAGAGATGCAAGTGGCCGTGCCCTCCGCAACGCAACTCGCCAAGAAATGAAGTATGGCGCGTTCGCAAAGCCTCACGTGCGACGCATGGATCACGGGCACTCATCGCTTGCATGTACTCATGGAATCGGATGGGTTCGCCGGAATCTTTTCAACAATCATTCTCCGTTGTGCTTGCCAACTTGTGTTGCTCGCAGTGATTGCACACGCACACTACAGTTTTTCGTGTGCATTTGTTGCGGTTTTGGTTGTGAGTGCTTGAAAATCTTTGTTTTGTTAACATCTTGTCACATGTTAGTGAATCCTCCGGCACACCCGAAGTGCAGTCTTTGTTACAAGGGGATTATTTCGCCAAAGATACCGGCTTCCCACCGAAGAGAAGACCCTTTGAGAGAGGTAGGCATTCTACTCTGCAGTGATGTGGATAGGATTTGTTCTTCGGTGATCATTAGCACGCAAGCGCACGTGTTTGAGCCGGGTTCGGGTGAACTTGTCGACTCATTGGTCGAGCTCATTGACCGGCACTCAATCCTCCCGATCCTAAAATAACATATCGTGCAATGCGCGTTGTGGTTGATCTTGTGCCACGGAAGCTTGACCTATCTCCTCTCTTTTTGTGCCGGGTCCTCGTTGTGGACGGGCAGGGCGCCCCAATACCGAATCCCACGCAATGCACATGCACCACAAGGCTTTGCACGTGCAATTCTTAGGCAAGCACAAGCCAAGGAGGTGCAGGAATCCAATGGAGGGAAGTCAGTGTGCTTGTGCACACCACAAGTGATCACTTGTGCTCTTTGTTTCTGTTTTCGTATTTGGCGGCAACTTGCGCAACGCACTATTCTCGACCCAACGTCAAGGGAAAAAAATGTAAAACGGCCCTCCACTTCTGCCAAGGACCGGCGGACATGTGGCTAGCCCTTTACATGGCGACTGCCTATGCCAATGCCAAGGGCCACCTCATGGGTCGGACCCAGTCCCATGTCTCCCGACATCTCCTTTTCGGGCTTGTGCAGATTTGGTCAAGGAAAATAAGGCAAATTGTTGGAACAAACGCGGGGCCTCGGCCAAGTCACGCAAGCACCAGGCCTCCAAGCGCTCGGTTGGCAGATGTGCGGCAAACCGTGTGGAGACGGCCCAAGAAACATCAGCCCTTTCTCAAGCCTGGGACAGGTGTGCTCGAGCCCACTCGGACCGCCCGCCTCGGTCTCATTTGTCTTCGAATTGGAAGGGACCGGACAAGTTCATGTGGAATCAAACGGTGTCGTAGCTCTGTGTGAAATCTTCGCGGAGGTTTTCTTGCAATTTTTCCCATGTTGAGGCCCAACTTTTTTGGTGCAGGTAGATCCTCAGAAGCACTTTTGTCTTTGTACAATGTTCTGCTGAAACCGGCATGTGGTTTTGAGCCCCAGTGTCACGTGCACTGGCAAGGTCACTGCACCTGTCTGTACACTGCAGGGCCATGGTCCAGCAGCTGAGGGGCTGTTTGGCTTGTACAAAGAGGCAACCGCCCCCCCCATTTCTCCGGTGTTGTGGAGACATGCGGAAAACGGTGCACAACCGCGGACAAGGGTCAGATGCAGGTCATAGTCCCGTCGGTATAGGCTGCGTCTGGGTTTTGGACCCATAGTTCAAGGTTTTCTGGTTTGCCTTTTTCTGCGGCTGCAGTTCCAACACGCTCAGTCAAATGTGTTACAGAATTCGTGATGTCAAAATTGAATACCAGTCGCGCCCGGTTCCGTTTGTCCAATGCCGCGCCTCGTGTCTTTTGCAGTGAATACGGCAGATTGCAACTCCAAAACCGCCGGCGGAAGCCACAACTCTTCTGGGATGACCCAGTGGATCCGAACACCGTGGGCAACTCGTTGACTCATTCCCAACTGGACGCACACCCCCGCCGTAGTTCTGCAGGCCGCATCCGCCCCAATACTTCCTCCTGTCCGGCTGCAGCCCGACCCGCTACGTGCCCGTTGGATGCTGCGGCTGGTGGCGCGGCCCTTCACAGTGGGCGGAGGTATGTCAGGGGCATTCATGGCTTGGAAGCAGCATCGAGCCCTCGAAGGCAGTCTAGCCAAGAAGGATACAACGCTTTTTCGCGCTGTTTTTTGGTGAAAAATGCCCGTCCCTGGCCGCTTGGGTTGGCGGTTGACTGTGGGACGGCAATTGGCGATGCATTTGTGGTGGTTGGTGGCCGCTGGCGGGTACCACCCAGTAGCGGCGTTGACGACAGCAGCCGGCAGCGATGACGCTGTTTTGAGGTTGAGGCATGGCGTACCCCCCCCCCCCCTCCCCCCTTGAAAAGGAAAGGACAAAAGGGAAAGAATCATTTGTGGCTGTTAGAAGCTCCTGTCAGGAAAAGTATCCCGCAGGTGCACACCCCAGCGCGCACAAGTCAGTGCTGGAGGCGGCAAACCCCCGCATGGACTCGGAATGTGCACCTGGATGCACCTGGTCAACGGCACGGGCAACAGCCCGTCTCCGGGACGGCCGACCCTGGAGCAGTCAAACAGGACGAGTCATCCGGGGGCTCCGTTGACACGACCAAAACACGTTTGGACCCACAGGTCGGAATGTGCAGTGGCGAGAGGCCAATAGGCGCCGCCAAAGGCAAACAACCTAATACCGAGGCCTTGTGCCACCCCCCGAGAACAACGCCCTCGTCAGAAGATCACGCGGTGTTGTTTCGATTTGGGGCTGGGGATGGTGTTCTGGGGATGCTGATCACCGGTGCCCCCCGTGCGCCTCCACGGAAATGGTTGCGTGGACCTCAATGATGCCGTGCTGCGCCATCACTGGGGGGGTCTGGGTGGGTCCCACAAGGGGGCGCTCACTCAAACTTGATTTTCCCTCAGCCAAATTTTGGGTCAAGATTTTTTTTTTTTTGGACGGTTGGGTCTCCGAGCCAAACGACCTCCCCCTCTCTTACAAACAAAGCCTGGTCCCCAACATCGCCCAAGGCTATCCGCTGATTTGTCCAGTTATTGAAGAGTGCACATTGCAGTGTTTCCCATAGCCCCTGCTTCTTTGTCTGCAGCGTCGAGTCCGCCGTGCCACCTGCTGCGGATGAAGCGTATGTTGGGCCCCGCATCGTTAGCGTGCACGCCTGCAGTGCGGCCACCGCCCCGCCAGCGGTGGACGGATTGCGTTCATCGTGGTAGCCCGGTGTCTGAGTGTCTTGCTAGAATTGTGTACCTCGGTCAACAGCAAGCGGCTAGCCAAATGCCCGCACGCACCTCATGTGCGTCAAGCCCCCTCCCGCGCACGTGCTCCTCATCAGCGCCGGACACCCCTCAAACAAAAAAGTCTGGATTCACCGCTGATGTGCAACACTACGGCCCTCTGATTTTGTATTTCCCACATCGGTGGTGACATTTGGAGAGGTACCTCCAAATGTCACGTCAGGCACATGCAAAGACTGAATATGAAGCCTGTCGGGGCTGGCAGGTGGGTGGACGCCACGAGGGCAGAACCTGCAATGGTGAGCAACATTAAACTCCAACCCATGAAATGCTTCCCACAACCACGTTCAGCCCGGAGGCACGATTTCTCGAAACATATTTCAATGCACTATCTTTTATGGTACACCGCCCCGCCGCCTCATGCGCCTCGTGCACGGCAACCCGCCCCCCCCCCAATCCCCGCAGCGAAACACCCCAAAGTATGGCGTGATAGCTTGCAACCTGCATGGTACTGTTTTGTGGGCTTTCCTAGTAGGGCTACCTTGCAGGACCTGGGCGAGTGGGTCTTGTCAATGGAATTACGCCCAATGGCCCATATCCCTTGGACCCCGACCAGTGCCGCTCCTCCCTTCACGACTGGAGGGTCCGGTGTAGCCATCTGCATGTACGATCCAAAGTCACAGGCATCGCGCTGGGCGGTCGTCACACAATGCGCGGGATCGGGTGCCCCGCCAACCTGTGGCGCCACATGGCGCGCACGCCCATCATCTCAGCCGAGCGCTGGCCATTCTAAAGGCCAAGGCATTCCATCAATAACACGCCACGAGCACAAACTGTAAGAGAAACGCAGAGCCCCCAGGCGACAGGCGGCGTGCGACGAGCAAGAAAAAAAAACGAGGCAGACAAAGAAGTGCCCGTGTGTCGGTGCTCCGCCCTGACCTCCGATCCGTCCCGAACACCGACGTCTCTCATTGTTCCCGGCATCGACGTCATCTACAATCGTTCCAGTACATTGGAGACAGATCCTGCAGCTGTTTTGGGCCCCTCTAAGCTGGACGGTGATTTCTTGACCATCTAGTACTCGGTGAAAGGGAGGACATGCACGCATGATTGTGCACTGCTTCATCGGCTGGAGTTCCACATCCGCAGTGCATCCGGCGTGCACGCCGGGTGTGCGCCTCTGCGTCTGTCCCCTGTCCGTCATGTCCGTCATGGGGTCACCCGCATGAGCCACGATGGGGCAGGGCGTGATGCGTATCATCCTTCGCTTGCAGGGCCGGCAGGTCCGGTGCCAGTGGCCGCGAAAGACGCTCTTTGGCCGCAGCAATTAGTATGTCTCTGTGCCAGTGTGCCATTTGGACGGCGAACCGGTCGCAGATGGCCCAGGGAAGGGACGTCTTGTCCTCAGGGGCAAGGGCATCCCGTGTTCACTTTGTCTTTCAGAGCGCTCAGTCGAGTCCGAGTGACCTCTGGCACCGCATGCCTGCCTCCTTGGGGGGCAGCAACCCCCCCCCCCCCCTCCAAATCAGCGGCCGAATTCGGCCGATTTCGCCAATTTGTGGGGGTTCTGTGATTTTGCCGATTCGTTCTGCCGACTTGTTGGGGCTTCTGGGATTGTAAGACCCCTGATTTGGAGGTGTCACTCTGAGTTGTGTATCGTTTATTTTGGGACACTGGATAATACGTTTTCTTTCTATATTTGGTTGTTCAGATTGGCACCATGAAGTGTTTTGACTGCCCACAAAAAGACACATCTCTGGTCCCCTGGCATTCATCGTCCCCTGATTGGTTGGGGCAGGCTCGATTCAGTCCACACGTTTGCTGGCAACGCAAACTTTGTGTCTTTTGGGTCTGTGTGTCTCTCGTCAACGGGGAGGTAGCCGTATCGGGGGGGGGGGGTTGCTTGACGCGCCGGCAGTGCCACCTTTTTTGCCACAAAGTTGGACCAATCTTGCGCCCCAAAGCGGCGGAGGCCCCGGTGGTCCGAAAGCGGCGGAGGCCCCCGCCCCCAAAGCGGCGGGGGCCATTTCCACACGTGGGTCTCGTTCTGCACAGCCCCACTATGTCTATGTGGAGCATTGGCATTACACATCCAATTTTCGTATGAGTAATCAAGTCGAAGGTTTTTATGTAGTTTGTAGATCTGTGTGGAATCCAGCCGCACCAGATTTCTAAGCAGAACCTGGATGATAGGGAATGGTTGGTGACACCAAGCCCCTTTGAATCGAAAGGTACAGAGGGCGAAAACTATAGCAGGAGCCTCTGATGATCACTGTACCCACGGCATGTGCCTTTGCACCCACTCTGCGTCCACTCTGGCACGCACAGGCGACTCAGGGGTTTGCTTCAAAGGGAGTGCGCTCTGGGGGCCAACTCAGAGCAGTTACAAAGCAGTTGGGGCGCACTGTAAAATCGGTTGGGGGGGGGCAGTCACTGGCGGTTGCAAAAGCGGGGGCTGGTATTGGGGTCGTGGACGTACCTTCGGGTAGAGTTGTAGGAGGAGCATTGGGAGGGAAGGGGGGTGTCTCCCTCCCTTTAAGAAAAGCCCTTGGGGGTATCTTCCTCCCCGATCAGTCGATTCAAGTTCCTTGCGCCCTGTAGAGGAAGCACGGAAGCACAAGAAGCAAATGGAAGCGGCTGCTGCACGACCGCATGGTATGGCATGCCTACGGGATGTTTCGAATTGCATCCTGTCGCATCCTGTTCACGCGCCTGAGTTGCTGGGCATAGCATTTGGCAAAAACTGGCGTTTGCCAAAATCAGATTTGATCGAGGCGCAGATGAGGGTGGGTGCAAAAACCTGCGGTTGGTTTGTTCCGCTGTTTTGTAGCTTGCAATCGTGGGTCCCTGCCCTGTATCCCTTTGTTTCCCGGTTGTGGGCAGACCCTTGGGTCTCTCACACGTTCCGGTTGCACCGAATGGCAGGTCTTTGTCTCGCCATTTGTCCTTGGGCCAAAGTTCCATGCGTCCTCTTCTGCCACAAGACATGTCCGAGATCTTCGCAATGGTTGGGCTACGGACGCATTCTAGAGGACGCATCAACAGCAGACGCCATGAACGAACATCAATAGGGCGTCCTGGGCTGTCAGTTGAATGGAGACGCACGCGCATGCCATGCACCATCAGCAGCTCAGTCGCAATGCATTGCAATGTTGTCATGGGGACCCTTGATTTCAAACGATGCTCCCGGAACTCCGCTCGTGTTGCTGTGTGTTGGGGATTCCCCGTTCAAAATGTGTGTGGGCAGCCGAAGGTCCTGCCTCGGGACAATGAAGGCCACGAAAATGAGGTTCGGATTGTGTGGCCGGCAAAGTGATGAAAAAAGTGCCTCCATCTCCGAGCGATTCTTTTGTTTTACGGATGTTGGGTCCGAACCACGGATTCCCTTTCCTAAGACCAGCGCCCCCTTCTTGTCTTCGAACACCAGCGCAGTCGCCCGTTTGCGGAGATGTTCTGCGCCTTAGCTACGCTCGCCCGCAGCCTGAGACAATAGCCCGCGCTTTTGCCCCACTCCCCCGCAGCATCTTGGCTCTCTCTCTGAAGGGTCGATTTGCAAGAGGAACTCGAAGCCAGCCGCTGCGGACAAAATAACGGTTGAGGATATTGAATTGTTCGACGCTGACAACAATCTTATGGGTATGTTTCGCCCGTTTGTCTCTGGGAGTGGCTGGGACGGAGACGCAGACGAGTTGGTGGGCCCGCAGAGGTCGGGGCAGGCACCTGCAGGCCCGAGGTGGGGGGTAAAGGTGGAGGAAAGCAGTCCGCGCGATCTGCGGCTCCATCAAAGCATGACACACGCCGCGACCCGCCGGGCGCTTTTGCTTGCCCACTGAGGGTCGGCAAAAAGGACGCTGCTGATGAACAGCCAGACTGCATGACAACGGCATGCCTCTTTGTGCCGAGGTGGAGGGGTGATAGGCCAGACGCACCAGGTTGGAGGGGTCGATGCACAGAGCGCAGTGTCGAGGTGGGACCCTGGATGGAGTACACACAGACTCGTTTCAGCAGTCTAATCCGTCTCCAACATGTCCAATCCCCCGTTGGGCTGCCGTGGTGCCAACCTTTTGACCGTGGCCGTGCCTGCACCCCGCTCGTGTTCTTACGGTGGCCGTTGTCTGCGTGTCGTGACCAGTCTCAAAGAGGGCAGTCCTCACCCTGTGCACCCTCCACGGGGCCCTCAGCCCCTTCTCCCTCCTCGCTGCCCTCGTTTGTCGTGTCCAGGGCCATCGGAGGAACTCCACAACGGTGCTGCGTCCGGGGCAGCGGTTCGGCACGTGAAGCAGTCGAAAGGTCGTTCACTTGTTTCCCCGGACCCCGTGTGTGGCGGTGCTTGTGCTGTGCGGAACGCCCTCCCTTCGGTGCGGTTGGGGCGCGGGGAGGGCGCTACGTGTGGGGTCGGGCCCCCCTCTCCCTCGGGACCCCTCAACCCACGCCAATGAGTAACAGCACTTTTGCCGATGGGGCGACGCGCGCCGGGCATCCAACGGCCTGCACGGTCGTAGTAAAGGGTCCGATGAAGGTGTGGCGGATGGTGGATGGTAAGTGGGAGTTTGGCCCTCGCTTGTGTACATTGGAATGCTCAGAATGCCACGCGGGATTCAACAATGCCCCCAAAACCCGAACAAATTTTATGACCCCCCCCCCTCCGCGCTCAAGTCAGTGCTGGAGTCGGCAAACCCAGCATGGACTCGGAGTGTGCATCTGGATGCACCTGGTCAACGGCACTGGCAACAGCCCGTCTCCGGGACAGCCGACCCCCGGAGTAGTCAAACAGGACAAGTCATCCGGGGGCTCCGTTGACACAACCAGAACATGTTCGGGCCCACAGAGGGTCAGAATGAGCAGTGGTGAGAGGCCAATAGGCGCCGCCAAAGGCAAACAACCTAATACTGAGGCTTTGTGCCAACCCCCCCCCCCCTCCACCCCCTCCGGTGTGCATGCAGACAACATGCCGAATAGCAGATGTGCGGTGGTTTCTCGCTCCGACAGGGCGGTTTGGACAGTGCGTTTTTCACACACCAATTTGCGTTGTCTCTCGTTCTTGTTTCCTCTTGGGAGTTACGTGGTTTTGAGTGGCTGCAATCCAGTAGCTCTTGGTGGGTGGCTGTGTTCCACGGGGTAACCACTTACATTTTCGCTTAGCTCACCCCCCCCCCCCCCCTCCAGACCCCTCTGCTCACGCCACGGGGGTCGGGGCCCGGAACTAGCTTCGGCAATGATATCGCCGCTCATGCTTCTTCTCGCTCGAGGAAGCATTGCGGGCGCTGAGCCAATTTCCATGCCGGGGCATTGCATATGCTTCAGCCTGTGTTTTGTGTTCGCATGCTGCAGGTGCCCAGCCACACCCACGCACCAAGTGCCAGTCTGGCGCGCAGTCGCAGAAGGAGCAACACAGGGGCATGCCCCCTCACAAGTCGGTGGGACCTGCCGATGGCTCACGAGAAACTGGCGTCTACAACACGATGACCAATTACCATCGAGGTCCCCTTTGCTCTCTGTTGTCCCAAAAGCAGCAAATGTGCATGTTGTTGCCGGCCGACGTGATACAGCAATAGTGAGGAACATCTGAGTATTGTTTGTTTCCTGTTGCAGAGGGCCCAATTCGGATTGCAAGTCATTCAGAACGAGTCAGTATGTGCCATAGGGACCGAGGGGCAGGGTTCTGTCTCTTTGGGGCAACGGCGAGATTGACCTTGGGTATCAGGAATTGGTACATTGCAGGGGCGGCTGAAGGTTGCAGATGTCAGGGGTGGATATAATAGTGACGACATTACCGAGGTGGGGGTGGGGGGGGGGGGGGGCTGTTGAGCCAGGAGGCAGTGATGACGGAATGACAATTACGATTACGATTAGCTCTGCCAGTTCAGGCACAGATGATTCGGAATTGCAAGCCATTTTGGCAAAATGTGTCTAGAAATGATTGCACTGTGTGGACTGTCTTCATGGGATACACCAACCCCTGTGCAATGTATTGTCTTGTGTTCAGGGCTGGCAAATTGGCTCAGTAGTACAGTGGTATATGCACAGGGTTATAGAATGATTGGCCTGGGTTCAAATCCATGGCAGCACCTGCTCTGGCGCTTTTTTGGGCCATCAGTCTTCTTGTAAAACTGCTGGCAAAACTGCGAGTTCAGTCAAACGGGTAAATCGTAATCGTAATCGTCATTGGGGGGGGAGGGGGGGGGACCCCCCCCCACTATATCCACCCCTGGCAGATGTGACGTTGCAGTTGCAACGTCATTGGATGGGCCGTCGATGCTGGGTACTGCGCAAGCCACAGAGTTTGAGGCTTTGGTGGAGTGACCTATGGTTGTGTGGCGTAGAGATGTGGAGGTGTTGTGAGTTTTTGGCGGGATGGCCTGTGGTGGTGATCCACACTCATCCCTGCAGTCGCTTCCTTCATGGATTTCATCCGTTGCCCAGTGCTTGTGGGTTTAGAGTCTTCTTGTGTTTAAAATGGATCGCGTTCATCAAGTACATCGGAGGGTGGGTGGGTGGGTGGGGTCGGTGGCATACAGCTTGTGCTCGTTTTTTTCATCTCAATTCCTCACATGCAATTGAACATGCTTCTCCATGCAGGCTGCATCAGGCTTTGGTTTCACACCGTACCATCTTTTCACTGTTGCAGCTAGCGATATCAAGCAGCCGTTGCCTGCAAGTGCAGATCAACGGTCTCCGATTTACTTCGTACCAGCGCAAGGTGTCGCATAATTGAATTGGACGAATGGGGCGCCGTGAACGGACAAAGGCAGGCCTTCCTGCATGCTCTCATTTTTCTGCCAAGTGTGAAATTCGGTGCAATCGCGACATTTGTTCATGGCCACCGATAATTTTCTCCATAGCAAAGAGTCTTGTTGGAGGGCTGCATCTAACCCCTGCACAGCAGATTGCCACCTGATCCCGACAACGTAGTGTTGGGTTGCGGAAGCTGGTTCATTTGGCATGGCATTGAGCTTTCGCCCATGAGCAGTGCTTTGCTTTGGTGCATTCTTATCAGGATGGTGCACGATTGCGTATCAGGGAATATTGAGGTGTTTTGGGTTCAGAGCACTGTTTCTTCATGGCATTGTCCTCTTCAAAGATCGGGAGAATGGTTCGCTGAGATATTCTGTGTTTCAAGGGCGAGGTTTGGTTTGGTGAGGCCTTACGGAAAGCAACACGGCGTTTGTCAAGCATGTGCCACTGGGTACAGCACCTTGTCAGTGTTGGCATCTGCTTCGAACCGAGGTTGTTGCACTGTTTTTTTTGGGCTGGAAGGGAGTCGCTTGCGTCATCTCTTCGCCAACGGAAACGGTATTTTTTTTTTTTGGATGTAAGAGGGTCGCCTGGGTCAGCAATGGAAGGGTTTCGCCATCAACCATGGTGCAACACGATGCATGGGGCGCAGGTCTGTTTTTCTGCACAGAGTGTTTGTTTCGCAGGAGCTAAATCAGTGGGCTTGGTTTTGTACAACAGCCTCTCTGCCCTTGCCTGTTTTCTTGCCAAAAGCTCCCCACGTCATCTTGTACATTTGTTGCTGCTTTGTTACTCCCATAAACTGGATTCTTCATCCACATTTACGGTACCGATTGTCATCCTGCGGTCTGACCAGCCAAGGTGTGATTTGCAGCAGCAGGCCATAAAACCATGTTTCCAATCATGATGTTTCAGAGGCCTGCTAGGGGAGGCATGTGTTCCTTATGGGGGAGTCGTTTTCCGTCAATTTTGGACATGATCCATCTGTTCCAGGTTTTGAGCAGGTGTTATTTTTCTGAAAGGTCGGTGAAATATGAAGGGGTTTGCGGTGCCGGCCCATTGTTTGTAAATATCCAACAGCCGTTTCACCAACGATTGCTGAAAAGGCATGATGGCACATGACGGCTTTGCCAGCACTACGCTTGTGCTAGTGGCCAGACATCGTACGCATGACACGATACAGCCGCCGTTGCGCAAAGTGCTGCGCTTTTGCACACTGCTTTCCCTTTGTGGGGTGCTCACGGGTCGAATTGTTGGTTCTGCGGTGCCCCTGTACCTATCCAGCACCTCAGAAGAGGGCATTCGAAGAGATTGCACGTGGCTCTGGTCGACCACACTGTACATTTTCACCCGTTAGGACCCTGTTTTACTTCCGGTAGGGCGCAGACGGGGCTGGGCCTTGTGGTCTGGGTGGGTGACTTCCTCCTTTGGTCTGAGAGAAGGGCAAGGGTGGGGTTGGGGTTGAAACGTTCTCGTGTAATTTAATTTGCTGAGTCAGTGGGTGCCTCTTTGCCTGACTCGTGTGGAGCATCAAGCAGCTGTCGGTGCACATCCGAACACCTGATGGAAACTTGACCCAAGGACGTTTTGACCCAACGGACATTTTGATGTTATGCAGGTGTTTGCAATGCTTTCATGGTGACATCGCACCATCAAACTATTTTCCATCACCCATGCACATGCATGTAGACATTTGCAGGTCTGCATGCCTGCTGCCTGCACAGTGAGTTTCCACGTTTCGAGTGTTAGATTTCTGGCTAAGGCTTCGAAGAGCTTGAAGAGCTTCGAAAACGTGAAAGACCACATCTTTGAAAAATTACGATCTGATGTGAGGATCAAGCGTGCAAGACCGCCTTGACCATCTGCAATTCGCGAGTGTTTGTGACAGCGCGAGCTGATTATCCCTAACCATTTCCTGATATTGCAGTGTGTGATGTGCTGTGGATTGAGAGTTTCTGTTTTGAGCCGTGCCAGCGCCCGTACTACAGGTGATGCACATCGCTGAAGCAACATTTGAGATGACTGCGCACCACACCTCCCCTTCGGCGTAACAATACAGCTATTGCCCCCCCCCCCCCCCATGCCAAGTGGCCAGGCCATCAGGCCATTGTATTCACTGTTGCACTCCCTCCATATGTGTTCTCCTACCCCGCCACCTGCGCGGAAATGCAGCGCACCGCTGATTTGTGACACTCGGTGATCCGAATCCCCTAGTGTTACAATTCCCATGCAGTGGAGAACACATTCCGAAGTTCACAGTCCTTGGAAGTGTATGTGAAGCCTGCCGGCGCAGGCGAGGATTGGCTGCCACCGGGGCAGCATGCCGCAGCGGTGAACGGTGGGGCGGGCATTCCACACTGAACCCCCCCCAACTGCGCTTTCCTCCGATTGAAACGTTCATCAGCAGGTCGCACCGACGACAACACACTGGACACTGGCTGCACTACACACTGACAAACCAGTCTTTATGGAACCCCCATCCGCCAGATGCACTTTGAAGGGACAGATACCCGCTGATGTCACTCAGCATGGGGCCTCTGGTCAAAACAGGGGACCACGGACAGGGCAACAAACAAAAACAGGGTCCAAAAGGTGGTACCTCCAGCCGTTTCGCGGGTTGCCCGCCACATGCTCACCCATGCTGACCCAGCTGCTCAATATGGTTTTCTCCCTGACACACATCCAGATTAACGTGCATGCATGCGAACGCATGTATGTTTTCCAAGGTATCCACATCAAAATGTGCTACCCTTATATCGGTTGGTTTGGATGCTGTAGGGACTCAGATTAGTGCAGCCTTTGTATAAATGTAGATATGTTGTGCGTTAATGCACAGCCTGGCGTCTGTGTATTTTCCATAAGACTCTTTCCCTGCATGTGTGTATCTAAGCCCCTTCAATTTTTGTATTTTGTGTGTGCAGTTTTGAGTAGAGAACGCCACATAACGTGCCATTGGTGCCATGGGTTTTGAGATGGGTGTCTTTGCTTCAGGCAAATCTCTTGCCATGTGGACCGAAGTAAGGACAGGGTTTGGGTTTTTGAGGCCTGGAGATTCTGGCTCCCCAGGTGGATCATACAGGGAGGAGGTGGTGTGGGGGGTACGCCTGAAAAGATTGCATCCTGCAGTGCAATGGCATTGTGACAATGCGGTGGGCAAAATCTTGATATAGGTTCAGGTCAGACTCCATGGCTCAGGTCGAAGTCAACTGCACGGCATGAGGTAGGATCGATGTCACGCTGTCAGGCTGTCAGGCCAAAATGCTGCATTGTGCCATCATTGTTTGGCCACATACATGTCTCACTACGTCAATAGATTGTAAACTATTTCACTCTCATCCTGGACCTCCAATGCCCTGTTATTATCCGACACTTTGAGCCCCAGTGTGGCACACCATGAGTATCTCTCTTGAATGAGGCTTCTTTGTGTGTGGGGCGGGCATGGAGGGATGTCTGATTTAAGCATGCCCCAGAAAGGATTTTGACTTGCACTCAAATTGTATGGTCATATGCATCACAGAGCAATTAGTTTGTGAAATGCATTGCAAGCGAGATGCGGTGCACGTGTACAGAAGCATGCATGATCAATTCAAAACAGCATGGGCTGCAGAATTCAGGACCCTGGGACCCGTGGCAAGCATCAGAGGAAAAAAAAAGATGCCTGGTGCACCAGCAGGGGCTGTAGGGTGCAAACCTAGGACCCTGGGACCCGTGGCTACCAGTGGTTGAAAACAGCCGACTTTTCACACAGCGCACGGTGCGCCCCCAATAGATCATGCAAGAGTCAAGAACCTCGTTGCATACTTGGAGACAGCAGAATTTTTCATCCCAGCCCCCGATCCATCCAATCACTCCAAACTGCACACATGTGTCTGCACACATAGGCCTCTCATGATTCAGATTGATCCCACAAGGTTGTGGGGTAGGTGGGTGGGTTTCAGGGGTGTTCCCGGGATAAACAACATAATAATTGGCACCGGGCCCACGCTGTGCCCACGCTGTGCAAAAATGCCCCCATTGTAGTACCAATGTTGTTGGAGCTCTTGCGCACCATCCGAACGAACAGTGTAGCTGATGATGGACTTGGGTGCAACCACATTGCAAGCAGCCCAGTCCAAAAAAGGCACAAACATGAACCCGCAGCCCAGCCACGGGCACCACCAAACAGCCACCCGGTGTGGACGGGTCTGCGAAGTGGCCACCAGCATTTGAGTTCTTGAGCACTCGTCATCAGTGTTGTTAGGTTTCTCATGTCGGTTTGCATAAATTCAGCCTTGTGCCTGCTTGTTCATGAATGCTTTGTGCCCTGCCACTATGTGTCGTGGTCTAGGGACCATAAAACAGGGGGGGCAGCAACCCAGGTGCACGGCCAGAAAAAAGGGGTGCTGCAAGGGGGGGGGGGGGTTGCAGCAATGCAAAAAAAAAGGCTGTTCAAGGGGCAATAGCACCACTTGTGCCAGAATCACCTCGAAGAGAGGTTGTTAGATCAAGCGCAGGCGCGGGCGTCGTATACCCCCCCTTTTTGGGGGTCATTCGCGTAGCATACCCCAAGGCATGATATTGGATGTCCAACCCCTTGTACAATCATTATTTAGCCCAATAAGACGATCCCCCAATGGATTTTTTGATTCTGAGGCCTCTATCCCTGAAACTGGATATCACTTTTTTAGGGGGGTGGGGGTGGGGGGATCGGGGTGGGGGTGGGGATGGGGTGGGGGGTCAAAAGTTTGTGCTCAGAAGGGTTTGAACGAGGGTCAGATTGGGCAGAGCTGACAGGTCAGCCAGCGCTGCTGGTGGTCGGTCGACCGGGATTCGAATTGCCGACCAACACGTCTACGGTCGGCTGCATTACCATTCAACCTTTACTTGTTTGGACACTATCTGTTCTCCCCACTGCTTGAAGCCGAGTCTGCCACTGAAAAAACCCAAACTGTGTATTTCTGTCTGCCTGCCCGCTTGCCCGACTGACTGTCTGACTGACTGCTTGCCTGAATAACTGACTGATTGGCTGATTGTCAGCCTCTCTTCGAGGTGCGCTGCCGAAGGCAATAGAATTTTTTTCCAATGTTTCCAATGTACCCTTTTCGGCCCCTTTTCCCAAAGTCTAGCACTGTACCCCCCGAATCCCAAAGCCCCCCCCCCCCCCTGCGCAAGCACTGGCTTGTCCAAGCATGGGACCCCATCTGACTGTTGTTGTCCTGTTTTTTTCTGACCGCGGTTTTCGTGGTCAGAAATGTAATTTGACGCGGTTGTGCTCCGATTGTAGAGGGAAAAGGGGGCTGGATCATGTTTGTGGTAGTTCCTCCGCTCATATCAACATTCTGCTTGCAACTGCAACCCAATGCTGTTTGTGTTGATGTGATTTTCAGCCATGGTTAATGTTGCTATTGCATGGCTGTGACGTACATCCGGACCACCGGTGAACATGTGCCTGCCACAATTATTGGTCCTTCTATTCCAAAGCTCCTGATGCCCCTGATGGGCAGCGAGGACGTCGAGAACATGCTGAAATTTGCCTGCACATGCGCTCTGATGCCATGTTGCAACAATCGTGGTTGGGGTGAGGTGTGGGCAGGTGTTCGCCACATGCATTCCTTTGGTACCACGCGTCGTGTGCAAGCACGGGCTTGTCTAAGCCCGGGACCCTGTCGTTTTCCTGACTGTGTGCTTGCTCAAGGGGGGGGGGGTACCCTTTTCAGGTGAGTGCGACAATGGGGGAGCGTTGGTGCGCCGGGCATCTTTTTTGACCCGTGCCCCACCAGTGACCTTTTAGGGGGTGCACTAAGCGCAGTGCGCGCGCAGTGCAACTATTTGGACGTCTAGCCGTCCTAGAATCCCATACTTTGTGATACTATGGGCATTATTGTTGTTTGACAACGGGTATTTTGATGCTTCTTTCACATTTTCACAGACTGCATGCCCATCAGATCCATGGGCGGGATATGGAGTGCCGACCTGTGGAATCCTAAATATGCGTCGCATGTTTATAAGGTGACTGTTGGCGTTGATATGTTGGCAATATTGTATGGATTGGCCCCTTGGCCCCGGGACATCGGCTGATGTTTTCATTTTGGATGGGTATGGACCTTCTCGTACCCAAGGTGATTTCTTTGATTTGGAGTTGTTGAGTCTACAGCTATTGCCTTATTATGCAACGTGCTTTGTAGGGAAGGTGTGCAGTCCAACGTGGTCTACTTGGGGGGCTTCTCCATGAGAGGGTAAATCTGGGGCTGAAGTCGGGATAGTTAATAGAAAAGTAGCGCGCCAGGTGCGCGCCGGGCAAACATTCCCCCAATATACCCATTTCACAAGCCTAGCAATGTGCCTATTCTGGGACAAGGGCCGGGTACATAGATCAGCATGTTGCTGTACTCCCAAACCCCGAAGAATGAGGGAGGGGCATGCCGCCCTGCCAGTGTACGTCCTTGGAACAGATAACTATCCTTGTGCAAGGTCTGCAGATTCCTGTTTCTTTTTTCTTTTTTTTTTTGAAATCCTTTGTGAGTGGGGCACTCAAAAGAAAATAAAGAACACTGTGAAATCAAGTATCAGAGCTGCCCTAGACTGTTGACTGGGTGTGGTGAAGGTGGGGCCAATTGTGTCTTCCCCATTTTCAATTATCAACCACACCCTAACAGGTGTCTGTTTGTTTCCTGTGAAAATGCCTGATACTGAAATTGAGACTGGTAAGTGGGACAACATCAATTTTGCTGATCACATCGTTCTGCAATCCAATGATACGAAACCTGTTGAATATGCTGTCAAGAGGGAAGCCGCCAAAATGTCTGGATTGATCAAAGACATGTTGGAGGACCAAGAGGAGTCGGAACAGACCATGATTCCTCTGCCCAACGTGAGTGGGAAAACCATGAAGTATGTCATCCAGTACATGGAATACCACTTCAATAACAAGGCTGAGCCCATTGAGAAGCCTTTAAAGGGGAAGGTGGATGATGTGATTTGTGAATGGGACAAGAAGTTCTTGTACACTGATTTGATCAAAGATGGCGACGAAAAACAGCACGAATTGTTAATAGACTGCATCATGGCTGCCAATTTCTTGAACATCAAAGATATGCTTGATTTGACGTGTGCTGCTGTAGCTTCGATGATCAAAGGCAAGACACCGGAGCAGATTCGGGCGTTGTTCAACATTGAGAACGATTTCACGCCTGAAGAGGAAGAGAAGATCCGCGAGGAGAATCGCTGGTGTGAAGAAGCTTAAGAGATGTCCTGTTCAGGCACATCATTCGTTCTCCTATGCCGAGACACTCCGTTGAAAGGAAGTTTCTGCTGTACTGCGTTCAGGATGGCAGTCTGCAGCATTCAACATGTGACGTGTTCCGGCCCGGTAGGAGGCATCCTTCAGCTTTGATATCCACACAAAGCACACACACGCATGTACATGCGTTACATGCACTCACGGCTGTCTAGTCATGTTTTTTTCAACACACTGATGGGCATATGTTCAATCTGCCTTGCCCCCGTAAATATCCATCCCTCCTGGGTCCTGCCCATGTACAACAACAACCAAAACAAAGTTCCCCTGAAACAGGCACTTGCACTTGCGCTGCTGGACCTTCCCCACTTGGTGTTTGCAGGCAAGACTGCCAGCCACCCCTTTCCAATCCTTGTAATGCCCTGTGCACGGACATTTTGGCTTCGAAATGGGGCAGCTCTGAAGTGTGGCATTCTGTTGTGCACTGTATATATGCCACCAATGCCATGTCTAGATTAACCCTGCGCCAGGGTTCCATTATGGTGCCAGTTTCCACTGACGGGTAGGGCAACTGTGTGCTGTGCAATGCATGTGTACTTCAACACATCCGTTCACACTACTCGCTGATCTGCAAGGTGTAGCTTTGAGGCGCTTGCTCCGCTGCAGGCTATGCACAAGACCACTCTAGAAATTGGAGTCTCATGCCTTTATGCCTCAGCAGTTAGCCCCTGCAAAGCAAGTGTATGGCGTCTATTCACGGGCAAATGTTGTGGGATGTGCATGTGGGATGCAGCTGGTGGACAGTTGGTGACACCGGGTGCCAGCAGCTGGCGCTGTCTGTGTACACTGACCTTTGGAAGTGTTTGCGTAAGGCTCCCAAACACCGCTCGCTAGTGCAACGGAGGAAAGTACAGAAGCGCTCCTCTGTAGGGTCCACCAGGTATGCAAGATCCCATGGGCCTTTTGCATACTGCAACATAAGCTTTTTTGGCTGTGAACCGTCGCTTGAACCCTGAGTGACGCCCCGTTGCTCTGGGGTTGATGCCCGTGTCGACCAAAGATCTTACCCACAGATTAAAGGTTGCCCAAACCTCCCACTCTTCTCGCCTGTTTTGTATGCTTGGAGGGAACCATCAGATGATCGGGAGGCATTTGCTGTACCTTTTGTTGAGGGTTTTGGGGTCAGGGCTTGCAGGGGCCCAATATGCACAGAAAGCTGACACCAGTCTGTGCTGGTGTTTACTTGTGCATATGATGAATGCCAAGTGGCATCGCAAAGCATTTACGACATGAACCAATGTATGATATTGCTGCGACATGAATCAATGTACGGATGTCCAGTGTCTATGCGCATTTCGCCGACCGCAGTGATGGTGTTGCAGTAAAACGAGTATGGGCAGGGACTCCAGGGAGCGAGACAGGAGAGGTCTCAGAAGCGCACGCTATTTTGCGGACAGTTTGTACGCCCCGCAACTGGAGCGGACACACAGGGCTAGCGAGGAGATCGTACATGTGCGATTAGTGTGACCAGTAGGTATGTAGTTGCGCGGGCCAAATGGACGGTCGGGCCAGGCAGGGGGGGGGGGGGGTGAGATACACACACACCCAGGTCATGTAGTAAATGAAGGGCATGAAAGGATTTTGGTGGGGCCATTCAGACAACGGTGGAGTGTGGGTGAAAATCAATCACAGGGCGGATATTGCCATGCAGGTCAGCAACAGTCAGCGGTGCCACATGTTGAAAGGTATCTTTTTGCTATGGTGTGCAAGTTTTGCTGCACAATTGAAGAGGAGGGGCGCAATGTGGGTTGTTCTGGGCTTCATGTTCAGCTGGGGGGTAGTCCTACAAAAAGATGCACAGGTCGCATGCTGGCCTGCGAGGAATTGGATAGCCCAGCGCTAATGGTTGACTGCTGCCAAGTACCCCCACTTGACTGCTGAGCCTCATCATTGACCGCCGCAAAGAACCCACCAACCACCAACCACCAAGCTCCACATACTCCAGAGGCCAGCCCCCTGAAGGGAGGTGCGGCATTGCTCATGTCCAGTTTCTCTATCCTCAGAAGCTGGGGTTTGGACCATGTTCCCCCTCCTGAAAACCATAGAAGAAGTAGGGGGCATGGCGACTGTATCGCTGTAGTGCCCACACCTATTCGTTCAAAGGTGAATGTTCAAAAGTCAAAGAACTTTCAAAAAGTAGGTTCTGACGTGACATCTGTTTGAATTTGAAATTTTCTTCTTTGAATTTTCTTTTTTGAACGTTTGTTTTCAGGTGGACCGCCATCCCTGCAGCAAGTAGCAGTATGGGCACTGCCCCCACCAATCTGGGCAGGGCTGGGCAGGGTAGTGCCGTGCAGTGCAGTGCAGGGCAGGGCAGGGCAGGGCAGGGCAGTGCCGGGCAGGGCAGTGCCGTGCAGTGCAGTGCCGTACAATGCAGAGCAGGGCAGGGCAGGGTAGTGGAGTGCAGTGCAGGGCAGGACAAGGCAGGACAGGGCAGGGCAGGGCAATGCAGTGCAGGGCAGGGCAGGGCAGGGCAGCCCTGCCCTGCCCTGCCCTGCACTGTGCTGCCCTACCCTACCCTGCCCTGCACTGCCCTACCCTACCCTGCACTGCATGGCACTGCCCTGCCCACCACTGCATGGCACTCAAAGTCTGGGCACTGCCCCATGCATGGCACTCAAACTCTAGGCACTGCCCCCAACAAGCCGGGCACTGCCAGCAACACCGTGGGCACTGTCCCAAGCCATCTGGGTGCTGCCCTCAAACTGTCTGGGCATGGCACTCAAAAGTGTAGGCACTGCCAGCAACACCGTGGACAGTACCCCAAGCCATCCGGGCACTCGCCCCATCATCTTGGGCACTGCCGGCTCTTCAGAAACCTGAAAAAGGAAGGAGAGGACATGGTTTGGGGGGGGGGGATGCGCGATAGCAAACGGCCCTCCACGCTCCGGGTGCTACCCCGAGCAACCTCAACACTGCACCGTCAATGGCAGTCAAGCAGTGCAAGGTCTGCCCCTTGCCCCCCCCCCCCCCCCCGGCACCGCCACCGGCCTTTTGGTAATTGTTGGTGACCGTTCAGGCAAGCGTTCAAATTTGAAAGTTCAAATTCAAAAATGAACAGTGTTGAGCAGATCTGATGTTTGTTGAAAATTCAAAAAAGTTTTTTGAACATTCAAAATTGAACAGTGCCATGTGGGCAACCATTGGGAAGCTGCCGCATTGGTGGGCGGCATTGGTGGACACCGGCAAGGCTGGTACGTCCCCGGTACGTCCCCGGTGGCGAGCACACCGAAACTGGCTGCTCCAGCCGCCGTCACCACCGTGAGAGCAAGGGAAGATGAGTTTGCCCCAACCTCAGCAAGATGCAAGGTTCGTGGCAAGGCTTTTTTCAACAACAGGGGGTGGAGGCAGAATGAGAAGGTGAGGTTCAAAAAGAAATATTCAATTTTGAAACTTTCTTTTTTGAACTTTCAAATTCAAATAGTTTTTTGAACAAAATTGTCAATTTTGAACGTTTTTTTCTGAGCTAATTTTGCTGCATACCGTGTGTTTTGCACCCTCAACGGTACACTCAAGTGAGCTCAATTTGCTATAGGGGAGGTTTGTTTGAGGACCCTCTGGTATTTGTGCCCCGTACATACCATTGTTTGAATAGTCCATCACTTTGTTGTTTCCCCTTTGGGTCCACCAACATCAGCGCCACCACGGCGCCACTCTATGGGCGAGGTGTGATTGCCGAGCTCTCGGCGACATTGGTTCGCTTGAGCGGGGCAGCCGACCTATTGGACGCCCTAGTGGGCCACCTACCGGCCCAATGGTTGGTGTCCTCCCCGCATTGCAAGGCCCGGTGGGAGCAAGCCACCGTGGAGGGTGGCCACAAAGTGGTGCAGGCCATGGAGGACTTGATCACTC
Source organism: Eutreptiella sp. 'Long Island Sound 2002' (assembly GCA_964036045.1). Lineage (NCBI taxonomy): Eukaryota > Euglenozoa > Euglenophyceae > Eutreptiales > Eutreptiaceae > Eutreptiella > Eutreptiella sp. 'Long Island Sound 2002'. The sequence goes on along the minus strand of OZ038386.1, from coordinate 27,349,933 downwards.
CGCTTTGCGCCGCAGCTCTTGTTGTCGCCTTGAAGGCCCCTACGTCCGGCTTCCATGCCTTGTCGGAGTTCTTCACCCGGCAGGGTCTACAATACTCCTTGAAGACCAGGCGGCTGTTTCCGCGGCCCATTTGTACATGAGGCGATGCAATTCCCTGCACAGTGGGAAGTTGGAGCCACCTATGCATTGCGTTGGCCAACCACGGTGCCCTCGCCCGCGAACCGGCCTACCACTGGATCATCGGCATGGCAGTCTGTGGTGACAAGGATATGGCCCGACTGGGTGACATATGACGGGACAACCTGCAAGTAGAGTTGTAACATACGATTTGCTACCTCGCTTTGCTCCCCGGTCGTTCAAATTTGAATATTCAAAATTCAAAAAGCGTTCAAAAAACGCCAGAACTGCCCAAAAAAACTGGTTTTTGAAGTTTCAAGTTTGTTTTTGAACTTTCAAAATTCTACGTCTGTTTTTTCTGCCTTCAAATTTTACAACACATCTAAGGAGTTTGTAGCAATACAAAATTTGCACTACAGCCCCTCTCCCCCAACACACACACACACACACACACACACACACACACACGGGTGTGGTGTGGTGTGGTGTGGTGTGGTGCTATGTGGTGTGATGTGGCTTGGTGCCTCTTGCTATCGCGCGTGCCCCCCCCCCCCCCAACACACAACCATGTCCATAATTTTGCTTAGTGGCGTGTCAACCGCACGGGGGGGGGCTTTTTTAAAAGGTGGGTGCCTCCCTCAGTCGGGAGCCCCCCCCCCCCCATAGGGGTAGGTCACTGGTGGGTCCCCTTTTTCCCATGTCCCTGTATAATCTTGGCGCCAAAGGCGCCGGGAATTTTTTTTGTATTTTCTCTAATCAGTGGGTGTGTGGGTACCTCCTCAGGTTGACCCCCCCCCCCCCCATAGGGGTAGGACAAAAGTCGTGCGTGCCCCCCAAAAGTGGCTGGGTGCCCTTCAGATTTGAACCCCCCCCCTCCCATTGGTAAGCAATGGTCTGGCCATGTCCCCTTGCTCCTTTTTAGGTTTTGTGAAGTGCTGGCAGTGCCCAAGATGATGGGGGCAGTGCCTAGATGACTTTGGGTAGTGCCCAGATGGGGGGGGGGTAGTGCCCAAAGTGTTGCTGGCAGTACCCCGGCTGATGGGGGCAGTCCCCAGATTGTTCAGGGCAGTGCCCAGCTTGCTGGTGGCAGTGCCCAGCTTGCTGGGGGCAGTGCCCAAACGAATGAGGGCAGTGCCCACACCTGAGGGCAGTGCCCAGGTTGCTGGTGGCAGCAGTGCCCATACTAATGAGGGCAGTGCCCACACCTGTGGGGGCAGTGTCCATGCTGTTGGGGGCAGTGCCCACACCTATTCGTTCAAAGGTGAATGTTCAAAAGTCAAAGAACTTTCAAAAAGTAGGTTCTGACGTGACATCTGTTTGAATTTGAAATTTTCTTCTTTGAATTTTCTTTTTTGAACGTTTGTTTTCAGGTGGACCGCCATCCCTGCAGCAAGTAGCAGTATGGGCACTGCCCCCACCAATCTGGGCAGGGCTGGGCAGGGTAGTGCCGTGCCGTGCAGTGCAGTGCAGGGCAGGGCAGGGCAGGGCAGGGCAGGGCAGTGCCGGGCAGGGCAGTGCCGTGCAGTGCAGTGCCGTACAATGCAGAGCAGGGCAGGGCAGGGTAGTGGAGTGCAGTGCAGGGCAGGACAAGGCAGGACAGGGCAGGGCAGGGCAGGGCAGTGCAGAGCAGGCCAGGGCAATGCAGGGCAGGGCACGGCAGGTCAGTGCCATGCAGGGCAGGGCAGGGCAGGGCCGCGCATGGCTGCCCTGCCCTGCCCTGCATGGCACTGACCTGCACTGTGCTGCCCTACCCTACCCTGCCCTGCACTGCCCTACCCTACCCTGCACTGCATGGCACTGCCCTGCCCACCACTGCATGGCACTCAAAGTCTGGGCACTGCCCCATGCATGGCACTCAACAGTCTAGGCAGTCTAGAAGTTGCGTCGGGCGGGCATCCGGGCTGCCGGGCTATGGTGCCCCTCTTCGCATGCCCTTGCTGTGCTGGGGCCTCTGACTCTGAGGGGCATTGCTGTCTTGTGTCATGCCTGTGTCAGTGATTCAGACGACTGAATCTTTTGTGGTGGACGGGCAAAAGGGGTGGGGTTCCTTAGCATACATGCAATACACCAAACCGTTGGGGTCAGTCTGTGGGAACTGCTGTGGCAGCCATGGGGACGTCATGACCCGTGTGATTGGCGCTACCCCCACCCCTACAGCGGGGAGTGCAGGTCCAGGGACTGATAGAGAAAGAAATGCATGTCAAGACTGGCACACAGAATTCCAGGGAGGAGGGGTATCGCTGAAGTGCAGTGGTGTGATCTGTAGGTCACACAAAGCCTGCCCTGCCACACCGCACTTCAGTCACACTTTTTTTGCTGGTTATATCAATGGGGCAAGGCCAAAGCGACGAAATTGACGAGCCATATGGACCATGCCCCGGAGACGACGCGCAAACTATGAAGGCCTTTGTCATGGAGGCCCCTGGTGACATCTCTGACATGAAGTTAGCCAGCGTGTACATTCCCAAGCCCGCTGAGGGCGAGATCCGTGTGAAGGTAATGGCTGCAGGGCTCAACCCCGTCGACTACAAAAGATGCCTGTTCACGGATGCGGATTTCCCATGTATTTTGGGGGCCGATGTCGCCGGAGTGGTCACAGAGCTGGGCTCGGATGTGACGCAGTTCCGTGTTGGCGATCGGGTGCACTTCCACGCCAACGTCCGCAAGCAGTACGGAGGGTTTGCGGAGTTCGCACAAACCACGGCTGCAACCACCGTGCGGATCCCGGAGGGGTTGTCATTTGCGGAGGCTGCTGCCATCCCCTGCGCTGGCTGGACGGCGTACCTCGTATTGTACCACAAGCTAAAGGTTCAGGCTGGACAATCCATCCTCATCACGGGAGCTGGAGGAGGGGTAGGCTGCTTCGCAATCCAATTAGCCAAGCTCTCAGGGCTCACGGTGTTCGCCTCCACACAGCCGCACAAGGCGGACTACGTCAAGTCTCTGGGTGCAGACCATGTCCTGTCCTCTAATGAAGCCGATGACGTCAACCTGCAGACGGTCCTGGAGGTCAACAACGGCGCGCTCCTGGACCATGCGCTGGACACAGTGGGCCCAGACTCTGCCCTCAACGCCTTGCGGTACCTCAAGCTGCATGGCAATCTCTGCAGTCTTGCCGCATTAGTGAGCGACGCTGACCTGTTCGCCAAAGGGATCTCGCTGCACTACGTCAATATTGGGGGCATGCACCAGTCCAACTCCATCGCGGCAAAGCTTTCCCTGGCTCAGGTCTGACTGGGGGTTGGGCATGGGGCAGGGGGTTCCTGAACGGAAAGTTTTTTGCTTTTTTTTTTTTTTTTTCAATGAAGGAAAGTCAGGGACCACTGCCAGCGGTTGACTGCCACCCGCCGGCTGTCGGTTGCTGATGGCTGGCGATTCATCGGCAACCGCCAACGGTCAACACATCTGATTTTGGCATCAAGGAAGGCCTTGTGGGTTGGAGGTTGTGCTCATGGGTTCTTGAGCCAAACCATTTCATGGGGCTCCACTGCCTGTGCCATGCAATACCTTGGTTCCCTGATGCCTTGTTTTGGTCCTTTTCATTTGGCTCCTTTTGAGGGGTGGGTGGGTCGGGTAGGGGCTCCATGGACCCACCGCAGAATTGCTGGCGGCCTTTTTGAAAGATCAATTGAGGCTGTAAAATCTGTACCAGTTTATGTGTTCTGGGGCATTCTCACAGGAGTCAGCCCTGCAGTCCAAGAACATTGCCGCTTTGCTGTTGTGCTCTGTATCGTTCTTTTTTGTGTTGGACTGTAGTGTGCAGTTGAGGGCTTGTGGAGAAAGACGTTTCCTGCACAGATACGAATAGTGCAGAGAACACAAGACATAAAAGGGTGGACAAAAGCAGCAAACGGAAGCAGTGTCTCAAACGGGGAACATTTGGAAACTCAAGGGCGGCGGATCCCAGACAGCCATTCGTTTCCAGGGCTTTGGGCAGTACAACCTATTTTCAAGCCTTTTCAACACCATTCGATACTGTAAGTATGTTTCTCATCTATGAGAACATTTTATGCAGCCACTTTTTCTCCTCTCTGTATCGAAGACCCTAATACTGCTAACAGGTGTTTGGCCAATGTCTGTCAAGGCCGACAGTGCAATTTCAGTGGTGGAGCCCTACGTCTCTGTGTTTTGCTGTTGGTGCCTACTGGTAGGGCTGTTTTGATGCATGGGGAAGATGGCGTTATTTTCCGGTGAAATAGTCTCCCAAAAAAAAGTGTGTGCCCCCCCCCCCCCCCGAACCAGCCCCCCGCCCGCGCTGCAAACATGAAAACACAATAACTCGGAATTGGTCAATGGTCTTGCCAATGGAGCCCTGTGCAAACCCTAAAACCCCTTTTGGACTTTAACAACCTCTGCCCCTCCCACCCTCCAAAGTTGAAAACCCGTCCTCCATCCATCGGTGTCCAACGATTACCCAAGGGCCTGCAAATTCCAAAAGGTGCCTCAAACACATGGTGGCTTCAACAAGGAGGGCGTCCCAGTGACAGGCAAAATGATAACACTCAAGGTTGGGCCTTACTTCATGATTCGGGTGGGATGCTATGGGTGTTGCCCGATAGGTTGGGTGAAATGGCACCCATGTCACATGCGCGGTTGGTTTGCTTTTGACTGTTGGTTTGTCAAAGTTGATGGTGTTGCTTGTGTGCATAGGGCGCCCCCGCACGCAGGCCCTCAAGGAGGAGGAATGTACGTGTACATAGGCAGCACTGTCCATCTTTTTGCTAGCTCAATTTGATCCTGTTGGTCATGCCGCTCCTGCTATCCTCTGTTTCATTTTTTGTGCATTAGCGCCTGATGTTGTCCTGGACTTTTGCTGAGTGGGTGTTGGGTGGACGTTCTGGCGCCCCATCGATGCTCATCAGCAAGTGAGCAACAAAACTGAATGCACTACGCTGGCATGGTCTCAATAGGTTGATTGTGCAGGCTGGAATGAAGAATACATTTTGCACTCAGCTCAATCAGGGGCATATTACGTCCTTACTTGAGGTTGCATCAGCGGCGGTGTTTTGGATGACCTGGAGCAGGCCTGTTTTTAGTGCTGCAGATACGTTGGGGGGGTTTGAGTGGGTGGATGGCTCCTTGAGAAATGCAACCCCCCATACGGGTAGGCCAGGAGTAGGTTGGTGGTTGGTGGTTGGTGAGGTCAACACAAGGGTTGTCTTGTCCTTGTCTCCTTGTTCCCCGTTGCCTTTTCCTTTTGTTGCTGTGTAGTGGATGTTTGTGCGCTTGGGGTTGGTTTTTAATGCTTTGGTGATGTTGCCCATCTGATGGGGCTGGGGCAAGTGAGGCCAGTCTGAATAGTCTAGTTGCACAGCAAAGAATTGCCGCTGCAATCTTCTGCAGTCCCACACCACCCTCCTTTTGTTCTGCTCCAACAGCTCACCATGAAAGTTCTTTGCAAATGGTATGTCCAGCAGGACAGTGATAGTGCAATGCGGGAGTACTTGAAGATTGCACAGTACAGGGACAAGCTGGTAAGTGCCGCACAATGGGCGAGGTAGGCTGTGTGTGCCTGTGGGGTCTTGTGTGTGCGCGTGCGTTTATACATTGGATCACCACCTCGGTCCACGGGTGGGTGGGTGGATCGGTTCAAAGAAGCGGCCGGGTTCATCCCCGCCCCCCGCCTTCAAAAAAGACAGGCCTGACCTGGATGTTCACACAGGCATTGTGATTGTTCAATGGGGACAGAGACGGGGAAGGGGAGTGTCGGTAGAGCTGGGTATGGCCTGGGCGCTCATAACTGATGGCCCCGCGCATGGGGAAGGACAAGGCCAGGCACGCAGTCCCCTTTGTTGCCCCGCAAATAAAGACATCACTAGCTTCAACCGGTCAGCATTCATTGCCATATGTCCTGTGGAATACAAAGGAGGCAAAACATAGTAACACCGATATTTTTTCCAATGCGCAATGTCCCCTGCAGGCCACAAATGCACCACCAGGAGGCACCAACCAGCAAGACTGCAGATGACAACGAAGGGCCCTGCACGGGGCCTGGAACCAGGGATGTATTAGAACGGCCATACACTGTAGCAGGAGGGGGGTTGGCCCCCCGGGACCCCCTCCCCCCCCTCCTCCCCTTCCAATGTTTTCGGCCCCTTCGGCCCCAAGAGGCGGGGACCATAGGGGGACCCAAGGACGAGGGGGGCCCCAGCCAAACCCCCTTCAGACCCCCCTTCCCCCCCTTCTAATACATCCCTGCCTGGAACGGAGCCAACCTGAGTCCCTGTTGACGCACACGTGGTATTTGCACCAACTGTGACCTTCACCGCCCCCCAGATTGGAGGTGACATGGGCGCCCTCTTTGCGACGAAGCAACTTCGCGTTCCGATCATGGAGGCCTGCAGTTTTGAGCAGATCCCCGTCGCACTGGAGACTCTGAGGGCCGGACAAGTTCAGGGGAAGCTGGTCGCCAATTTCGTCCCACCAGAGAAGCAGGAGGCCGAGGCTGCTGCACTTGCTTTGCCTCCCGTCCTTAAATCCCCGGAAGCGACATTGCCTGGCGCACAGGCAGCCCCCGCCCCGCCATCGCCCAGCCAGCACCCGCTACCACCACCAGTCCCCCAGCAGCAGACGACTGGTGCACATGCATACCCTCCCCCACCCCAACCGCAGCAGATCCCAGTGCAGACTGCGCCTGCGGGCAGCATGTGGCACACCGGGCAACCGCTCGTGCAGTAACCGACTTGGGCTGGGCACAGGGCTGCTGTGCATCAGCGAAGATACGTTGGCTTGTCCGTTAAGAAGTGAGAAAAGTTTTGCGGTCTGCGGAAGACTGCCTGACCAACCGGTGGTCACGCGACGGTGGTTGGCGGCCGACGGGTGGCGGCTAACAATCCGCTGACCCCAGTTGGCGGCTGACCCCCGGCAGGTATTATTAATTGGTGCCCTTTTGACAGTGGACCATCGTAGACTCCAGCCTTTCCTGGAGGAAAGACCACATGGACGCCTGAGCTGCGTCTTGTTCCCGGGAATATCACTTGGGCTGTGCCCTGTTTTGTACTTCAGCGGCCGGGGTATGGGGTTTTGTATAACGACTCGTCACCTCTTTGGGGGACCAGCTTAGGACCCTTGCCCATGTGGCCCTCCCCACTGACTTGCTGACATTTGCTTCGGTGCAGGGACAACCTTTTACCCAACCATTTCCGAGCCCTGGACTTCTTTTCAACCTTTTTCTTTCGTGGATTTAGCACCGCATTAAACTCGGTGTTGCATTTGAGAGCCCCGCGACATCACGCTTCGTGCTCTGTTGCCTTCCACTTGGCAAGATAACTTTTCGTCGGGAATCCCTCAGAACATTCAGCTGCGACCGACAAATCGGCAATAGGGGAAGTGCAGCTTTGTCCGCATGTCTGCATTCCTGGGCCATGCCTTCGAATCATCTGTTCGAAGGGTTGGATTGGGAAATGCCTGTGACCTGCAATGCCAAGGCAACCAAAATTGGATGCTCTGAGATGTTGCAGGTTGCCTAAATCCTGGATAATGCTCTTCCAAAACGTCATGATAGATAGTTGGGGTACAAGAATCCTGGCCAGCGGGTGAAGGCCATGTGATCAGGTACATCCGTCTTTGTATGGGCATTATACGAGCGTGCTTCATTGCAGAGCATGGCAATGGGCACATTGGTCACGGAGCGAGTCATCTTGGCAGAGTAGTCGTTCGGTTGTCGGCAGGGGTTCCGGAGTGCAGGGGAGTTTCAAGTTCGTGGGATTTTTTGCCCAAGGATTCAGAACTGGTCGGATCAATACAGCCATGTTCCCTGCAGGGTCAACATTGTTGTCACCACCTGAGCCACAGTAGGCCTGACTTCGGCAATGCCCCTAAGGTTGGCAACCATGTTCCTGACCTGTGGCTGATGTATCGCATGTAAGCGTTTGGTCAACTCACCAAACAGGTATTTTTGCACCAAAAGGGGTATTTATGTATCAGTTTACAAATTGTGTCAATGGGTGATGCATCTCGTGATGAACCATCTTGTGGCAGGCAGGCTCTGCGTGTCCACGTGCCCAGTAGTATTGTTTCTCACTGCATTGCGCACATCCCAACAGTGTGTGCAGATCTGCCAGACATTTTCGGATGCATTGGGGGTTGTGTGTCACAGTGATTGGGCTTGTGCCTAAGGTGTTGACCTAGGGGGACGGTTCACAGTGTCATGTTGTGACAGGACGAAATGGTACATGAAAGTATGTGCCACCAGTGCAGCCATCTGTCAACCTGGTAATGCCATGCCACGGCATTGAATCTGGTTCTACATTCTGACGATGCCAAGTTTATAAGCACCTCCATCTCCAAAATTCAGTGGCTGTCTGCCAACCGAGCATGCCATAGCGTCGCTGGAAAATGTGTAGTCTGCTGCAAAGGTTGGATTGGTTGTCCCCAACTGGATGCAGATGGTGTTTGTGTCTGAGAGGGAAACAGAAATTTCCTTTGCAAAGGAGGATCAGTGCTCGAAGTCAGCAACGATGCGGGAGCACCTCATGCGATGCGCGTGCAGTGCAACTAAAGGAATGCCTTGCCTGCAGTGCGCCCACAGTGCAGAGTTTTGTATTCTGGAAACTAGCCGAGCCCTAGTTTTGGCCCTTTCCCACAAGATCGTTCAATATTCGCGTTTTTTAGTGTCCCCGTGCATCCAAGATTGAGTTGGGGATATGTACTCATAATCCACTGTTTTTTGTGGCCCCTTGAGTTGGGGATAAGGAGGAAACTTCAACTGAAGCCAAGGCGGATGCAGCAACACAACAGAACAATCTGATTCGGACAAATTCAAAAACCTTTGTCCTTACAATTACAATTACAAATCCAAACTGCAACTGTGCAAAGGCATTCAAGACGGGCATATGTTCAAATGACACGTGCAACACTCACATATATCTGCATGACGGTGAGCACATAATTGACAACAAGCACCGCCATTTCTTCCTCAACATCTTCAGAGGCATCCTGTTGCGCCCACACAGACTCAGGCACATGAGGCCAAGGTCCATAGGGCTGATAGGGCTGATACCTATGTCTCTTGATATAAAACTACGTCAAGTGCATCAAAATATAGACATGGTGGTGCAAATCTCTGGCAGACCCATTCACACATTGCAGATGATCTTCCAATGCCAAAGGCGTGCAAGGCAGGCTAGTTCATATCCCCAACTGGAAAGGGGCCAGTCCATACCCCCAACCGGAAAGGGGCCAACCGTTCTCACTTCATCTCCCCTTGGTTGACTTAGGATGCTCAGGTTCCCTATAGGTACTGTAGGTACTACCTCAACACTTGCCCATAGAAGCGATCTACGTAAATGCTCCGGCTTCTCTTGTCCCCCTTCGGTAGAATTAGTGCCCGTGGATTGGAAAGAGGCCGGTCCATATCCCCAACCGGAAGGGGGTCAGTCCATATCCCCAACTGGAAAGGGGCCGGTCCATATCCTCAACTGGAAAGGGGCCGGTCCATATCCCCAACTGGAAAGGGGCCACCAAAAACTGTAGATGTTTTGAGTCCTGTTTCCTCCTTCTCCTCTGGGTGTTCCTTGATACATGTGCCCGCAGTGCAAAAATTTGGCCTAATAGGTAGCCTTGTAGGGTTTCAGCCACCCCTCCCATGCCCCCATGGTAATGCCAGCCACAACAGAGAGTGGAAGTAGCAACAGCAGGAGCAATGTATCTCCCGCCCCCATGGGCTTTAGAAGAGCAATTGAAACAGGTTCGCCAGATTTTTGCCAAGACATCCTTGTTGTGAATATGATGCATCATCATGTATGCATGCAGCTGTGGTGTGCACATGCCACAACGAAGAAGCATGTGCAAGGCACCAATTTGGTGAGGCTTTTGTCTTGTGCTTGTTTTCTGAAGCTTTGTTCCATTGACCATTCGAGGTTGTTTTTCTGTCAAAATGTTGATGAAAACTGGCAAACGCCTATTTTTTTAAAAATCAGCAGCGGGTGCTCCTGCTTTGCTGTTCGTGTGCTTCAGTGATGCGTGTGAACCACCGCTCACCCAAACTGTGTCAGGTGCGGTTTCTTGAAGTTTCAGTGCTTTTACTGAGGCTTGCAGCAAAAGCATTTGAGGATGGCACAAAGTCCCGTGGTATTTGTTTTGAGGCTGTTTTTCTGGCGCGGGGGGGGGGGGGGATCTCGGCCTTCTGGGAATCATTGTTTGAAAACATGGGTGCGGTGTGCGCACAGTGCAAATATCTCCTCCCCTGATGCTCAATGCTATGTGAGGCATCCTGGCTGGTAGCCCTGAGAGGTCGTGCTGACTGGATAGACTGGCACGTGAAACCATTTGAGGACCATGGCTTTGCCGTGTTGCTGCTTGCTCTATGAGTAGGGGCCTGTATATTCACACCAGCAAATGGTGCTGAAAAACAAAAGGAGCATTGCTGGTATGATGCTGCTGTGCTGTGTGGTGCTCCAACACTGTTTTAGCATTTTGTCAGTGTGTGTCCATGGCAAGCATGGCAACTGCAAAGCCGCTGTCTTTCCTGTGCCAACTCTCTTACCCTCATGTGGCATCCAGAGACACCTGTTTGACTTCAACTTTGTGTAGCGTTGCGAATCCTTGCTGTTTTGCACATTGGCTTTGTGTTAATGCTGTAGACTGCCCCATCCTCATCCTCGGCTTGTGCACAATATGCCACCCTACTGCTCGGGTGAGTGAGTGCTGGTCTCTATAGCCCGTCCCCTCTTGCCAATCATGGGGTCTCCTGGATGGTTTCCCTGCACCATTACCTGTGGGAGAATGGAAGGGGGACTCATCTGCTCCAATGATATGTGCAGCCGGATCCACCAAAGGTACCCCCCCCCCCCCCCCTGTCGTTCCCCACCCCTTGTCGTTCCCCAGGGGGGGGTGGGGGACCGTCACTTGGTCAACCCAAAATTTTTCGTTGCAGCTCATTGTGTTGTTGTATGGGTGACTGTGTTGTGGGGCACTACCACTTGCATCCCTTGCACTCATGGCAGGACATTTTGCTCACTTTCGCTGAAATGGAAATTGATAGCACAACCATGTTTCCCCCTGGGACAAGTGTGATGTTCATCCGCTCCACGGGGGAACCTGTTTTGGCGCAGGTCGTTGGACATTCAGAGTACGGTGATGCATATCGCCGCATCACTTATGACCGTGATGGCAAGACCGTCTTGCACGACCGTGCGTCTGTTCGGCGCCTCTCACTGCCACGTGCTCCCTCTCCGCCCCGCCCTGCCCTAGGGGTGTGGTCCCCCAGGGGGGGGTGGGGGACCGTCACTTGGTGACCATCCCCCAGGGGGTGGTGGGGGACCGTCTTCCCTGGGGTGGGGAACGACAAGGGCTTTGGGCTTTGGGCTTACCTTCCCGAATCCGAAGAGGGCCTTAGGGGCCCACGGAGTGCCGCATTGGGGAAGCTCGGCTCCGGCGCGCCACACTCACCCTTTGGCCATGCAGCCAGCGGGCGGGGCACACGCCTCCTCCTCTAGTATTGTTGGGGGCAGGGGCAGGGGGGGGGAGGGAGGTCCACCTGTGCGGGGCACCGTCGGGGCTCCCGCTCCCCTGGTTCTGTGAGTGGAAGTACCTGCAGATGTGCAGCGGGGGGGGGGGGGGGGGGCGGGAGGGGAGGGGTCACGGAGATACAGTACTGGCAATACAATATACACTTTTGCACTGGTAGGTAGGTAGGTAACACTAGCAGGCAAAATACAGTTACGTGTAGTACAGCTACCTATACTGTGTTACCTGTGTTGGGGGCACGAGGGGAAGGAAGGGATTCGAACCCGCGACTGCCATTCAGCAGCTCATGGGGTTGACCGTTCGACCACTCGGCCGGCGGTGTAATGGGGCGGGTTGGGGGGGCGAGGGGGGGAGTGCAGCCGTGGGATCGCCCACCGGCGCCGCAGGGGAAGAGAGGGGGAAGGAGTGCAGCCGTGGGATCGCCCACAGGCGCTGCTTGGGAAGGGGGGGGGGGTGGATTGCAGCCGTGGGATCGCCCACAGGCGCCGCAGGAGAGGGGGGAAGGTGGAGCGCAGCCGTGGGATCGCCCACTGGCGCTCCCGGGGGAGGGTGGAGGGTAGGAGGGCAGCCGTGGGACGGCCCACTGGCGCTGCCAAGGAAGGGAGGTGTGTGAGGGGCAGGGGCAGGGGGGCAGGGGGCAGGGGGGAGGACCACCTGCGCGGGGCACCTTTAGGGTTCCCGCTCCTCTTGTCACCTGAGGTGACGCACCTGCAGACGTGCAGCAGACGGCGGGAGGGGAGGGGACACGGGGATACAGTACTGGCTATGCAATACACACTATTGTGCAGGTAGACAGGTAGGTAATACTAGCAGGCAAATAGTAAAAAGTAAGTAGTCCGTAGCTTCAGGGGGGTGAGTGAGGGCCCCGCCAGATTGCTGGCTGCCTAGCCCGGGGTGAGTGAGGGCTCCGCCAGACTGCTAGCTGTCGAGGCTGGGGGTAGGGGCAGGGGCAGGGGCAGGGGGGAGGGAGGTCCACCTGTGCGGGGGGAGGGAGGTCCACCTGTGCGGGGCACCGTCGGGGCCCCCGCTTCCCTGGTTCTGTGAGTGGAAGCACCTGCAGATGTGCAGCGGGGGGCTGGAGGGGAGGGGTCACGGAGATACAGTACTGGCAATACAATATACTTTATTGCACTGGTAGGCAGGTAGGTAATACTAGCAGGCAAAATACAGTTACGTGTAGTACAGCTACCTATACTGTGTTACCTGTGTTGGGGGCACGAGGGGAAGGAAGGGATTCGAACCCGCGACTGCCACTCAGCAGCTCATGGGGTTGACCGCTCGACCACTCGGTCGGCGAGGTTGTGGGGGGGAGCGGGGGAGTTCAGCCGTGGGATCGCCCACCGGCGCTGCAGGGGGAGAGAGGGGGATGGAGTGCAGCCCTGGGATCGCCCACAGGCTCTGCTTGGGGAGGGGGGGGGATGAATTGCAGCCGTGGGATCGCCCACAGGCGCCGCAGGAGAGGGGGGAAGGTGGAGCGCAGCCGTGGGATCACCCACATGTGCAGCGGGGGGGGGGGGCGGGAGGGGAGGGGTCACGGAGATACAGTACTGGCAATACAATATACACTTTTGCACTGGTAGGTAGGTAGGTAATACTAGCAGGCAAAATACAGTTACGTGTAGTACAGCTACCTATACTGTGTTACCTGTGTTGGGGGCACGAGGGGAAGGAAGGGATTCGAACCCGCGACTGCCATTCAGCAGCTCATGGGGTTGACCGCTCGACCACTCGGCCGGCGGTGTAATGGGGCGGGTTGGGGGGGCGAGGGGGGGAGTGCAGCCGTGGGATCGCCCACCGGCGCCGCAGGGGAAGAGAGGGGGAAGGAGTGCAGCCGTGGGATCGCCCACAGGTGCTGCTTGGGAAGGGGGGGGGGTGGATTGCAGCCGTCGGATCGCCCACAGGCGCCGCAGGAGAGGGGGGAAGGTGGAGCGCAGCCGTGGGATCGCCCACTGGCGCTCCCGGGGGAGGGTGGAGGGTAGGAGGGCAGCCGTGGGACGGCCCACTGGCGCTGCCAAGGAAGGGAGGTGTGTGAGGGGCAGGGGCAGGGGGGCAGGGGGCAGGGGGGAGGACCACCTGCGCGGGGCACCTTTAGGGTTCCCGCTCCTCTTGTCACCTGAGGTGACGCACCTGCAGACGTGCAGCAGACGGCGGGAGGGGAGGGGACACGGGGATACAGTACTGGCTATGCAATACACACTATTGTGCAGGTAGACAGGTAGGTAATACTAGCAGGCAAATAATAAAAAGTAAGTAGTCCGTAGCTTCAGGGGGGTGAGTGAGGGCCCCGCCAGATTGCTGGCTGCCTAGCCCGGGGTGAGTGAGGGCTCCGCCAGACTGCTAGCTGTCGAGGCTGGGGGTAGGGGCAGGGGCAGGGGCAGGGGGGAGGGAGGTCCACCTGTGCGGGGCACCGTCGGGGCCCCCGCTTCCCTGGTTCTGTGAGTGGAAGCACCTGCAGATGTGCAGCGGGGGGCAGGAGGGGAGGGGTCACGGAGATACAGTACTGGCAATACAATATACTTTATTGCACTGGTAGGCAGGTAGGTAATACTAGCAGGCAAAATACAGTTACGTGTAGTACAGCTACCTATACTGTGTTACCTGTGTTGGGGGCACGAGGGGAAGGAAGGGATTCGAACCCGCGACTGCCACTCAGCAGCTCATGGGGTTGACCGCTTGACCACTCGGTCGGCGAGGTTGTGGGGGGGAGCGGGGGAGTGCAGCCGTGGGATCGCCCACCGGCGCTGCAGGGGGAGAGAGGGGGATGGAGTGCATTCTCGGGTGCTGAGCCGCAGAGGGGAAGCATGCAGGACAGGCATGGAGGAAGGAGGGAGGGCACTGCTTCGTCGGATCGCCGACAGACAAGCAGGGAAGGGAGGACGGCACCGTCGGATCGCCGACCGTCGTGCTCGTGAGGAGGGGAAGATCAAGGGAAGCGCCGCAGGATCGCCTGTGGTCGCGACCCGAGGAGGGAAAAGGCCATACCAGCCCTCACTTGCGTTTGTACACCCCTTCCCCTTAGGAACCCCTAAGGTTGACTCGCCATTTTAGAGGCGACAGGGCACTGCCGAGCGGGGCAAGTGTCCGCAGACAGGGGGAACGACAAGGGGGGGGGGGGGTAATTCTAAGGGCGTTTCCAAGGGGTGTGCTTGGGGGCTCTTTGGGGGGAACATAGTCTAAAAGTAGCGCGCCGGGCGCGCGCCGGGCAAACATTCCCCCTGTGACAAGTGAAAGTTGAAGGACCAGCGGTCGTCAACAAGCAACTGAGGTAAACTCGACTTTCCGTGGTTCTAGAGAGCACTTTGGTGCCTCCTTGAGCTGTGCATTTCACTTGACCACACGTTGCCTTTTTGCTTCTCTTGTGCCCTGCACAAAACCTACGGACTGCCATTTGTGACAAGTGAAAGTGAATGACCAGCGGTCGTCAACAAGCAACTGAGGTAAACTCGACTTTCCGTGGTTCTAGAGAGAACTTTGGTGCCTCCTTGAGCTGTGCATTTCACTTGACCACACATTGCATTTCTGCTTCTATTGTGCCCTACACAAAGCCCACGAACTGCCATTTGTGAGAAGTGAAAGTGAAGGACCAGCGGTCGTCAACAAGCAACTGAGGTAAACTCGACTTTCGGTGGTTCTAGAGAGCATCGTGGTGCCTCCTTGAGCTGTGCAGTGGGTTTACTTGACCACACGTTGCCTTTTTGCTTCTCTTGTGCCCTGCACAAAGCCTACGAACTGCCATTTGTGACAAGTGAAAGTGAATGACCAGCGGTCGTCAACAAGCAACTGAGGTAAACTCGACTTTCCATGGTTCTACAGAGCACTTTGGTGCCTCCTTGAGCTGTGCATTTCACTTGACCACACATTGCATTTCTGCTTCTATTGTGCCCTACACAAAGCCCACGAACTGCTATTTGTGAGAGCTGAAAGTGAAGGACCAGCGGTCGTCGACAAGCAACTGAGGTAAACTGGACTTTCGGTGGTGTACACTGGTTTTTAGAGGGCCCTTTGGTGCCTCCTTGAGCTTTGCATTGGGTTACCTTGACCACACACTGATTTGATGCTTGTGTTGTGCACTACAGATTGCCTACAAGTTGCTTTTTGTGAGACATGGGGTTCGTCTCCCTTGCGACAGTTTGCAATTTGGCGAAACTAGAATACGGCAGCTGCAGGCCTTAGGTGGTTACAAAGAGGAATAAGTGAACGCATCATATTTATGGGCTACGTGCAGGATCCCGGGCCAACAACAAATTCTGAGCATGCAACAACACCTGGTTGTTGCTTGGTGCCAATTCTTGAGGCTAACAGGTGTCAAGTGGGTCCTTGGCCATGTTTTGGAACCATTATGATGTTGCATCTTCAATTTACATGCATTGCTACAAACAATTGTGATTCTCCCATTTGTGGCTGGGGTCTAGGATTGGGGACGGAAACCATAAAAAGCAAGGCAAGTTGGATATCCGTCCTCCAAACGTTAGCAGTGGCAGGCTTGATCCCTAACACAGAGGGTGCCCTCAATATACAGGTGTTCGTGAACAGTGAACACAATTAAACAATGGAATGGAACAACAAAAGGCTCACTGGCAAGAAAGCTCACTTGATCGAAGAGCTACTCACAACCTTGGAAGGTGAGTGAAAGTGGTATTTTTAGGGGGTCTTGTGCTGCCATGTTGCCGTGCTTGCCATGCTGTGTACAAGTGAGGAGGCAGCCCCCCACAAAAGGCAGAGCACCAGTGGGTGCTAAGGAACACACATCTCCTTTGGGGGCTCTCTGCTCACCTCTACCTCTCATAAGAGACTGTCACAACACTCCCACATGAAGGGGTGTTTTGAGGGGACGGTGGTTTTGTGTCCACTTGACCGGCAACTGATCGCCAATCTCTTTACCGATCCCTTTTGCATTTTTATATTCTACTTCGGTTTTTACTAAAATGGGTCTGCCTTGCATGGTGTGCCCATGATGCCGTGGGCTGGTCTCAATGGTCATGCAACTTAGGGTGGCTCAAGGTGGGGTGCGGACTTGAGATCCACAACACTACTTAGCCGGAACCCTCTGTGTTGTTGAATGCGACTCACTGATGCTTACATGCGAGACACGTTTCCGGAAAAACATGAAATTAAAGCAGCATATTAGTTGAGGGCCATGTAAAGCACGCTCAGTGCATAATTTTTGGGAACGAGCGACTGGTTGGTGCATGATAACCAGCTTGTGAACGCCACGCAAGCATTTATAATCATGTTTGCAGAGCCAATTTGTGTTCAGAAGCATGGCAACGGCCTCAATTTATGGAGCACCACTGACGCTGGCTCCAGCACTGGCCCAATATGCGAATCTATCCCATTTTTCGGTACCCATAAGCACATATCCTAGCACAATATATGCTTCCCCCGCAACCTATGCCACCCCAGCCGGAGGACCTCAATTCATTTCTGTTGGACCTGGGACGTTGATGACTTACAGAGGTATGTTCCATAAGCCACCTCAAATATAAGCGCTCTTTCCCACGCCCATGTACAGCGACCAACTCTGAGTTGGAAGCAGTCATTTGCTTAAGGAGATCTCTACCCCATGGGGGGATGGGTTCCGGCACCGAAGGGGGTAGGCCATTTCTGGGTGGTTGGGTTTTGGGACCTAGCGCCGAAGGCGCCGAAAATTTTTTTTTGCTCTTGCCTATAGAGTGGTGGTTGAAAAAAATTTTCCTGGGTGGGTGGGTCGGTGGGCTGGAGCCACCCCCCCCCCCCCCCTTGGGGGTAGGCCATTTCTGGGTGGGTGGGTCGGCCGGAAATTCTGGGTGGGTGGGTCTCCCAATTAACCCTCCCCCCCCCTCCCGTGGTTAAGCATACCAGTGACAACAGGGCGCCAAAGTGGGACACAATCAACGCTACGCCCCGAACTCAGTCCGACGGCGACAATGCCCTGAACCCAGTAGATGCAGCCCGACTCTTGCCCCATTCAGGGAGGAGGGAAAGGAAAGAACTGCAGTACACTGTCCGCGTGACACGAACAATCTTGGAACTGAGTTGGCAATGAAGGCCGTGAGGCAGGCGCGGCTGGAGCTGAGTGGCGGGTCCACACCTGACCAATTGAAGCCCGTGGTTAAGCCCAGGCCTGAAACTAGGTTGGCCTCCAGCGGCTGCTACGTGTGGATCCAGACCCTGGTCTCGGAGAACTTTTTTCTCTTGTATGGAGCCTCTAACTGATGGTAGGGTCCCGAGTGCTAACTCTGGTTACATTGAACCCCCCCCCCCCCCTTCCCTCCCACGGCTCTAGCGGTGAGGACTCAGCCGATTTCAGGCTGGTTGGCTGAAAAATCATGATTTTGGTGTGACCTCCAATGGGTGTTGGGTGGCCTTGGGCCAAGCTTGGGTAATCATATGGTGGCACCTCGGAGTGCAATTAATGGGGCGAAAATTCTTCGCGAGGTGGACTTGCCGAAGGAAATAGAATTTGATTTTTTCCAAAAAACCTTATTTCGCCTCTGGAGTGGGTTTGGGCGATCAATTGGAGACAATACGGGTACTCTAGCACCTCTGGGGACCTATGTAGTGGCTACTAGGCCCATGTAGCCAGGGGGATTGGCCACCTGAAACGCCCAAAATTGCTATTTGCAGGCTATTGAGTGGCACCTGACCGAATGACTGCCTAGCCAACTGAGTGCCTGTTTGCTTGGCTACCTCAGTGCCTGCGTGTCACATTGTCTGATTGAGTGAATGATTGATTGACCGACTGCTTGCCTGCCTACCTGACTGATTGACTGACAGAGTAATTTTTTTTTACTAGGTAACAGTTTACTAGGTTCACTGGTTTTTTACTAGGTATTGGGAACCTAGTAAAAAAAAAGTTTTTTTTTTTACTAGGTTTCAAAACCTAGTAAAAAAAAAGTTTTTGTTTTTACTAGGTTTCGGAACCTAGTAAATTTTTTTTTTGTTTTTACTAGGTTTCTGAACCTGGTGAAAACAAAAGTTTTTTTTTTTACTAGGTTACTGGGTAGCCACCTTGCCCACTTGTGGGCCACTTCTGATTCTGCCCCCCGCTCTGAAGCGGTGGGGACCCCCGAGGCGGCAGGGGTTAAGTAGCCACCTTGCCCACAAGTGGGCCACTTCTGATTCTGCCCCCCGCTGTGAAGCGGAGGGGATCCCCGAGGCGGCAGGGGTTAAGTAGCCACCTTGCCCACAAGTGGGCCATTTGTGATTCTGCCCCCCGCTATGAAGCGGAGGGGATCCCCGAGGCGGCAGGGGTTAAGTAGCCACCTTGCCCACAAGTGGGCCACTTCTGATTCTGCCCCCCGCTATGAAGCGGAGGGGATCCTTGAGGCGGCAGGGGTTAAGTAGCCACCTTGCCCACAAGTGGGCCACTTCTGATTCTGCCCCCCGCTGTGAAGCGGTGGGGATCCCTGAGGCGGCAGGGGTTAAGTAGCCACCTTGCCCACAAGTGGGCCACTTGTGATTCTGCCCCCCGCTCTGAAGCGGAGGGGATCCCCGAGGCGGCAGGGGTTAAGTAGCCACCTTGCCCACAAGTGGGCCACTTCTGATTCTGCCCCCCGCTGTGAAGCGGAGGGGATCCCCGAGGCGGCAGGGGTTAAGTAGCCACCTTGCCCACAAGTGGGCCACTTCTGATTCTGCCCCCCGCTGTGAAGCGGAGGGGATCCCCGAGGCGGCAGGGGTTAAGTAGCCACCTTGCCCACAAGTGGGCCACTTCTGATTCTGCCCCCCGCTCTAAAGCGGTGGGGATCCCCGAGGCGGCAGGGGTTAAGTAGCCACCTTGCCCACAAGTGGGCCACTTCTGATTCTGCCCCCCGCTCTGAAGTGGAGGGGATCCCCGAGGCGGCAGGGGTTAAGTAGCCACCTTGCCCACAAGTGGGCCACTTCTGATTCTGCCCCCCGCTCTGAAGCGGAGGGGATCCCCGAGGCGGCAGGGGTTAAGTAGCCACCTTGCCCACAAGTGGGCCACTTCTGATTCTGCCCCCCGCTGTGAAGCGGAGGGGATCCCCGAGGCGGCAGGGGTTAAGTAGCCACCTTGCCCACAAGTGGGCCACTTCTGATTCTGCCCCCCGCTGTGAAGCGGAGGCGATCCCCGAGGCGGCAGGGGTTAAGTAGCCACCTTGCCCACAAGTGGGCCACTTCTGATTCTGCCCCCCGCTCTGAAGTGGAGGGGATCCCCGAGGCGGCAGGGGTTAAGTAGCCACCTTGCCCACAAGTGGGCCCCTTGTGATTCTGCCCCCCGCTCTGAAGCGGAGGGGATCCCCGAGGCGGCAGGGGTTAAGTAGCCACCTTGCCCACAAGTGGGCCGCTTGTGATTCTGCCCCCCGCTATGAAGTGGAGGGGATCCCCGAGGCGGCAGGGGTTAAGTAGCCACCTTGCCCACAAGTGGGCCACTTCTGATTCTGCCCCCTGCTATGAAGCGGAGGGGATCCCCGAGGCGGCAGGGGTTAAGTAGCCACCTTGCCCACAAGTGGGCCACTTCTGATTCTGCCCCCCGCTATGAAGCGGAGGGGATCCCCGAGGCGGCAGGGGTTACGTAGCCACCTTGCCCACAAGTGGGCCACTTCTGATTCTGCCCCCCGCTATGAAGCGGTGGGGATCCCTGAGGCGGCAGGGGTTAAGTAGCCACCTTGCCCACAAGTGGGCCACTTCTGATTCTGCCCCCCGCTCTGAAGCGGAGGGGATCCCCGAGGCGGCAGGGGGTTAAGTAGCCACCTTGCCCACAAGTGGGCCACTTGTGATTCTGCCCCCCGCTCTGAAGTGGAGGGGATCCCCGAGGCGGCAGGGGTTAAGTAGCCACCTTGCCCACAAGTGGGCCACTTCTGATTCTGCCCCCCGCTCTGAAGCGGTGGGGATCCCCGAGGCGGCAGGGGTTAAGTAGCCACCTTGCCCACAAGTGGGCCACTTCTGATTCTGCCCCCCGCTATGAAGCGGAGGGGATCCCCGAGGCGGCAGGGGTTAAGTAGCCACCTTGCCCACAAGTGGGCCACTTCTGATTCTGCCCCCCGCTGTGAAGCGGAGGGGATCCCCGAGGCGGCAGGGGTTAAGTAGCCACCTTGCCCACAAGTGGGCCACTTCTGATTCTGCCCCCCGCTCTGAAGTGGAGGGGATCCCCGAGGCGGCAGGGGTTAAGTAGCCACCTTGCCCACAAGTGGGCCTTTCTGATTCTGCCCCCCGCTATGAAGTGGAGGGGATCCCCGAGGCGGCAGGGGTTAAGTAGCCACCTTGCCCACAAGTGGGCCTTTCTGATTCTGCCCCCCGCTATGAAGCGGTGGGGATCCCCGAGGCGGCAGGGGTTAAGTAGCCACCTTGCCCACAAGTGGGCCACTTCTGATTCTGCCCCCCGCTCTGAAGTGGAGGGGATCCCCGGGGCGGCAGGGGTTAAGTAGCCACCTTGCCCACAAGTGGGCCACTTCTGATTCTGCCCCCCGCTCTGAAGCGGTGGGGATCCCCGAGGCGGCAGGGGTTAAGTAGCCACCTTGCCAACAAGTGGGCCACTTCTGATTCTGCCCCCCGCTATGAAGCGGAGGGGATCCTCGAGGCGGCAGGGGTTAAGTAGCCACCTTGCCCACAAGTGGGCCACTTCTGATTCTGCCCCCCGCTATGAAGCGGAGGGGATCCCCGAGGCGGCAGGGGTTACGTAGCCACCTTGCCCACAAGTGGGCCACTTCTGATTCTGCCCCCCGCTATGAAGCGGTGGGGATCCCTGAGGCGGCAGGGGTTAA
Organism: Eutreptiella sp. 'Long Island Sound 2002'; assembly: GCA_964036045.1. NCBI lineage: Eukaryota > Euglenozoa > Euglenophyceae > Eutreptiales > Eutreptiaceae > Eutreptiella > Eutreptiella sp. 'Long Island Sound 2002'. The sequence goes on along the minus strand of OZ038386.1, from coordinate 27,328,646 downwards.
GTAGCCACCTTGCCCACAAGTGGGCCACTTCTGATTCTGCCCCCCGCTATGAAGCGGAGGGGATCCCCGAGGCGGCAGGGGTTAAGTAGCCACCTTGCCCACAAGTGGGCCACTTCTGATTCTGCCCCCCGCTCTGAAGTGGAGGGGATCCCCGAGGCGGCAGGGGTTAAGTAGCCACCTTGCCCACAAGTGGGCCACTTCTGATTCTGCCCCCCGCTGTGAAGCGGTGGGGATCCCCGAGGCGGCAGGGGTTAAGTAGCCACCTTGCCCACAAGTGGGCCACTTCTGATTCTGCCCCCCGTCATGAAGTGGAGGGGATCCCCGAGGCGGCAGGGGTTAAGTAGCCACCTTGCCCACAAGTGGGCCACTTCTGATTCTGCCCCCCGCTGTGAAGCGGAGGGGATTCCCGAGGCGGCAGGGGTTAAGAAGCCACCTTGCCCACAAGTGGGCCACTTCTGATTCTGCCCCCCGCTCTGAAGCGGAGGGGATCCCTGAGGCGGCAGGGGTTAAGTAGCCACCTTGCCCACAAGTGGGCCACTTGTGATTCTGCCCCCCGCTCTGAAGCGGAGGGGATCCCCGAGGCGGCAGGGGTTAAGTAGCCACCTTGCCCACAAGTGGGCCTTTCTGATTCTGCCCCCCGCTATGAAGCGGAGGGGATCCCCGAGGCGGCAGGGGTTAAGTAGCCACCTTGCCCACAAGTGGGCCACTTCTGATTCTGCCCCCCGCTGTGAAGCGGAGGGGATCCCCGAGGCGGCAGGGGTTAAGTAGCCACCTTGCCCACAAATGGGCCACTTCTGATTCTGCCCCCCGCTCTGAAGCGGAGGGGATCCCCGAGGCGGCAGGGGTTACGTAGCCACCTTGCCCACAAGTGGGCCACTTGTGATTCTGCCCCCCGCTCTGAAGTTGAGGGGATCCCCGAGGCGGCAGGGGTTAAGTAACCACCTTGCCCACAAGTGGGCCACTTCTGATTCTGCCCCCCGCTGTGAAGCGGTGGGGATCCCCGAGGCGGCAGGGGTTAAGTAGCCACCTTGCCCACAAGTGGGCCACTTGTGATTCTGCCCCCCGCTATGAAGTGGAGGGGATCCCCGAGGCGGCAGGGGTTAAGTAGCCACCTTGCCCACAAGTGGGCCACTTCTGATTCTGCCCCCCGCTATGAAGCGGTGGGGATCCCCGAGGCGGCAGGGGTTAAGTAGCCACCTTGCCCACAAGTGGGCCACTTCTGATTCTGCCCCCCGCTGTGAAGCGGAGGGGATCCCCGAGGCGGCAGGGGTTAAGTAGCCACCTTGCCCACAAGTGGGCCACTTCTGATTCTGCCCCCCGCTGTGAAGCGGAGGGGATTCCCGAGGCGGCAGGGGTTAAGAAGCCACCTTGCCCACAAGTGGGCCACTTCTGATTCTGCCCCCCGCTGTGAAGCGGAGGGGATTCCCGAGGCGGCAGGGGTTAAGAAGCCACCTTGCCCACAAGTGGGCCACTTCTGATTCTGCCCCCCGCTCTGAAGCGGAGGGGATCCCCGAGGCGGCAGGGGTTAAGTAGCCACCTTGCCCACAAGTGGGCCTTTCTGATTCTGCCCCCCGCTATGAAGCGGAGGGGATCCCCGAGGCGGCAGGGGTTAAGTAGCCACCTTGCCCACAAGTGGGCCACTTGTGATTCTGCCCCCCGCTCTGAAGCGGAGGGGATCCCCGAGGCGGCAGGGGTTAAGTAGCCACCTTGCCCACAAGTGGGCCTTTCTGATTCTGCCCCCCGCTATGAAGCGGAGGGGATCCCTGAGGCGGCAGGGGTTAAGTAGCCACCTTGCCCACAAGTGGGCCACTTCTGATTCTGCCCCCCGCTCTGAAGCGGAGGGGATCCCCGAGGCGGCAGGGGTTAAGTAGCCACCTTGCCCACAAGTGGGCCTTTCTGATTCTGCCCCCCGCTATGAAGCGGAGGGGATCCCCGAGGCGGCAGGGGTTAAGTAGCCACCTTGCCCACAAGTGGGCCACTTCTGATTCTGCCCCCCGCTGTGAAGCGGAGGGGATCCCCGAGGCGGCAGGGGTTAAGTAGCCACCTTGCCCACAAGTGGGCCACTTCTGATTCTGCCCCCCGCCGTGAAGCGGTGGGGATCCCCGAGGCGGCAGGGGTTAAGTAGCCACCTTGCCCACAGATGGGCCACTTGTGATTCTGCCCCCCGCTATGAAGCGGTGGGGATCCCCGAGGCGGCAGGGTTTAAGTAGCCACCTTGCCCACAAGTGGGCCACTTCTGATTCTGCTCCCCGCTATGAAGCGGAGGGGTTCCCCGAGGCGGCAGGGGTTAAGTAGCCACCTTGCCCACAAGTGGGCCACTTCTGATTCTGCCCCCCGCTATGAAGCGGTGGGGATCCCCGAGGCGGCAGGGGTCAAGTAGCCACCTTGCCCACAAGTGGGGCACTTCTGATTCTGCCCCCCGCTATGAAGCGGTGGGGATCCCCGAGGCGGCAGGGGTTAAGTAGCCACCTTGCCCACAAGTGGGCCACTTCTGATTCTGCCCCCCGCTGTGAAGCGGAGGGGATCCCCAAGGCGGCAGTGGTTAAGAAGCCACCTTGCCCACAAGTGGGCCACTTCTGATTCTGCCCCCCGCTGTGAAGAGGAGGGGATTCCCGAGGCGGCAGGGGTTAAGAAGCCACCTTGCCCACAAGTGGGCCACTTCTGATTCTGCCCCCCGCTCTGAAGCGGAGGGGATCCCTGAGGCGGCAGGGGTTAAGTAGCCACCTTGCCCACAAGTGGGCCACTTCTGATTCTGCCCCCCGCTGTGAAGCGGAGGGGATCCCCGAGGCGGCGGGGGTTAAGTAGCCACCTTGCCCACAAGTGGGCCACTTCTGATTCTGCCCCCCGCTCTGAAGCGGAGGGGATCCCCGAGGCGGCAGGGGTTAAGTAGCCACCTTGCCCACAAGTGGGCCACTTCTGATTCTGCCCCCCCTGCTATGAAGCGGTGGGGATCCCCGAGGCGGTAGGGGTTAAGTAGCCACCTTGCCCACAAGTGGGCCACTTCTGATTCTGCCCCCCGCTCTGAAGCGGTGGGGATCCCTGAGGCGGCAGGGGTTAAGAAGCCACCTTGCCCACAAGTGGGCCACTTCTGATTCTGCCCCCCGCTATGAAGCGGAGGGGATCCCCGAGGCGACAGGGGTTAAGTAGCCACCTTGCCCACAAGTGGGCCACTTCTGATTCTGCCCCCCGCTGTGAAGCGGTGGGGATCCCCGAGGCGGCAGGGGTTAAGTAGCCACCTTGCCCACAAGTGGGCCACTTCTGATTCTGCCCCCCGCTCTGAAGCGGAGGGGATCCCCGAGGCGGCAGGGGTTAAGTAGCCACCTTGCCCACAAGTGGGCCTTTCTGATTCTGCCCCCCGCTATGAAGCGGAGGGGATCCCCGAGGCGGCAGGGGTTAAGTAGCCACCTTGCCCACAAGTGGGCCACTTGTGATTCTGCCCCCCGCTCTGAAGCGGAGGGGATCCCCGAGGCGGCAGGGGTTAAGTAGCCACCTTGCCCACAAGTGGGCCACTTCTGATTCTGCCCCCCGCTATGAAGCGGAGGGGATCCCCGAGGCGGCAGGGGTTAAGTAGCCACCTTGCCCACAAGTGGGCCACTTCTGATTCTGCCCCCCGCTCTGAAGCGGAGGGGATCCCCGAGGCGGCAGGGGTTAAGTAGCCACCTTGCCCACAAGTGGGCCTTTCTGATTCTGCCCCCCGCTATGAAGCGGAGGGGATCCCCGAGGCGGCAGGGGTTAAGTAGCCACCTTGCCCACAAGTGGGCCACTTCTGATTCTGCCCCCCGCTCTGAAGTGGAGGGGATCCCCGAGGCGGCAGGGGTTAAGTAGCCACCTTGCCCACAAGTGGGCCACTTCTGATTCTGCCCCCCGCTGTGAAGCGGTGGGGATCCCCGAGGCGGCAGGGGTTAAGTAGCCACCTTGCCCACAGATGGGCCACTTGTGATTCTGCCCCCCGCTATGAAGCGGAGGGGATCCCCGAGGCGGCAGGGGTTAAGTAGCCACCTTGCCCACAAGTGGGCCTTTCTGATTCTGCCCCCCGCTATGAAGCGGAGGGGATCCCCGAGGCGGCAGGGGTTAAGTAGCCACCTTGCCCACAAGTGGGCCACTTGTGATTCTGCCCCCCGCTCTGAAGCGGAGGGGATCCCCGAGGCGGCAGGGGTTAAGTAGCCACCTTGCCCACAAGTGGGCCACTTCTGATTCTGCTCCCCGCTATGAAGCGGAGGGGTTCCCCGAGGCGGCAGGGGTTAAGTAGCCACCTTGCCCACAAGTGGGCCACTTCTGATTCTGCCCCCCGCTATGAAGCGGTGGGGATCCCCGAGGCGGCAGGGGTTAAGTAGCCACCTTGCCCACAAGTGGGCCACTTCTGATTCTGCCCCCCGCTATGAAGCGGTGGGGATCCCCGAGGCGGCAGGGGTTAAGTAGCCACCTTGCCCACAAGTGGGCCACTTCTGATTCTGCCCCCCGCTGTGAAGCGGAGGGGATCCCCAAGGCGGCAGTGGTTAAGAAGCCACCTTGCCCACAAGTGGGCCACTTCTGATTCTGCCCCCCGCTGTGAAGAGGAGGGGATTCCCGAGGCGGCAGGGGTTAAGAAGCCACCTTGCCCACAAGTGGGCCACTTCTGATTCTGCCCCCCGCTCTGAAGCGGTGGGGATCCCTGAGGCGGCAGGGGTTAAGTAGCCACCTTGCCCACAAGTGGGCCACTTCTGATTCTGCCCCCCGCTGTGAAGCGGAGGGGATCCCCGAGGCGGCGGGGGTTAAGTAGCCACCTTGCCCACAAGTGGGCCACTTCTGATTCTGCCCCCCGCTCTGAAGCGGAGGGGATCCCCGAGGCGGCAGGGGTTAAGTAGCCACCTTGCCCACAAGTGGGCCACTTCTGATTCTGCCCCCCCTGCTATGAAGCGGTGGGGATCCCCGAGGCGGTAGGGGTTAAGTAGCCACCTTGCCCACAAGTGGGCCACTTCTGATTCTGCCCCCCGCTCTGAAGCGGTGGGGATCCCTGAGGCGGCAGGGGTTAAGAAGCCACCTTGCCCACAAGTGGGCCACTTCTGATTCTGCCCCCCGCTATGAAGCGGAGGGGATCCCCGAGGCGACAGGGGTTAAGTAGCCACCTTGCCCACAAGTGGGCCACTTCTGATTCTGCCCCCCGCTCCGAAGCGGTGGGGATCCCCGAGGCGGCAGGGGTTAAGTAGCCACCTTGCCCACAAGTGGGCCACTTCCGATTCTGCCCCCCGCTATGAAGCGGAGTGGATCCCCGAGGCGGCAGGGGTTTAGTAGCCACCTTGCCCACAAGTGGGCCACTTCTGATTCTGCCCCCCCGCTATGAAGCGGTGGGGAACCCCGAGGCGGTAGGGGTTAAGTAGCCACCTTGCCCACAAGTGGGCCACTTCTGATTCTGCCCCCCGCTCTGAAGCGGAGGGGATTCCCGAGGCGGCAGGGGTTAAGTAGCCACCTTGCCCACAAGTGGGCCACTTCTGATTCTGCCCCCCGCTCTGAAGCGGTGGGGATCCCCGAGGCGGCAGGGGTTAAGTAGCCACCTTGCCCACAAGTGGGCCACTTCTGATTCTGCCCCCCGCTATGAAGCGGAGGGGATCCCCGAGGCGGCAGGGGTTAAGTAGCCACCTTGCCCACAAGTGGGCCACTTCTGATTCTGCCCCCCCGCTATGAAGCGGAGGGGATCCCCGAGGCGGCAGGGGTTAAGTAGCCACCTTGCCCACAAGTGGGCCACTTGTGATTCTGCCCCCCGCTGTGAAGCGGAGGGGATCCCCGAGGCGGCAGGGGTTAAGTAGCCACCTTGCCCACAAGTGGGCCACTTCTGATTCTGCCCCCCGCTATGAAGCGGAGGGGATCCCCGAGGCGGCAGGGGTTAAGTAGCCACCTTGCCCACAAGTGGGCCACTTGTGATTCTGCCCCCCGCTGTGAAGCGGAGGGGATCCCTGAGGCGGCAGGGGTTAAGTAGCCACCTTGCCCACAAGTGGGCCACTTCTGATTCTGCCCCCCGCTCTGAAGCGGAGGGGATCCCCGAGGCCGCAGGGGTTAAGTAGCCACCTTGCCCACAAGTGGGCGACTTCTGATTCTGCCCCCCGCTGTGAAGCGGAGGGGATCCCCGAGGCGGCAGGGGTTAAGTAGCCACCTTGCCCACAAGTGGGCCACTTCTGATTCTGCCCCCCGCTATGAAGCGGAGGGGATCCCCGAGGCGGCAGGGGTTAAGTAGCCACCTTGCCCACAAGTGGGCCACTTCTGATTCTGCCCCCCGCTCTGAAGCGGAGGGGATCCCCGAGGCGGCAGGGGTTAAGTAGCCACCTTGCCCACAAGTGGGCCACTTCTGATTCTGCCCCCCGCTCTGAAGCGGAGGGGATCCCCGAGGCGACAGGGGTTAAGTAGCCACCTTGCCCACAAGTGGGCCACTTCTGATTCTGCCCCCCGCTATGAAGCGGAGGGGATCCCCGAGGCGGCAGGGGTTAAGTAGCCACCTTGCCCACAAGTGGGCCACTTCTGATTCTGCCCCCCGCTCTGAAGCGGAGGGGATCCCCGAGGCGGCAGGGGTTAAGTAGCCACCTTTCCCACAAGTGGGCCACTTCTGATTCTGCCCCCCGCTATGAAGCGGTGGGGATCCCCGAGGCGGCAGGGGTCAAGTAGCCACCTTGCCCACAAGTGGGCCACTTCTGATTCTGCCCCCCGCTATGAAGCGGAGGGGATCCCCGAGGCGGCAGGGGTTAAGTAGCCACCTTGCCCACGAGTGGGCCACTTCTGATTCTGCCCCCCGCTGTGAAGCGGAAGGAATCCCCGAGGCGGCAGGGGTTAAGTAGCCACCTTGCCCACAAGTGGGCCACTTCTGATTCTGCCCCCCGCTATGAAGCGGAGGGGATCCCCGAGGCGGTAGGGGTTAAGTAGCCACCTTGCCCACAAGTGGGCCATTTGTGATTCTGCCCCCCGCTGTGAAGCGGAGGGGATCCCCGAGGCGGCAGGGGTTTAGTAGCCACCTTGCCCACAAGTGGGCCACTTCTGATTCTGCCCCCCCGCTATGAAGCGGTGGGGATCCCCGAGGCGGTAGGGGTTAAGTAGCCACCTTGCCCACAAGTGGGCCACTTCTGATTCTGCCCCCCGCTATGAAGCGGTGGGGATCCCCGAGGCGGCAGGGGTTAAGTAGCCACCTTGCCCACAAGTGGGCCACTTCTGATTCTGCCCCCCGCTCTGAAGCGGAGGGGATTCCCAAGGCGGCAAGGGTTAAGTAGCCACCTTGCCCACAAGTGGGCCACTTCTGATTCTGCCCCCCGCTCTGAAGCGGAGGGAATCCCCGAGGCGGCAGGGGTTAAGTAGCCACCTTGCCCACAAGTGGGCCACTTCTGATTCTGCCCCCCGCTATGAAGCGGAGGGGATCCCCGAGGCGGCAGGGGTTAAGTAGCCACCTTGCCCACAAGTGGGCCACTTCTGATTCTGCCCCCCGCTGTGAAGCGGAGGGGATCCCCGAGGCGGCAGGGGTTAAGTAGCCACCTTGCCCACAAGTGGGCCACTTCTGATTCTGCCCCCCGCTCCGAAGCGGAGGGGATCCCCGAGGCGGCAGGGGTTAAGTAGCCACCTTGCCCACAAGTGGGCCACTTCTGATTCTGCCCCCCGCTATGAAGCGGAGGGGATCCCCGAGGCGGCAGGGGTTAAGTAGCCACCTTGCCCATAAGTGGGCCATTTGTGATTCTGCCCCCCGCTGTGAAGCGGAGGGGATCCCCGAGGCGGCAGGGGTTTAGTAGCCACCTTGCCCACAAGTGGGCCACTTCTGATTCTGCCCCCCCGCTATGAAGCGGTGGGGATCCCCGAGGCGGTAGGGGTTAAGTAGCCACCTTGCCCACAAGTGGGCCACTTCTGATTCTGCCCCCCGCTATGAAGCGGTGGGGATCCCCGAGGCGGCAGGGGTTAAGTAGCCACCTTGCCCACAAGTGGGCCACTTCTGATTCTGCCCCCCGCTCTGAAGCGGTGGGGATCCCCGAGGCGGCAGGGGTTAAGTAGCCACCTTGCCCACAAGTGGGCCACTTCTGATTCTGCCCCCCGCTCTGAAGCGGAGGGAATCCCCGAGGCCGCAGGGGTTAAGTAGCCACCTTGCCCACAAGTGGGCCACTTCTGATTCTGCCCCCCGCTATGAAGCGGAGGGGATCCCCGAGGCGGCAGGGGTTAAGTAGCCACCTTGCCCACAAGTGGGCCACTTCTGATTCTGCCCCCCGCTGTGAAGCGGAGGGGATCCCCGAGGCGGCAGGGGTTAAGTAGCCACCTTGCCCACAAGTGGGCCACTTCTGATTCTGCCCCCCGCTGTGAAGCGGAGGGGATCCCCGAGGCGGCAGGGGTTAAGTAGCCACCTTGCCCACAAGTGGGCCACTTCTGATTCTGCCCCCCGCTATGAAGCGGTGGGGATCCCCGAGGCGGCAGGGGTTAAGTAGCCACCTTGCCCACAAGTGGGCCACTTCTGATTCTGCCCCCCGCTATGAAGCGGTGGGGATCCCCGAGGCGGCACGGGTTAAGTAGCCACCTTGCCCACAAGTGGGCCACTTCTGATTCTGCCCCCCGCTATGAAGAGGAGGGGATCCCCGAGGCGGCAGGGGTTAAGTAGCCACCTTGCCCACAAGTGGGCCACTTCTGATTCTGCCCCCCGCTGTGAAGCGGAGGGGATCCCCGAGGCGGCAGGGGTTTAGTAGCCACCTTGCCCACAAGTGGGCCACTTCTGATTCTGCCCCCCCGCTATGAAGCGGTGGGGATCCCCGAGGCGGTAGGGGTTAAGTAGCCACCTTGCCCACAAGTGGGCCACTTCTGATTCTGCCCCCCGCTGTGAAGCGGTGGGGATCCCCGAGGCGGCAGGGGTTAAGTAGCCACCTTGCCCACAAGTGGGCCACTTCTGATTCTGCCCCCCGCTCTGAAGCGGAGGGAATCCCCGAGGCCGCAGGGGTTAAGTAGCCACCTTGCCCACAAGTGGGCCACTTCTGATTCTGCCCCCCGCTATGAAGCGGAGGGGATCCCCGAGGCGGTAGGGGTTAAGTAGCCACCTTGCCCACAAGTGGGCCACTTCTGATTCTGCCCCCCGCTATGAAGCGGAGGGGATCCCCGAGGCGGCAGGGGTTAAGTAGCCACCTTGCCCACAAGTGGGCCACTTCTGATTCTGCCCCCCGCTGTGAAGCGGAGGGGATCCCCGAGGCGGCAGGGGTTAAGTAGCCACCTTGCCCACAAGTGGGCCACTTCTGATTCTGCCCCCCGCTATGAAGCGGTGGGGATCCCCGAGGCGGCAGGGGTTACGTAGCCACCTTGCCCACAAGTGGGCCACTTCTGATTCTGCCCCCCGCTGTGAAGCGGAGGGGATCCCCGAGGCGGCAGGGGTTAAGTAGCCACCTTGCCCACAAATGGGCCACTTCTGATTCTGCCCCCCGCTATGAAGCGGAGGGGATCCCCGAGGCCGCAGGGGTTAAGTAGCCACCTTGCCCACAAGTGGGCCACTTCTGATTCTGCCCCCCCGCTATGAAGCGGAGGGGATCCCCGAGGCGGCAGGGGTTAAGTAGCCACCTTGCCCACAAGTGGGCCACTTGTGATTCTGCCCCCCGCTGTGAAGCGGAGGGGATCCCCGAGGCGGCAGGGGTTAAGTAGCCACCTTGCCCACAAGTGGGCCACTTCTGATTCTGCCCCCCCGCTATGAAGCGGAGGGGATCCCCGAGGCGGTAGGGGATAAGTAGCCACCTTGCCCACAAGTGGGCCACTTCTGATTCTGCCCCCCGCTGTGAAGCGGTGGGGATCCCCGAGGCCGCAGGGGTTAAGTAGCCACCTTGCCCACAAGTGGGCCACTTCTGATTCTGCCCCCCCGCTATGAAGCGGTGGGGATCCCCGAGGCGGTAGGGGTTAAGTAGCCACCTTGCCCACAAGTGGGCCACTTCTGATTCTGCCCCCCGCTGTGAAGCGGTGGGGATCCCCGAGGCGGCAGGGGTTAAGTAGCCACCTTGCCCACAAGTGGGCCACTTCTGATTCTGCCCCCCGCTGTGAAGCGGAGGGGATCCCCGAGGCGGCAGGGGTTAAGTAGCCACCTTGCCCACAAGTGGGCCACTTCTGATTCTGCCCCCCGCTATGAAGCGGAGGGGATCCCCGAGGCGACAGGGGTTAAGTAGCCACCTTGCCCACAAGTGGGCCACTTCTGATTCTGCCCCCCGCTATGAAGCGGAGGGGATCCCCGAGGCGGCAGGGGTTAAGTAGCCACCTTGCCCACAAGTGGGCCACTTCTGATTCTGCCCCCCGCTGTGAAGCGGAGGGGATCCCCGAGGCGGCAGGGGTTAAGTAGCCACCTTGCCCACAAGTGGGCCACTTCTGATTCTGCCCCCCGCTCCGAAGCGGAGGGGATCCCCGAGGCGGCAGGGGTTAAGTAGCCACCTTGCCCACAAGTGGGCCACTTCTGATTCTGCCCCCCGCTATGAAGCGGTGGGGATCCCCGAGGCGGCAGGGGTTACGTAGCCACCTTGCCCACAAGTGGGCCATTTGTGATTCTGCCCCCCGCTGTGAAGCGGAGGGGATCCCCGAGGCGGCAGGGGTTAAGTAGCCACCTTGCCCACGAGTGGGCCACTTCTGATTCTGCCCCCCGCTATGAAGCGGAGGGGATCCCCGAGGCCGCAGGGGTTAAGTAGCCACCTTGCCCACAAGTGGGCCACTTGTGATTCTGCCCCCCGCTATGAAGCGGTGGGGATCCCCGAGGCGGTAGGGGTTAAGTAGCCACCTTGCCCACAAGTGGGCCACTTCTGATTCTGCCCCCCGCTGTGAAGCGGTGGGGATCCCCGAGGCGGCAGGGGTTAAGTAGCCACCTTGCCCACAAGTGGGCCACTTCTGATTCTGCCCCCCGCTGTGAAGCGGAGGGGATCCCTGAGGCGGCAGGGGTTAAGTAGCCACCTTGCCCACAAGTGGGCCACTTCTGATTCTGCCCCCCGCTGGCAAGCGGAGGGGATCCCCGAGGCGGCAGGGGTTAAGTAGCCACCTTGCCCACAAGTGGGCCACTTCTGATTCTGCCCCCCGCTCTGAAGCGGAGGGGATCCCCGAGGCGGCAGGGGTTAAGTAGCCACCTTGCCCACAAGTGGGCCACTTCTGATTCTGCCCCCCGCTCTGAAGCGGAGGGGATTCCCGAGGCGGCAGGGGTTAAGTAGCCACCTTGCCCACAAGTGGGCCACTTCTGATTCTGCCCCCCGCTGTGAAGCGGAGGGAATCCCCGAGGCGGCAGGGGTTAAGTAGCCACCTTGCCCACAAGTGGGCCACTTCTGATTCTGCCCCCCGCTCTGAAGCGGAGGGGATCCCCGAGGCGGCAGGGGTTAAGTAGCCACCTTGCCCACAAGTGGGCCACTTCTGATTCTGCCCCCCGCTCTGAAGCGGAGGGGATCCCCGAGGCGGCAGGGGTTAAGTAGCCACCTTGCCCACAAGTGGGCCACTTCTGATTCTGCCCCCCGCTATGAAGCGGTGGGGATCCCCGAGGCGGCAGGGGTTAAGTAGCCACCTTGCCCACAAGTGGGCCACTTCTGATTCTGCCCCCCGCTGTGAAGCGGAGGGGATCCCCGAGGCGGCAGGGGTTAAGTAGCCACCTTGCCCACAAGTGGGCCACTTCTGATTCTGCCCCCCGCTCTAGGGGGACTCTCAATCCTTTTTTTATTTTGCTCCCTGCGCTAGGCGTTGGGGACCCCCAAAAATGCAGGGGTTACGTAGCAAGTCTGCCCTCTTTTGGGCCTCCCCTTTTTCTTTTTGCCCTTCGTGTTTGCAACAGTGTCCTCCAAGCAAAGCTCTGCGGACGGCACTGAGGCACGCACGAAGAAATTGGCGACAATGAGTCCCGTGGGCACGGATGACACCCTTAGAATACGCATGCAGTGTACTTTTATTGCTTGGTTGTTTGTGACACTTTACCCTTGATCTGATGAAGGAGCTTACTCATCATTCATGGGTAAAGAGTCACAGACACAGGCTAAGGTGCAATGCATGCGGGGGACCGACAATCAAAATCTATGCCCCCCTATTACGGGCTGCTACACTCATTGGATCTTCTGGGGGTTACTTCACGCCTCCGGCTCGGCTCTCTCCCCTGCATTGTATGTTGTATGTTACGTTTTGCTTATGCACATGGGGTGCCCAGCCGTGTTTCTGTCATGACTCCTCCCAGGTATTGGCACCTTTCGATTCGTTTCTATTTTTTTCAGCCGTGTTTGCCCCCAAGATTCCCCTCCCCCCCAGGCGCGCCGACGGACATCAACGTATATGGAGGGGATCCAGGTAAGGAAATTGAAGGGGCCACTACATGCAGTTTTGGTGCACATATTGTGGGTTGAGGTTTCGCCCAAGACCGCTATTTTGGTTCTGGGCATGTAAGTGTTGTATGTATGTACGTTTAGAAGCACGGTTGAGCATCCCTGTGTGCTCAAATGCTAGTGGGGGGTGGCCGCAACTTTGTTTTGGCCACCCCCCGCAACATACCCCGTGGTGTGGGGTATGGGTGGCAATTTTTCCCTTGAGACAAATTTTGGGTCCGAGTGTGAGGCCGCACCACCCGCCATCCGGTAACACAGCACAATAATTTTCTTTGGCTGAGCTGTGGCTAATCCGTCTCCATTGCAAAGCAACCATGCCAGTGTGGAGGCTTGTGCGTTCAATTTGTGGTGTAAACGGGGAGAGGTGCTTGTAGCCTGGCGCTGTGTGGTCCAAGGCCACCACCTCAAGTTGCTATGGTCATACGTACGCACTTGCCTCCACCCAAACTGGCAGTTGTGTGCAACTTCAATATTCCAGCCGCTATATATACACCAGGGTAACGTGCCCTTTTGCATGTGACAGGTGCAAAACCCAATAGAGCTTGTGGGTCTGCTTGTGGGCAGTGCCATCGGAAAGTTTTCTTATGATGCGTCTATTGCGAGGGGTGCATGTGGTGTTTGGAAGGTGAGGAGTGCGTTGCTCGCAAGTTTAAAGATAGAGATGAGTCGCGCTGGGTCTTGCAAAAGTGGGAGGAGGAGGTTGAGGTTGGGAAGATCTTGCATCCCACGCAATCCCATGCTGAAACTACCCCCTCCTCCCCTTGTGCTTTGACCCCCCCCTCCCCACACCCGGATGGTGACAGCAGCCTCCCCGCAATTACCCCCGCAAATGCGTCTCCTACCAGCCCGCCTCTAGCCATGGAGGAATTGGCCGACCATCCCTATGCTGGGACGGAGACTGTCCCCCCACCCCCATGCTCTAATACCACCCCGCCGTCACAGACGGGAATGGTTATTACAAGGCCTGTTTGTGGAGATGACGTCTTGGCCGCAGTGTGCCATGCCCTGACTAATGGCCCAGGCGGCCCTACTGCCCAATAGCAGCATGTTGAGTCATTGCTCCATGACGAATGGGAACGACCACTCGACATGATCATTCCAAGTTCTGGGTCTCAACAATATAAGCTGGAGGCACGCCATTTGAGGGATGTTTACTCAGAATCTTACGTCACAGATACCGCCGAGATTGTTGTGTATTACTAGTGGTTCGCTCGGACAGCTTTGAGTGCGGACTGGGATGTTATGGGTGTGGCGTGGGTTGTGCGTGACTCATTGTGGAATGTGTCAGCTTTACCGTTGGGTCGTAGGGAGATGTTGGCTGAGTCATGGGCGCTGCGTACTTTGAAAGCAGCGTCCATTGATATGATCTATGCGCCCCCCTTGCTCGTGGCGCAGATTTATAATAAGCGCAATTCACATTGGGTGCTGCGCTTGTTGTTGGTTTCCCCAACACGTACTTTCTGGTGCCTCGTGTTCGATCCGCTGTGTTACAAGCCGTACATAGCGGGTGCAAACACCGAGGAGTTGGCAATAGTGAACCTCATTGCCGAACAAGAAGGCATTAAGGCAAGGGCGCAAAAGAGGTGGGACAAGTTTTTGGGTGAGTTCGGCAGTGTAGCTTTTGCTATAGCCCCCCTCTACTCCACCTTCCTACATCAGGAAGACGGTGTGAGCTGCCATCCTGCCTGCCTTCTGATGCTACATTGCCTTTTGTCTAGGCGTGTTGTCAACGGTACCATCCAACTTCCACAAGACAGATTGTGGTTGTTGCGTGAGATTGCACAGGCAGCTTTGCACTATCGCAATTCTCCGCATGCCCCCCCTATTGAGACCACACCCAGTTGGGCCTTGGCACGGATGTATGCTACGCCCTATTGTTCACCCAGCCGTTCGTCGTGCTTTTTTTTGCGACGACACAGCCCACATCACGTGCCCTGAATGTAGAGTTTATCAGTGTGCCCTGCATGCTTCCGGTTTCTGTCCCTCGGAGATATGTGTGGCATTGCGCAAATGGAGAGTGCAATTTACTGCCACACTGGCATGCATTGTGTTGGCATTCGCCTTGGGTGACCGGCTTGTGGTTGACAAGCCGCCTTCTGTAGATGAGGTCCGTCCAAAGGTGGTGATTTGTGGTGAAGAATTTTTTGTTCCAGAGCATTACCCCAAAGATGCCTCTGGGAAATTGGAGTATGACAAAAATCTAATCAAAGAGTTGGAAGAAAAGACCACAGGCGTGCTTCGCAACATGTGCAAGCACAACCCTCCCTCTGCACAACCCACATACAAAGATAAGAAGTCGGACCTCATCTACAAGCGCGTGTTTTGCGACTTCATATAAAGCACACGTGTGTGCACCTCATATATGTATATGTATATTTATGATATAAAAGCTCCTTCTTTTCTTGAGCCTCATTTTATTTTTGCTGACCTTGCAATGCACGGTTTGGCCCGGGTGGGGCGCCACTTACACAAGTGGCCTGGAATAGACCAGGGGGCACCATGCCCTTAAACATAAATACCACCTACCGTTGACCCCCCCCCCCCCCATAAACTTGGTGTTTTTTGTTCAAATTCAAGTCCAAATTTGTCACTACCTAGTAACCTAGTAAGGGAAAATTTTTTAAAATTTTTGCTTTTTTTACCTAAAGAAAAAAAATTTTAAAAAAAATTTTTTACTAGGTTTTGCTACATTTTACTAGGTTTTGCTACATTTTACTAGGTTTTGCTACGTGCATACTAGGTTTCACCAAATGCCCAACGGACTGCTTGACAGCCTGCCTTGTTGACTAACTCATTGATTGACTAGCTGACTGAATGACTGACTGAGTGGCCGACTAATGACTGGCTTGCTGAGAGACTGGCTGATTGACTGATTCATTGACACTGACTGTCTGCCTTACGTACTGGCTGACTCAAGTATTGTAGCACGCAAGTGCTCCATCGCTCTTTGAGGTGCCCTGCCGATAGAGAACAGAATTGGCTTTGCTCAACCCACCTCGACTTTTGAGCACCAACTGTCTGGCGTGTCGGCAACTCGGCTCCTTTTGGAAGGTTCTTGGATTTGCCTCTGTAGCCTGCTGTCGTATCCAGGTCTTCCCATTGGAGTGCCCATGTCGGTGCTATTTCCCAGCTCCCCACCAGCCCCGCCTTCGCCGGCCGTGCAAAGCGTGCCGGCGTCCAGTGGGCCACCGTCGTGGAACTCCATCGACCCTGTGCCGCGACCCTCTCCCCCGCAGGCGGCCCCGGGAGCCACTGCCTTCAACACTGAAAATCAGACGCTTCATCGGATCTACCATGGCCCCAACAAAACAAATGACCCAACAGGTCTTCCGCCCACGTTGAATCAAGTATACAAAGGTATTTGGATTGGCAGTCACAAAGCACTGCGAAGAGAAACACTTCAAGGGTGTGGAATTGCGAATATCCTGAATACATCCACAGAACTGCTGAACCCAGGTTTGCCACGTATAAGGTAAAACAGTTTCTGCATGTTCTCCATGCGGCACCAAACTGCACTGTGCTCCACATGCTCTCAGGCACGCCTATTGACTGGGAAGATTTGCAGATGTGCGGAATGAATATTCAGCACGTCCGGTGGACAACCACGAGCAAAGGATATTCCCTTTGAATGCTGATATATGTGAGGCACTGAGATTTTTGCACAAATGCGTTCAAGCTGGGGAGCCGGTTCTCGTCAACTGTATGATGGGTATGTTAGACCCTGCAAAACTTTGTGTTGAAGCAGTGTTGACGTACTCTGTGTGCATCTTTGCGACTTTGTGCGATAGAATTTGTTCTTGGTGAGCATACAGCTATTGCCCCTGTGCACAGTTGCTGCTGGGACCGCGACAGGAGGATCGACGAAATGCTTTGAGTCTAAGTGCACATCATGGCTGTTCTTAGGGATTTCTCGATCAGTCAGTATGGTCATGTCCTACCTGATCATTTACCACCGCATGTCTTTCCACAAGGCACTCGACCTGGTTACTCAAGCGCGCCCAATGGCTTCTCCGAATTCTAGCTTCTATGTCCAAATGAGTCAACTTGCGACAAGTCTTGCTCATGGTATGCCCTCGGCTTCCCTCTTATGCTGGACGGCTCTCCGTCCAAACGTTTGTTCAGGCATCTTTCCCAATACGGATACGTGCAACAGACGTTGTGAATGAGAAGTCTTCTTAGCACACCCCACTCGACTTTTGAGCACCAACTGTTTGGCGTGTCGGCAACTCGGCTCCTTTTGGAAGGTTCTTGGATTTGCCTCTGTAGCCTGCTGTTGTATCCAGGTCTTCCCATTGGAGTGCCCATGTCGGTGCTATTTCCCAGCTCCCCACCAGCCCCGCCTTCGCCGGCCGTGCAAAGCGTGCCGGCGTCCAGTGGGCCACCGTCGTGGAACTCCATCGACCCTGTGCCGCGACCCTCTCCCCCGCAGGCGGCCCCGGGAGCCACTGCCTTCAACACTGCGGTGGGTCTTGGAAGTCCTCCTCCCAAGATGACTCAAGTATATAAGGGTGTTTGGATTGGCAGTCATACCGCACTGCAAAGCAAACTTGGTAATGGCTGTGCAATGTCTTTTTCGCACTCAGGTCATTGGTGAGTGCCGTTAATGCTGCAACAAAGCACAAATGGTTGAAGTATGCTGCGGCATGCCACAGCATGCGGCAGCACCTGTTTTTGGGGAGTCTTGGTCGGAGGTTTGAATCGTGCCACAGCATGCCACAACACTTTGAAATTTGGAGTGGCCTGTGTATCTCATCATCCCCATTAGCATCTGCATCCCCATCTCCACCCCCCACCCCTCCCCAACAGCCCATCGACATAAGCATTGCTCCCACCATTCACTTTGTCTGCTCCACGGCTCCCCCCTACCTCCCCGACATGCCACCTCACCGTCACCATCACCGGCTTCACCACCCTCCCCAACGACATCGCTGTCTCCGCCACCTTACCACCTCTGTCAGCATCACCATCCCCACCGCCCTCCAAAACCACCATCACCGTCCCCCTCCCCAGCTGCCACACCATCGCCATCCCATCCCATGCCATTGGAAATGCCATCTGCCCCTGGGCAGACCAGATTTGGGGTCAGTCCAGCGCTGCAACGCAACAACAGGATATTGCTTTGCGCTTTGTAACTCAGTTTGGTATCCACTGGTGACGCGGATTGAGCTTACCATGGCAACTGTGTTACATTTCCCTGCATGACCACCTGGAGCATTTGCTTTGTTCCAGCTGTCTTTCCAGGGAGAGCTGAGTAGCAGCTCTGCATGTTCAATGCTGTTTTGCAAAAAGAGAGGAGAGATGCGTCCTGCAGGATTTGATTCTCCTGACGCCTGGCACAGAGGTCTGGGCCCTGGAGGGGAGGGGCCTGGCGGGGGGCACCTCAACCCCCCCCCTACCCCCTTTCCAAAGCATCCCTGCTCATGGGGTTTGCAATGCAATGCATCAGGATGTGCACATCCAAGGACAGCGGTATGATGCATCGCATCAGATGGACAATGTATCGGGCTGGAGGATGGACGCCTTCGGCAAATGTAATATATTTTGAACAACCCAGCCAACTGTACGTGCTGTGCGCGGCCATGGAATTCCTGTGCCGGCAAGCAACGACATCGTTTTGCATGAGCCACGGAAATTTACCTACTTCAGCCACGAAACCTACGTGCAATGGTGTATGGCTGAAACTATTAGCTCGCTGTTCCAGCGACATTTCTATAAACGGGTCAAGACCCACCGTCACTCGGGATCATTTCCCTGACAATTCGACGCTCCTGATAAAATTGTTGGGATTGAAATCCCCAACTATATTGTCATTATCTAAACAACCACATTTTGTGCCACCCCAGTGGCATCACCTTTTAGCTGTGTTGTGAATCAACTTACGCAGGTCCCGGTGTCACAGTACCACCAGTGCTGCACGGCCCTATTTGCCACCCCCGTGTCCGCAGGGCAGCTGCCATTTTGGGGAAGGAGGGGGTGGACCTTTGAGTTTCAGCACAATTGGTCCAGGCATTGTACGGTGCAGGTGCACTCTACTGTCCCCTGAGCAGCCTCAGTGTTCAGTTCCAGGCCTGCACGCCCCAGACAGTCTCAGGTCAAGCTGATCCTCACCACGTGTCAGACCCGCTACCACAGCCTTGAACCCTGATTCCAAGGAGCTTTCTCGAGCACCGTACAATGAGTGGACTAAGGGAATGCCGTGCATGCACTGGTGCACCCAGTGCAAAGTTTGTTTGGTGCTAGTTGGTTTGGTTTGCTGTGGTCTCTAATGCCCCTGAGCCCATGTGTTTTTCCGAGGGCAGCTCAGCTGACCTTTCTGACTACACCAACCCCCCCCCCCTCCCCCTTGCGATTCCCCCGGTGGGGTGGGGGAACTGTCACCTTTGGAATTTTTCAGAGAGGGCGCTCTTGCCACGGTGTGCGCGCGGTGCAAACATGCGGTATATCTAACTGTTTCTTGTTGACGATATGGAGGTAATGTTCCCCTGGGGGGGGCGGGGGAACGGTCAATTTGCTTGTGTTCTGCCGCCCCTGTGAGGGAACCGTCGCGTCACGGGGGGGGGGGGGCGTTCCTTGTATGCAAAACCCCCCCAGCCCCCCCCCCCCCCCCGGGTCTTGAAAAATAGTGGTGTCGGGTGGGCCACCAACAAGGGTCTCTAAAGATAACTGTCCGGCGCCAAAGGTGCCAATTTTTTTTTTCATACTGTATGTTTATGCTCAAAATACTCAAAATTTCATTGAGAATTCATATTTTTGTTAAAACAAGAAACAATTTTGACCTGAAGGAGGGCTACAGGAGGGCTGCAGGCCCTAACAGCAACCCTAGCCCTAACCCTAGCCCTGACCCTAACCTTAACCCTAATCAAGACTGAATTTTGGGACCGAGCTGGTGGGGGAGGGAACATCAGCTATGACTGGTGAGGGACATCAAGAATGATTGACACCTTGATGGCTCTTGACAAAGTGAAATCAGCTTGCAAGTGAACCCCATCACCACGAGGCCCACTTTCAAGGCTTTTTGGACTTCTGAGGGACCAAAATGCCCCAATATGAGCTCAAAATGGGCTCATTTCACCCGTTTGTGCACCCCAAATGGTCTAGGATGAGGTTTGGAAAAATGCGTTTTTGACCCATTTTTGACCCATTTTTGGTCCCAAAACAGCCCATCTTCAAGGCATTTTGGGATTTTCGGAGGACCCAAATGGGCCACCACAAGCTCAAAACGGTCCAAAAACACTTGTTTTAGCGTCACACACGGTCTAGGATCATTTTTGAGAAAAGTCATCTTTTTGCCCCTACTGCAACCCTATGAAGTCTCCAATTTTCCGGAGACCCCCGGAGACCTCAATTTCCCCCCATTTTCCCACTCCGGAGACCCGGAGACTGAATTTTTGTAAAGAAAAGTGCCGTTTTTCTGCCATTTTTCCGACCATTTTTCCACCGTTTTTCTCCGAACGTCCCGTTTTCCATCCATTTTTCCATCCATTTTTCCAGCCATTTTGATAATGTTGTCCTTTGGTTTTGCTTTTGGTTCTTTTGTACCATTCCATCTCTGCTTCAGATTTTTCACACAAATGGACCCTGAGGCTTTTTGGCCTCATGAGGGTGTGTTGTTCATGATGAAACGAGAGGTGGTCAAACGTGGCTGGCTGTCGGATGCTCAATCCTCGAATAAGCTGAAGGGCGAATGGAAAAACGCTTCTACTTTGGGGATGCATGTGCCAGCCAAGTATAGTGGGGGCCGTGAACCGAAGTTTGCGAATGTCGATCTGATTCTGCCCGTGGTGGTTGTGGGGAAACGTGAAGAAGCCGCCAGGACTATTTTGAATGAGAAAGAACGCCCACTACCAACTCCCCAGGTATTGCAATGGGCGTACATTTTCGTTTTTCGGTGCAAAATAGCGGCTTCTCGTCCTACATGTTGTTGTGTTTGTGTCTATTTTCTTGTTTTTGTGTGCAGCATGCAGAACACTCACCGGACAATGATGTGGGGCAGCCATCAGGAAATGCTTCACAAACGGCCCCGGTGGACGAGGAAACGCAAGAAGGCCCTGTTGATGAAGGGCCAAGTGAAACTGGCACCCCTGATGAAAAGGTGGTGCCCCCTGAAAGTTGTGCAATGCACCCGAGTGCTATTGTCTTTTTAATAGCCACTTTATTTTGTTGTCCTGCATAGGTGTTGGACACTGCGTTTGAGGACTTGCTGAACATTCCCGCAGCAATTTCTGAGTGCTTGCACAAGGGCTTGTTTAGCAGCTGTCCGTGATGGCGTTTAAAGCTGGCCAATTTTGCGGCGCAGGCACGGCCACAACTGTAGTTCATTGTGCAGACTCTTGTACATCGACCGCCTACTGAATGCCTGTGTTGCAATCATGTGTGTCGTCAAAGAAGTAACAGTGGCGAGCAAGCGTGCTCTGGCATCCCATACCCCCCATTTCCCCCCATTTCCCCCCCATTTTCCCCCATTTTCCCCCATTTTCCCCCATTTCCCCCCATTTTCCCCCATTTTCCCCCATTTCCCCCATTTTCCCCATTTTTCTGTGGCCCAAAAAAGACTTGGAGACTCCGGGGTGGGAGACTTCCAAGGCCTGCTACTGGACCCTGTTGACCCATTTGGGCACCCACCTGTTTGAGCTTGCAGCTTGCAGCTTGCCGCAGCCTAGTGGGCCTAGGTATTGGGGTCTAGGCGTCCGTTTGGGCAATTCTGAGGGGTGGAAACCACAAAAAGTGGGGGGTTGCGGGTGGAGTAGGTGCCCTCGGAATCGCATTTTGAGCCATGTAGCCCAAGATATGGCCTATTCTTGGTTTGTGGCTGTCGGCATTTGGAGCTTCTGGGGGCCTTTTTGGGCCGTTTCCGGGACATATCATGGAGTTAGAGGGCGGCAAAGAGCTTGTTGACACGGGGAAGTCAAGCCGCACGTGAAGTGTACCCACCGTTTCCCTTCGTTTGGCCGTTTTGCATGTGTTCCAGGGCTTTTTTGGTCCAAAAATGGCTGTTTTTGGCGCTAAGCTGCAGTTTTTGAAACTGAGGTCCGCCACTTGCGAATCCCGTTCCCGGCTGCCACCGTTGAGTTTCTCGCCAAAACTTTGTGTGATTGTACTTCACACCCATAGGTATCATCCACCAAAATTTCACCCGAGTCTGAAGCCCCACGACGGAGTTGGCCCACTAGGCTGCGGCAAGCTGCAAGCTCAAACAGGTGGGTGCCCAAATGGGTCAACAGGGTCCAGTAGGGGCAAAAAGATGACTTTTCTCAAAAATGATCCTAGACCGTGTGTGACGCTAAAACAAGTGTTTTTGGACCGTTTTGAGCTTGTGGTGGCCCATTTGGGTCCTCCGAAAATCCCAAAATGCCTTGAAGATGGGCTGTTTTGGGACCAAAAATGGGTCAAAAATGGGTCAAAAACGCATTTTTCCAAACCTCATCCTAGACCATTTGGGGTGCACAAACGGGTGAAATGAGCCCATTTTGAGCTCATATTGGGGCATTTTGGTCCCTCAGAAGTCCAAAAAGCCTTGAAAGTGGGCCTCGTGGTGATGGGGTTCACTTGCAAGCTGATTTCACTTTGTCAAGAGCCATCAAGGTGTCAATCATTCTTGATGTCCCTCACCGGTCATAGCTGATGTTCCCTCCCCCACCAGCTCGGTCCCAATATTCAGTCTTGATTAGGCCCCACCACCTGCATGGAGTGTACAGTACATACAGGTCCTGCGCCCCCATTGGGCCTTCCCTCTGTGGAGAACTGCCTTACCCGCATCCCACCCATTGGTTAAGCTGACTTTACTACACCTCTAGGCCGTTGCTGCCTAAGTACACTGTCTGCCTTGATTGCCGAACTCACCAGTGTCGGAAGAAAAAAAAATATTCAGTCTTGATTTGGGTTAGGGTTTGGTTTTTCTGACCCACTGGTGTGCAGTTACAACCCCCCCCCCCCCCGGCTGGACGCCCCCCTGACCCCTCCCTGGCCAGGACACCCCCCCCCCCCCGCCCCCCCAAGTTTTTGAAAGATAGTGGGGGGGGTTCCCAGCAGGACCGGGTCTGACAGCCCCCCCCCCCCCCACCCGTGCGTCGCGCGCTGACGGGGAGATCGCAAGGTTGGGGGGAGGGTGTATGAAGTACCACTCCCCGACCTGCCTTCAGGTCGGCCTCAGTCATGCCTGTACCCCTCTCCACGACTTCAGGATGATGCCCCTCCCCTGAGGTGGGTGCGCACTTGTGTTGAATTGCCGGGGGTTGATAGGGGCTGGGTACCTCTGTCCTCACCTGAGCACTCTACCATGCCATACAGGTGGACGTGGCTTCCCCCCGGCTGGATGCCACGGAGGTCCGAGGTCCGTGGGACGTGCTTCCACTGAGCAAACATTGCACTGGACTGAGGAGCCTCTTGTCATACAGGACTTCAGCTAACCTCCACTCTCTTACCCTGCCGATTATGGCACAAGTTCCAGTGTCGGCATGGCGACTGTCCCATGGATTATTGCTCTTTAAATGATTTCCTCTGCCATTTTCAGAACCGTCTTTTGGGGTGAATCATGAAGATAGGTCGGGTAGCAGCAGCAGCAGCAGCAGCAGATGCGCGCGAGCGGCAAATGTCAGAGTTCGTGCGATGCACTCCGGCCAAAGGTAAGGCGGATATTCAGTACAGCAACTGTTTGCGATTTCATGCACCAGGTGCACAATGACCAAGAAGAGCCCTTCCGCTGTGCTACCACGGGCGGTGACAGGGACACCAATGCCATGGGTCCAGTACATCGCGTTGCACAGGCCCCTGAGCTTGCCCCTGATCGACCTGAGTGGTGGATGATGCTTGGATGCCTGGTTCGTGCTTTTGTGTCTGTACCCGTGTGTGTGTGTGTGTGTGTGTGTGTGTTTGTGTGTGTGTGTGTGTGTGTGTGTGTGTGTGTGTGTGTGTGTGTGTGTGTGTGTGTGTGTGTGTGTGTGGATGGTTGCATGAGTTTGGTGAGGATCATGGTACCGGGGGGGCCCCTTGCTGCACATTTGAGGTACGACTGTTCTGTTTGATGGCCCTGGAGAATGCAAATGGTGACAGCATTGTGGCTCGCCATTGCAGATGTGTTCAAATGTGCAGCAAGGGTCCCACACACACATACTCATTCAGTCTCTGACTGCTGCCATGGGTTGGCTGCAGCATGTTTTAAAAAGGGCTCCTTCAAGTGCATGGACCGAGCTGGTTTGTGGCTGTGTGGGTGTTTCCAATTAAGCACTAACCCACGAAACTATCGCAACAAAAAAATAAAAACAAAAAAAACAGCAGAAAAAGAATCAAAACACCCCCAAAAAAATTCCGCCTCAGACCCCGACTTTCAAGGTGGGAAGAATGCCACTGCAGAGCAACCTTGAAAACCCACCACAAGCAGATGGTGTACACAAAACGCAAGTACACAACCCTTACTTTTGCTGAGGGTAGCGACGGCATATCAAAGTCAGGAATGCCAAAAGTGCTGACGGCCAACTCTCAGCATACTTCCTCCTGTCTGCGATGTCCAGTCTCTATCTTTTCAACTCTTTACCTCAACCATCCAACAAGCCCCTCCCTTTGGACACCCAACGTGGTTGCGTGTCCAGTTTAGGACACCCAACATGCGTCACAGCTCCAGGCTGCATTGTGCAGAAGCAGTTGAGGTGCTCGTGTGAAGTCCATTTTCTTACAACAGGATATGCATGCATATGTGTATATATGTGCCTGTATATATGTTCAGGCAAACCCCACACACCCCCATATTGGATGGTAGGCAGTGTACAGTGTGGTGTGAGCCATCCAACTGCTCGTGCCTGCCCCTTTCTTCGTTCTTGGGGCTGCCCCTTTCGCTACTCCTGTACATCCATGGCTGTGGACCAGCCCTTTTTCAACAAAACTTGTAGCTGCATTTACTCAGCCATTGAGTCCAACTGCAGCTGTGCTCCGTTTGCTTCCACGGCTTTTTGGCCGGCCAGAAATTGCCACAAAGCTCCGGCCCTCTCACCATACTCCAAGTCCACAAGGGTACTTTTTCTGCAGCTCACCCCTTTGTGACCCCTCGTTTTCCCATGCTGCATGGTGCAGTAGGACATGGGCACTGTGTGTGTGCCTACAGTCCAAGGTCCTGCTTCACCTTCTCCACCAATCAGCCGCGCCCCGTCTCTGTGGCACAGTGTTGATTATCCCCTCTTCCAGCAATCAGGTATTACCCAATGCTTTGGTTTATCCCTCACAGTATTGAGTCGCTTCCCAATGGTGTTGCCTGGCTTCTCACCACAGTCAGCCGCATCGCGTCGCGGCACGGCCTGGCTCTGCAGGATTCAGCACGAGCATTCTGTAGAAGGGGTGATTGGGAGCACAGATTGTGGGGTATTGAGAGGCCTCTTCTTGTATCCCAGATGCACTTTCCAATGTTGAACAGGGACGGCATTGCTATTTCAGGATTGCGTACAGATGGGGTGTAGCCATGCGTGATGTCTGTATGCAAATCTGTCCCATCTGTAAAGGAGCAGGTCACGCCTGCCGCTCTCATGAATCAACAAACACCATGTCTACCAAGGTGTCAACATGTACCAGCAACACACACCTGATCTGACCGTGTTCAACATGAAGCAGCTCCTGAGGGGGTCATGCCTGTTGTACACGTTTGGCAGTGGTCATGACGCTACCTTTGTGCAGCCTACGTTTACGGTGGCTTTGATGGCTGATGCCTCTCGAGCTGGTTTGTGGCTGTGTGGGTGTTTCCAATTAAGCACTAACCCACGAAACTATCGCAACAAAAAAATAAAAACAAAAAAACAGCAGAAAAAGAATCAAAACACCCCCAAAAAAATTCCGCCTCAGACCCCGACTTTCAAGGTGGGAAGAATGCCACTGCAGAGCAACCTTGAAAACCCACCACAGGCAGACGGTGTATACAAAACACAAGTACACAACCCTTACTTTTGCTGAGGGTAGCGACAGCATATCAAAGTCAGGAATGCCAAAAGTGCTGACGGCCAACTCTCAGCATACTTCCTCCTGTCTGCGATGTCCAGTCTCTATCTTTTCAACTCTTTACCTCAACCATCCAACAAGCCCCTCCCTTTTGACACCCAACGTGGTTGCGTGTCCAGTTTAGGACACCCAACATGCGTCACAGCTCCAGGCTGCATTGTGCAGAAGCAGTTGAGGTGCTCGTGTGAAGTCCATTTTCTTACAACACGATATGCATGCATATGTGTATATATGTGCCTGTATATATGTTCAGGCAAACCCCACACACCCCCATATTGGATGGTAGGCAGTGTACAGTGTGGTGTGAGCCATCCAACTGCTTGTGCCTGCCCCTTTCTTCGTTCTTGGGGCTGCCCCTTTCGCTACTCCTGTACATCCATGGCTGTGGACCAGCCCTTTTTCAACAAAACTTGTAGCTGCATTTACTCAGCCATTGAGTCCAACTGCAGCTGTGCTCCGTTTGCTTCCACGGCTTTTTGGCCGGCCAGAAATTGCCACAAAGCTCCGGCCCTCTCACCATACTCCAAGTCCACAAGGGTACTTTTTCTGCAGCTCACCCCTTTGTGACCCCTCGTTTTCCCATGCTGCATGGTGCAGTAGGACATGGGCACTGTGTGTGTGCCTACAGTCCAAGGTCCTGCTTCACCTTCTCCACCAATCAGCCGCGCCCCGTCTCTGTGGCACAGTGTTGATTATCCCCTCTTCCAGCAATCAGGTATTACCCAATGCTTTGGTTTATCCCTCACAGTATTGAGTCGCTTCCCAATGGTGTTGCCTGGCTTCTCACCACAGTCAGCCGCATCGCATCGCGGCATGGCCTGGCTCTGCAGGATTCAGCACGAGCATTCTGTAGAAGGGGTGATTGGGAGCACAGATTGTGGGGTATTGAGAGGCCTCTTCTTGTATCCCAGATGCACTTTCCAATGTTGAACAGGGACGGCATTGCTATTTCAGGATTGCGTACAGATGGGGTGTAGCCATGCGTGATGTCTGTATGCAAATCTGTCCCATCTATAAAGGAGCAGGTCACGCTTGCCGCTCTCATGAATCAACAAACACCATGTCTACCAAGGTGTCGGCATGTACCAGCAACACACACCTGATCTGACCGTGTTCAACATGAAGCAGCTCCTGAGGGGGTCATGCCTGTTGTACACGTTTGGCAGTGGTCATGACGCTACCTTTGTGCAGCCTACGTTTACGGTGGCTTTGATGGCTGATGCCTCTCGAGCTGGTTTGTGGCTGTGTGGGTGTTTCCAATTAAGCACTAACCCACGAAACTATCGCAACAAAAAAATAAAAACAAAAAAGCAGCAGAAAAAGAATCAAAACACCCCCAAAAAAATTCCGCCTCAGACCCCGACTTTCAAGGTGGGAAGAATGCCACTGCAGAGCAACCTTGAAAACCCACCACAGGCAGATGGTGTACACAAAACACAAGTACACAACCCTTACTTTTGCTGAGGGTAGCGACAGCATATCAAAGTCAGGAATGCCAAAAGTGCTGACGGCCAACTCTCAGCATACTTCCTCCTGTCTGCGATGTCCAGTCTCTATCTTTTCAACTCTTTACCTCAACCATCCAACAAGCCCCTCCCTTTTGACACCCAACGTGGTTGCGTGTCCAGTTTAGGACACCCAACATGCGTCACAGCTCCAGGCTGCATTGTGCAGAAGCAGTTGAGGTGCTCGTGTGAAGTCCATTTTCTTACAACAGGATATGCATGCATATGTGTATATATGTGCCTGTATATATGTTCAGGCAAACCCCACACACCCCCATATTGGATGGTAGGCAGTGTACAGTGTGGTGTGAGCCATCCAACTGCTTGTGCCTGCCCCTTTCTTCGTTCTTGGGGCTGCCCCTTTCGCTACTCCTGTACATCCATGGCTGTGGACCAGCCCCTTTTCAACAAAACTTGTAGCTGCATTTACTCAGCCATTGAGTCCAACTGCAGCTGTGCTCCGTTTGCTTCCACGGCTTTTTGGCCGGCCAGAAATTGCCACAAAGCTCCGGCCCTCTCACCATACTCCAAGTCCACAAGGGTACTTTTTATGCAGCTCACCCCTTTGTGACCCCTCGTTTTCCCATGCTGCATGGTGCAGTAGGACATGGGCACTGTGTGTGTGCCTACAGTCCAAGGTCCTGCTTCACCTTCTCCACCAATCAGCCGCGCCCCGTCTCTGTGGCACAGTGTTGATTATCCCCTCTTCCAGCAATCAGGTATTACCCAATGCTTTGGTTTATCCCTCACAGTATTGAGTCGCTTCCCAATGGTGTTGCCTGGCTTCTCACCACAGTCAGCCGCATCGCGTCGCGGCATGGCCTGGCTCTGCAGGATTCAGCACGAGCATTCTGTAGAAGGGGTGATTGGGAGCACAGATTGTGGGGTATTGAGAGGCCTCTTCTTGTATCCCAGATGCACTTTCCAATGTTGAACAGGGACGGCATTGCTATTTCAGGATTGCGTACAGATGGGGTGTAGCCATGCGTGATGTCTGTATGCAAATCTGTCCCATCTATAAAGGAGCAGGTCACGCCTGCCGCTCTCATGAATCAACAAACACCATGTCTACCAAGGTGTCAACATGTACCAGCAACACACACCTGATCTGACCGTGTTCAACATGAAGCAGCTCCTGAGGGGGTCATGCCTGTTGTACACGTTTGGCAGTGGTCATGACGCTACCTTTGTGCAGCCTACGTTTACGGTGGCTTTGATGGCTGATGCCTCTCGAGCTGGTTTGTGGCTGTGTGGGTGTTTCCAATTAAGCACTAACCCACGAAACTATCGCAACAAAAAAATAAAAACAAAAAAGCAGCAGAAAAAGAATCAAAATACCCCCAAAAAAAATCCGCCCCAGACCCCGACTTTCAAGGTGGGAAGAATGCCACTGCAGAGCAACCTTGAAAACCCACCACAGGCAGATGGTGTACACAAAACACAAGTACACAACCCTTACTTTTGCTGAGGGTAGCGACAGCATATCAAAGTCAGGAATGCCAAAAATGCTGACGGCCAACTCTCAGCATACTTCCTCCTGTCTGCGATGTCCAGTCTCTATCTTTTCAACTCTTTACCTCAACCATCCAACAAGCCCCTCCCTTTTGACACCCAACGTGGTTGCGTGTCCAGTTTAGGACACCCAACATGCGTCACAGCTCCAGGCTGCATTGTGCAGAAGCAGTTGAGGTGCTCGTGTGAAGTCCATTTTCTTACAACAGGATATGCATGCATATGTGTATATATGTGCCTGTATATATGTTCAGGCAAACCCCACACACCCCCATATTGGATGGTAGGCAGTGTACAGTGTGGTGTGAGCCATCCAACTGCTTGTGCCTGCCCCTTTCTTCGTTCTTGGGGCTGCCCCTTTCGCTACTCCTGTACATCCATGGCTGTGGACCAGCCCCTTTTCAACAAAACTTGTAGCTGCATTTACTCAGCCATTGAGTCCAACTGCAGCTGTGCTCCGTTTGCTTCCACGGCTTTTTGGCCGGCCAGAAATTGCCACAAAGCTCCGGCCCTCTCACCATACTCCAAGTCCACAAGGGTACTTTTTCTGCAGCTCACCCCTTTGTGACCCCTCGTTTTCCCATGCTGCATGCTGCAGTAGGACATGGGCACTGTGTGTGTGCCTACAGTCCAAGGTCCTGCTTCACCTTCTCCACCAATCAGCCGCGCCCCGTCTCTGTGGCACAGTGTTGATTATCCCCTCTTCCAGCAATCAGGTATTACCCAATGCTTTGGTTTATCCCTCACAGTATTGAGTCGCTTCCCAATGGTGTTGGCTGGCTTCTCACCACAGTCAGCCGCATCGCGTCGCGGCATGGCCTGGCTCTGCAGGATTCAGCACGAGCATTCTGTAGAAGGGGTGATTGGGAGCACATATTGTGGGGTATTGAGAGGCCTCTTCTTGTATCCCAGATGCACTTTCCAATGTTGAACAGGGACGGCATTGCTATTTCAGGATTGCGTACAGATGGGGTGTAGCCATGCGTGATGTCTGTATGCAAATCTGTCCCATCTATAAAGGAGCAGGTCACGCCTGCCGCTCTCATGAATCAACAAACACCATGTCTACCAAGGTGTCAACATGTACCAGCAACACACACCTGATCTGACCGTGTTCAACATGAAGCAGCTCCTGAGGGGGTCATGCCTGTTGTACACGTTTGGCAGTGGTCATGACGCTACCTTTGTGCAGCCTACGTTTACGGTGGTTTTGATGGCTGATGCCTCTCGAGCTGGTTTGTGGCTGTGTGGGTGTTTCCAATTAAGCACTAACCCACGAAACTATCGCAACAAAAAAATAAAAACAAAAAAACAGCAGAAAAAGAATCAAAACACCCCCAAAAAAATTCCGCCTCAGACCCCGACTTTCAAGGTGGGAAGAATGCCACTGCAGAGCAACCTTGAAAACCCACCACAGGCAGATGGTGTACACAAAACACAAGTACACAACCCTTACTTTTGCTGAGGGTAGCGACAGCATATCAAAGTCAGGAATGCCAAAAGTGCTGACGGCCAACTCTCAGCATACTTCCTCCTGTCTGCGATGTCCAGTCTCTATCTTTTCAACTCTTTACCTCAACCATCCAACAAGCCCCTCCCTTTTGACACCCAACGTGGTTGCGTGTCCAGTTTAGGACACCCAACATGCGTCACAGCTCCAGGCTGCATTGTGCAGAAGCAGTTGAGGTGCTCGTGTGAAGTCCATTTTCTTACAACAGGATATGCATGCATATGTGTATATATGTGCCTGTATATATGTTCAGGCAAACCCCACACACCCCCATATTGGATGGTAGGCAGTGTACAGTGTGGTGTGAGCCATCCAACTGCTTGTGCCTGCCCCTTTCTTCGTTCTTGGGGCTGCCCCTTTCGCTACTCCTGTACATCCATGGCTGTGGACCAGCCCTTTTTCAACAAAACTTGTAGCTGCATTTACTCAGCCATTGAGTCCAACTGCAGCTGTGCTCCGTTTGCTTCCACGGCTTTTTGGCCGGCCAGAAATTGCCACAAAGCTCCGGCCCTCTCACCATACTCCAAGTCCACAAGGGTACTTTTTCTGCAGCTCACCCCTTTGTGACCCCTCGTTTTCCCATGCTGCATGGTGCAGTAGGACATGGGCACTATGTGTGTGCCTACAGTCCAAGGTCCTGCTTCACCTTCTCCACCAATCAGCCGCGCCCCGTCTCTGTGGCACAGTGTTGATTATCCCCTCTTCCAGCAATCAGGTATTACCCAATGCTTTGGTTTATCCCTCACAGTATTGAGTCGCTTCCCAATGGTGTTGCCTGGCTTCTCACCACAGTCAGCCGCATCGCGTCGCGGCATGGCCTGGCTCTGCAGGATTCAGCACGAGCATTCTGTAGAAGGGGTGATTGGGAGCACAGATTGTGGGGTATTGAGAGGCCTCTTCTTGTATCCCAGATGCACTTTCCAATGTTGAACAGGGACGGCATTGCTATTTCAGGATTGCGTACAGATGGGGTGTAGCCATGCGTGATGTCTGTATGCAAATCTGTCCCATCTATAAAGGAGCAGGTCACGCCTGCCGCTCTCATGAATCAACAAACACCATGTCTACCAAGGTGTCAACATGTACCAGCAACACACACCTCATCTGACCGTGTTCAACATGAAGCAGCTCCTGAGGGGGTCATGCCTGTTGTACACGTTTGGCAGTGGTCATGACGCTACCTTTGTGCAGCCTACGTTTACGGTGGCTTTGATGGCTGATGCCTCTCGAGCTGGTTTGTGGCTATGTGGGTGTTTCCAATTAAGCACTAACCCACGAAACTATCGCAACAAAAAAATAAAAACAAAAAAACAGCAGAAAAAGAATCAAAACACCCCCAAAAAAATTCCGCCTCAGACCCCGACTTTCAAGGTGGGAAGAATGCCACTGCAGAGCAACCTTGAAAACCCACCACAGGCAGATGGTGTACACAAAACACAAGTACACAACCCTTACTTTTGCTGAGGGTAGCGACAGCATATCAAAGTCAGGAATGCCAAAAGTGCTGACGACCAACTCTCAGCATACTTCCTCCTGTCTGCGATGTCCAGTCTCTATCTTTTCAACTCTTTACCTCAACCATCCAACAAGCCCCTCCCTTTTGACACCCAACGTGGTTGCGTGTCCAGTTTAGGACACCCAACATGCGTCACAGCTCCAGGCTGCATTGTGCAGAAGCAGTTGAGGTGCTCGTGTGAAGTCCATTTTCTTACAACAGGATATGCATGCATATGTGTATATATGTGCCTGTATATATGTTCAGGCAAACCCCACACACCCCCATATTGGATGGTAGGCAGTGTACAGTGTGGTGTGAGCCATCCAACTGCTTGTGCCTGCCCCTTTCTTCGTTCTTGGGGCTGCCCCTTTCGCTACTCCTGTACATCCATGGCTGTGGACCAGCCCTTTTTCAACAAAACTTGTAGCTGCATTTACTCAGCCATTGAGTCCAACTGCAGCTGTGCTCTGTTTGCTTCCACGGCTTTTTGGCCGGCCAGAAATTGCCACAAAGCTCCGGCCCTCTCACCATACTCCAAGTCCACAAGGGTACTTTTTCTGCAGCTCACCCCTTTGTGACCCCTCGTTTTCCCATGCTGCATGGTGCAGTAGGACATGGGCACTGTGTGTGCCTACAGTCCAAGGTCCTGCTTCACCTTCTCCACCAATCAGCCGCGCCCCGTCTCTGTGGCACAGTGTTGATTATCCCCTCTTCCAGCAATCAGGTATTACCAAATGCTTTGGTTTATCCCTCACAGTATTGAGTCGCTTCCCAATGGTGTTGGCTGGCTTCTCACCACAGTCAGCCGCATCGCGTCGCGGCATGGCCTGGCTCTGCAGGATTCAGCACGAGCATTCTGTAGAAGGGGTGATTGGGAGCACAGATTGTGGGGTATTGAGAGGCCTCTTCTTGTATCCCAGATGCACTTTCCAATGTTGAACAGGGACGGCATTGCTATTTCAGGATTGCGTACAGATGGGGTGTAGCCATGCGTGATGTCTGTATGCAAATCTGTCCCATCTATAAAGGAGCAGGTCACGCTTGCCGCTCTCATGAATCAACAAACACCATGTCTACCAAGGTGTCAACATGTACCAGCAACACACACCTGATCTGACCTGGTTCAACATGAAGCAGCTCCTGAGGGGGTCATGCCTGTTGTACACGTTTGGCCGGCCATGACGCTACCTTTGTGCAGCCTACGTTTACGGTGGCTTTGATGGCTGATGCCTCTCGAGCTGGTTTGTGGCTGTGTGGGTGTTTCCAATTAAGCACTAACCCACGAAACTATCGCAACAAAAAAATAAAAACAAAAAAACAGCAGAAAAAGAATCAAAACACCCCCAAAAAAATTCCGCCTCAGACCCCGACTTTCAAGGTGGGAAGAATGCCACTGCAGAGCAACCTTGAAAACCCACCACAGGCAGATGGTGTACACAAAACACAAGTACACAACCCTTACTTTTGCTGAGGGTAGCGACAGCATATCAAAGTCAGGAATGCCAAAAATGCTGACGGCCAACTCTCAGCATACTTCCTCCTGTCTGCGATGTCCAGTCTCTATCTTTTCAACTCTTTACCTCAACCATCCAACAAGCCCCTCCCTTTTGACACCCAACGTGGTTGCGTGTCCAGTTTAGGACACCCAACATGCGTCACAGCTCCAGGCTGCATTGTGCAGAAGCAGTTGAGGTGCTCGTGTGAAGTCCATTTTCTTACAACAGGATATGCATGCATATGTGTATATATGTGCCTGTATATATGTTCAGGCAAACCCCACACACCCCCATATTGGATGGTAGGCAGTGTACAGTGTGGTGTGAGCCATCCAACTGCTTGTGCCTGCCCCTTTCTTCGTTCTTGGGGCTGCCCCTTTCGCTACTCCTGTACATCCATGGCTGTGGACCAGCCCTTTTTCAACAAAACTTGTAGCTGCATTTACTCAGCCATTGAGTCCAACTGCAGCTGTGCTCCGTTTGCTTCCACGGCTTTTTGGCCGGCCAGAAATTGCCACAAAGCTCCGGCCCTCTCACCATACTCCAAGTCCACAAGGGTACTTTTTCTGCAGCTCACCCCTTTGTGACCCCTCGTTTTCCCATGCTGCATGGTGCAGTAGGACATGGGCACTGTGTGTGTGCCTACAGTCCAAGGTCCTGCTTCACCTTCTCCACCAATCAGCCGCGCCCCGTCTCTGTGGCACAGTGTTGATTATCCCCTCTTCCAGCAATCAGGTATTACCCAATGCTTTGGTTTATCCCTCACAGTATTGAGTCGCTTCCCAATGGTGTTGGCTGGCTTCTCACCACAGTCAGCCGCATCGCGTCGCGGCATGGCCTGGCTCTGCAGGATTCAGCACGAGCATTCTGTAGAAGGGGTGATTGGGAGCACAGATTGTGGGGTATTGAGAGGCCTCTTCTTGTATCCCAGATGCACTTTCCAATGTTGAACAGGGACGGCATTGCTATTTCAGGATTGCGTACAGATGGGGTGTAGCCATGCGTGATGTCTGTATGCAAATCTGTCCCATCTATAAAGGAGCAGGTCACGCTTGCCGCTCTCATGAATCAACAAACACCATGTCTACCAAGGTGTCAACATGTACCAGCAACACACACCTGATCTGACCGTGTTCAACATGAAGCAGCTCCTGAAGGGGTCATGCCTGTTGTACACGTTTGGCAGTGGTCATGACGCTACCTTTGTGCAGCCTACGTTTACGGTGGCTTTGATGGCTGATGCCTCTCGAGCTGGTTTGTGGCTGTGTGGGTGTTTCCAATTAAGCACTAACCCACGAAACTATCGCAACAAAAAAATAAAAACAAAAAAACAGCAGAAAAAGAATCAAAACACCCCCAAAAAAATTCCGCCTCAGACCCCGACTTTCAAGGTGGGAAGAATGCCACTGCAGAGCAACCTTGAAAACCCACCACAGGCAGATGGTGTACACAAAACACAAGTACACAACCCTTACTTTTGCTGAGGGTAGCGACAGCATATCAAAGTCAGGAATGCCAAAAGTGCTGACGGCCAACTCTCAGCATACTTCCTCCTGTCTGCGATGTCCAGTCTCTATCTTTTCAACTCTTTACCTCAACCATCCAACAAGCCCCTCCCCCTTGACACCCAACGTGGTTGCGTGTCCAGTTTAGGACACCCAACATGCGTCACAGCTCCAGGCTGCATTGTGCAGAAGCAGTTGAGGTGCTCGTGTGAAGTCCATTTTCTTACAACAGGATATGCATGCATATGTGTATATATGTGCCTGTATATATGTTCAGGCAAACCCCACACACCCCCGTATTGGATGGTAGGCAGTGTACAGTGTGGTGTGAGCCATCCAACTGCTTGTGCCTGCCCCTTTCTTCGTTCTTGGGGCTGCCCCTTTCGCTACTCCTGTACATCCATGGCTGTGGACCAGCCCTTTTTCAACAAAACTTGTAGCTGCATTTACTCAGCCATTGAGTCCAACTGCAGCTGTGCTCCGTTTGCTTCCACGGCTTTTTGGCCGGCCAGAAATTGCCACAAAGCTCCGGCCCTCTCACCATACTCCAAGTCCACAAGGGTACTTTTTCTGCAGCTCACCCCTTTGTGACCCCTCGTTTTCCCATGCTGCATGGTGCAGTAGGACATGGGCACTGTGTGTGTGCCTACATTCCAAGGTCCTGCTTCACCTTCTCCACCAATCAGCCGCGCCCCGTCTCTGTGGCACAGTGTTGATTATCCCCTCTTCCAGCAATCAGGTATTACCCAATGCTTTGGTTTATCCCTCACAGTATTGAGTCGCTTCCCAATGGTGTTGGCTGGCTTCTCACCACAGTCAGCCGCATCGCGTCGCGGCATGGCCTGGCTCTGCAGGATTCAGCACGAGCATTCTGTAGAAGGGGTGATTGGGAGCACAGATTGTGGGGTATTGAGAGGCCTCTTCTTGTATCCCAGATGCACTTTCCAATGTTGAACAGGGACGGCATTGCTATTTCAGGATTGCGTACAGATGGGGTGTAGCCATGCGTGATGTCTGTATGCAAATATGTCCCATCTATAAAGGAGCAGGTCACGCCTGCCGCTCTCATGAATCAACAAACACCATGTCTACCAAGGTGTCAACATGTACCAGCAACACACACCTGATCTGACCGTGTTCAACATGAAGCAGCTCCTGAGGGGGTCATGCCTGTTGTACACGTTTGGCAGTGGTCATGACGCTACCTTTGTGCAGCCTACGTTTACGGTGGCTTTGATGGCTGATGCCTCTCGAGCTGGTTTGTGGCTGTGTGGGTGTTTCCAATTAAGCACTAACCCACGAAACTATCGCAACAAAAAAATGAAAACAAAAAAAACAGCAGAAAAAGAATCAAAACACCCCCAAAAAAATTCCGCCTCAGACCCCGACTTTCAAGGTGGGAAGAATGCCACTGCAGAGCAACCTTGAAAACCCACCACAGGCAGATGGTGTACACAAAACACAAGTACACAACCCTTACTTTTGCTGAGGGTAGCGACAACATATCAAAGTCAGGAATGCCAAAAGTGCTGACGGCCAACTCTCAGCATACTTCCTCCTGTCTGCGATGTCCAGTCTCTATCTTTTCAACTCTTTACCTCAACCATCCAACAAGCCCCTCCCCCTTGACACCCAACGTGGTTGCGTGTCCAGTTTAGGACACCCAACATGCGTCACAGCTCCAGGCTGCATTGTGCAGAAGCAGTTGAGGTGCTCGTGTGAAGTCCATTTTCTTACAACAGGATATGCATGCATATGTGTATATATGTGCCTGTATATATGTTCAGGCAAACCCCACACACCCCCATATTGGATGGTAGGCAGTGTACAGTGTGGTGTGAGCCATCCAACTGCTCGTGCCTGCCCCTTTCTTCGTTCTTGGGGCTGCCCCTTTCGCTACTCCTGTACATCCATGGCTGTGGACCAGCCCTTTTTCAACAAAACTTGTAGCTGCATTTACTCAGCCATTGAGTCCAACTGCAGCTGTGCTCCGTTTGCTTCCACGGCTTTTTGGCCGGCCAGAAATTGCCACAAAGCTCCGGCCCTCTCACCATACTCCAAGTCCACAAGGGTACTTTTTCTGCAGCTCACCCCTTTGTGACCCCTCGTTTTCCCATGCTGCATGGTGCAGTAGGACATGGGCACTGTGTGTGTGCCTACAGTCCAAGGTCCTGCTTCACCTTCTCCACCAATCAGCCGCGCCCCGTCTCTGTGGCACAGTGTTGATTATCCCCTCTTCCAGCAATCAGGTATTACCCAATGCTTTGGTTTATCCCTCACAGTATTGAGTCGCTTCCCAATGGTGTTGGCTGGCTTCTCACCACAGTCAGCCGCATCGCGTCGCGGCATGGCCTGGCTCTGCAGGATTCAGCACGAGCATTCTGTAGAAGGGGTGATTGGGAGCACATATTGTGGGGTATTGAGAGGCCTCTTCTTGTATCCCAGATGCACTTTCCAATGTTGAACAGGGACGGCATTGCTATTTCAGGATTGCGTACAGATGGGGTGTAGCCATGCGTGATGTCTGTATGCAAATCTGTCCCATCTATAAAGGAGCAGGTCACGCCTGCCGCTCTCATGAATCAACAAACACCATGTCTACCAAGGTGTCAACATGTACCAGCAACACACACCTGATCTGACCGTGTTCAACATGAAGCAGCTCCTGAGGGGGTCATGCCTGTTGTACACGTTTGGCAGTGGTCATGACGCTACCTTTGTGCAGCCTACGTTTACGGTGGCTTTGATGGCTGATGCCTCTCGAGCTGGTTTGTGGCTGTGTGGGTGTTTCCAATTAAGCACTAACCCACGAAACTATCGCAACAAAAAAACGAAAACAAAAAAAACAGCAGAAAAAGAATCAAAACACCCCCCAAAAAATTCCGCCTCAGACCCCGACTTTCAAGGTGGGAAGAATGCCACTGCAGAGCAACCTTGAAAACCCACCACAGGCAGATGGTGTACACAAAACACAAGTACACAACCCTTACTTTTGCTGAGGGTAGCGACAACATATCAAAGTCAGGAATGCCAAAAGTGCTGACGGCCAACTCTCAGCATACTTCCTCCTGTCTGCGATGTCCAGTCTCTATCTTTTCAACTCTTTACCTCAACCATCCAACAAGCCCCTCCCCCTTGACACCCAACGTGGTTGCGTGTCCAGTTTAGGACACCCAACATGCGTCACAGCTCCAGGCTGCATTGTGCAGAAGCAGTTGAGGTGCTCGTGTGAAGTCCATTTTCTTACAACAGGATATGCATGCATATGTGTATATATGTGCCTGTATATATGTTCAGGCAAACCCCACACACCCCCATATTGGATGGTAGGCAGTGTACAGTGTGGTGTGAGCCATCCAACTGCTCGTGCCTGCCCCTTTCTTCGTTCTTGGGGCTGCCCCTTTCGCTACTCCTGTACATCCATGGCTGTGGACCAGCCCTTTTTCAACAAAACTTGTAGCTGCATTTACTCAGCCATTGAGTCCAACTGCAGCTGTGCTCCGTTTGCTTCCACGGCTTTTTGGCCGGCCAGAAATTGCCACAAAGCTCCGGCCCTCTCACCATACTCCAAGTCCACAAGGGTACTTTTTCTGCAGCTCACCCCTTTGTGACCCCTCGTTTTCCCATGCTGCATGGTGCAGTAGGACATGGGCACTGTGTGTGTGCCTACAGTCCAAGGTCCTGCTTCACCTTCTCCACCAATCAGCCGCGCCCCGTCTCTGTGGCACAGTGTTGATTATCCCCTCTTCCAGCAATCAGGTATTACCCAATGCTTTGGTTTATCCCTCACAGTATTGAGTCGCTTCCCAATGGTGTTGGCTGGCTTCTCACCACAGTCAGCCGCATCGCGTCGCGGCATGGCCTGGCTCTGCAGGATTCAGCACGAGCATTCTGTAGAAGGGGTGATTGGGAGCACATATTGTGGGGTATTGAGAGGCCTCTTCTTGTATCCCAGATGCACTTTCCAATGTTGAACAGGGACGGCATTGCTATTTCAGGATTGCGTACAGATGGGGTGTAGCCATGCGTGATGTCTGTATGCAAATCTGTCCCATCTGTAAAGGAGCAGGTCACGCCTGCCGCTCTCATGAATCAACAAACACCATGTCTACCAAGGTGTCAACATGTACCAGCAACACACACCTGATCTGACCGTGTTCAACATGAAGCAGCTCCTGAGGGGGTCATGCCTGTTGTACACGTTTGGCAGTGGTCATGACGCTACCTTTGTGCAGCCTACGTTTACGGTGGCTTTGATGGCTGATGCCTCTCGAGCTGGTTTGTGGCTGTGTGGGTGTTTCCAATTAAGCACTAACCCACCAAACTATCGCAACAAAAAAATAAAAACAAAAAAACAGCAGAAAAAGAATCAAAACACCCCCAAAAAAATTCCGCCTCAGACCCCGACTTTCAAGGTGGGAAGAATGCCACTGCAGAGCAACCTTGAAAACCCACCACAGGCAGATGGTGTACACAAAACACAAGTACACAACCCTTACTTTTGCTGAGGGTAGCGACAGCATATCAAAGTCAGGAATGCCAAAAGTGCTGACGGCCAACTCTCAGCATACTTCCTCCTGTCTGCGATGTCCAGTCTCTATCTTTTCAACTCTTTACCTCAACCATCCAACAAGCCCCTCCCCCTTGACACCCAACGTGGTTGCGTGTCCAGTTTAGGACACCCAACATGCGTCACAGCTCCAGGCTGCATTGTGCAGAAGCAGTTGAGGTGCTCGTGTGAAGTCCATTTTCTTACAACAGGATATGCATGCATATGTGTATATATGTGCCTGTATATATGTTCAGGCAAACCCCACACACCCCCATATTGGATGGTAGGCAGTGTACAGTGTGGTGTGAGCCATCCAACTGCTCGTGCCTGCCCCTTTCTTCGTTCTTGGGGCTGCCCCTTTCGCTACTCCTGTACACCATGGCTGTGGACCAGCCCTTTTTCAACAAAACTTGTAGCTGCATTTACTCAGCCATTGAGTCCAACTGCAGCTGTGCTCCGTTTGCTTCCACGGCTTTTTGGCCGGCCAGAAATTGCCACAAAGCTCCGGCCCTCTCACCATACTCCAAGTCCACAAGGGTACTTTTTCTGCAGCTCACCCCTTTGTGACCCCTCGTTTTCCCATGCTGCATGGTGCAGTAGGACATGGGCACTGTGTGTGTGCCTACAGTCCAAGGTCCTGCTTCACCTTCTCCACCAATCAGCCGCGCCCCGTCTCTGTGGCACAGTGTTGATTATCCCCTCTTCCAGCAATCAGGTATTACCCAATGCTTTGGTTTATCCCTCACAGTATTGAGTCGCTTCCCAATGGTGTTGGCTGGCTTCTCACCACAGTCAGCCGCATCGCGTCGCGGCATGGCCTGGCTCTGCAGGATTCAGCACGAGCATTCTGTAGAAGGGGTGATTGGGAGCACATATTGTGGGGTATTGAGAGGCCTCTTCTTGTATCCCAGATGCACTTTCCAATGTTGAACAGGGACGGCATTGCTATTTCAGGATTGCGTACAGATGGGGTGTAGCCATGCGTGATGTCTGTATGCAAATCTGTCCCATCTATAAAGGAGCAGGTCACGCCTGCCGCTCTCATGAATCAACAAACACCATGTCTACCAAGGTGTCAACATGTACCAGCAACACACACCTGATCTGACCGTGTTCAACATGAAGCAGCTCCTGAGGGGGTCATGCCTGTTGTACACGTTTGGCAGTGGTCATGACGCTACCTTTGTGCAGCCTACGTTTACGGTGGCTTTGATGGCTGATGCCTCTCGAGCTGGTTTGTGGCTGTGTGGGTGTTTCCAATTAAGCACTAACCCACGAAACTATCGCAACAAAAAAACGAAAACAAAAAAAACAGCAGAAAAAGAATCAAAACACCCCCCAAAAAATTCCGCCTCAGACCCCGACTTTCAAGGTGGGAAGAATGCCACTGCAGAGCAACCTTGAAAACCCACCACAGGCAGATGGTGTACACAAAACACAAGTACACAACCCTTACTTTTGCTGAGGGTAGCGACAACATATCAAAGTCAGGAATGCCAAAAGTGCTGACGGCCAACTCTCAGCATACTTCCTCCTGTCTGCGATGTCCAGTCTCTATCTTTTCAACTCTTTACCTCAACCATCCAACAAGCCCCTCCCCCTTGACACCCAACGTGGTTGCGTGTCCAGTTTAGGACACCCAACATGCGTCACAGCTCCAGGCTGCATTGTGCAGAAGCAGTTGAGGTGCTCGTGTGAAGTCCATTTTCTTACAACAGGATATGCATGCATATGTGTATATATGTGCCTGTATATATGTTCAGGCAAACCCCACACACCCCCATATTGGATGGTAGGCAGTGTACAGTGTGGTGTGAGCCATCCAACTGCTCGTGCCTGCCCCTTTCTTCGTTCTTGGGGCTGCCCCTTTCGCTACTCCTGTACATCCATGGCTGTGGACCAGCCCTTTTTCAACAAAACTTGTAGCTGCATTTACTCAGCCATTGAGTCCAACTGCAGCTGTGCTCCGTTTGCTTCCACGGCTTTTTGGCCGGCCAGAAATTGCCACAAAGCTCCGGCCCTCTCACCATACTCCAAGTCCACAAGGGTACTTTTTCTGCAGCTCACCCCTTTGTGACCCCTCGTTTTCCCATGCTGCATGGTGCAGTAGGACATGGGCACTGTGTGTGTGCCTACAGTCCAAGGTCCTGCTTCACCTTCTCCACCAATCAGCCGCGCCCCGTCTCTGTGGCACAGTGTTGATTATCCCCTCTTCCAGCAATCAGGTATTACCCAATGCTTTGGTTTATCCCTCACAGTATTGAGTCGCTTCCCAATGGTGTTGGCTGGCTTCTCACCACAGTCAGCCGCATCGCGTCGCGGCATGGCCTGGCTCTGCAGGATTCAGCACGAGCATTCTGTAGAAGGGGTGATTGGGAGCACATATTGTGGGGTATTGAGAGGCCTCTTCTTGTATCCCAGATGCACTTTCCAATGTTGAACAGGGACGGCATTGCTATTTCAGGATTGCGTACAGATGGGGTGTAGCCATGCGTGATGTCTGTATGCAAATCTGTCCCATCTGTAAAGGAGCAGGTCACGCCTGCCGCTCTCATGAATCAACAAACACCATGTCTACCAAGGTGTCAACATGTACCAGCAACACACACCTGATCTGACCGTGTTCAACATGAAGCAGCTCCTGAGGGGGTCATGCCTGTTGTACACGTTTGGCAGTGGTCATGACGCTACCTTTGTGCAGCCTACGTTTACGGTGGCTTTGATGGCTGATGCCTCTCGAGCTGGTTTGTGGCTGTGTGGGTGTTTCCAATTAAGCACTAACCCACCAAACTATCGCAACAAAAAAATAAAAACAAAAAAACAGCAGAAAAAGAATCAAAACACCCCCAAAAAAATTCCGCCTCAGACCCCGACTTTCAAGGTGGGAAGAATGCCACTGCAGAGCAACCTTGAAAACCCACCACAGGCAGATGGTGTACACAAAACACAAGTACACAACCCTTACTTTTGCTGAGGGTAGCGACAGCATATCAAAGTCAGGAATGCCAAAAGTGCTGACGGCCAACTCTCAGCATACTTCCTCCTGTCTGCGATGTCCAGTCTCTATCTTTTCAACTCTTTACCTCAACCAT
Source organism: Eutreptiella sp. 'Long Island Sound 2002' (assembly GCA_964036045.1). NCBI lineage: Eukaryota > Euglenozoa > Euglenophyceae > Eutreptiales > Eutreptiaceae > Eutreptiella > Eutreptiella sp. 'Long Island Sound 2002'. The sequence continues at coordinate 27,286,711 of OZ038386.1, read as the reverse complement.
CCAACAAGCCCCTCCCCCTTGACACCCAACGTGGTTGCGTGTCCAGTTTAGGACACCCAACATGCGTCACAGCTCCAGGCTGCATTGTGCAGAAGCAGTTGAGGTGCTCGTGTGAAGTCCATTTTCTTACAACAGGATATGCATGCATATGTGTATATATGTGCCTGTATATATGTTCAGGCAAACCCCACACACCCCCATATTGGATGGTAGGCAGTGTACAGTGTGGTGTGAGCCATCCAACTGCTCGTGCCTGCCCCTTTCTTCGTTCTTGGGGCTGCCCCTTTCGCTACTCCTGTACACCATGGCTGTGGACCAGCCCTTTTTCAACAAAACTTGTAGCTGCATTTACTCAGCCATTGAGTCCAACTGCAGCTGTGCTCCGTTTGCTTCCACGGCTTTTTGGCCGGCCAGAAATTGCCACAAAGCTCCGGCCCTCTCACCATACTCCAAGTCCACAAGGGTACTTTTTCTGCAGCTCACCCCTTTGTGACCCCTCGTTTTCCCATGCTGCATGGTGCAGTAGGACATGGGCACTGTGTGTGTGCCTACAGTCCATGGTCCTGCTTCACCTTCTCCACCAATCAGCCGCGCCCCGTCTCTGTGGCACAGTGTTGATTATCCCCTCTTCCAGCAATCAGGTATTACCCAATGCTTTGGTTTATCCCTCACAGTATTGAGTCGCTTCCCAATGGTGTTGGCTGGCTTCTCACCACAGTCAGCCGCATCGCGTCGCGGCATGGCCTGGCTCTGCAGGATTCAGCACGAGCATTCTGTAGAAGGGGTGATTGGGAGCACAGATTGTGGGGTATTGAGAGGCCTCTTCTTGTATCCCAGATGCACTTTCCAATGTTGAACAGGGACGGCATTGCTATTTCAGGATTGCGTACAGATGGGGTGTAGCCATGCGTGATGTCTGTATGCAAATCTGTCCCATCTGTAAAGGAGCAGGTCACGCTTGCCGCTCTCATGAATCAACAAACACCATGTCTACCAAGGTGTCAACATGTACCAGCAACACACACCTGATCTGACCGTGTTCAACATGAAGCAGCTCCTGAGGGGGTCATGCCTGTTGTACACGTTTGGCAGTGGTCATGACGCTACCTTTGTGCAGCCTACGTTTACGGTGGCTTTGATGGATGATGCCTCTCGAGCTGGTTTGTGGCTGTGTGGGTGTTTCCAATTAAGCACTAACCCACGAAACTATCGCAACAAAAAAATAAAAACAAAAAAACAGCAGAAAAAGAATCAAAACACCCCCAAAAAAATTCCGCCTCAGACCCCGACTTTCAAGGTGGGAAGAATGCCACTGTAGAGCAACCTTGAAAACCCACCACAAGCAGATGGTGTATACAAAACACAAGTACACAACCCTTACTTTTGCTGAGGGTAGCGACAGCATATCAAAGTCAGGAATGCCAAAAGTGCTGACGGCCAACTCTCAGCATACTTCCTCCTGTCTGCGATGTCCAGTCTCTATCTTTTCAACTCTTTACCTCAACCATCCAACAAGCCCCTCCCCCTTGACACCCAACGTGGTTGCGTGTCCAGTTTAGGACACCCAACATGCGTCACAGCTCCAGGCTGCATTGTGCAGAAGCAGTTGAGGTGCTCGTGTGAAGTCCATTTTCTTACAACAGGATATGCATGCATATGTGTATATATGTGCCTGTATATATGTTCAGGCAAACCCCACACACCCCCATATTGGATGGTAGGCAGTGTACAGTGTGGTGTGAGCCATCCAACTGCTTGTGCCTGCCCCTTTCTTCGTTCTTGGGGCTGCCCCTTTCGCTACTCCTGTACATCCATGGCTGTGGACCAGCCCCTTTTCAACAAAACTTGTAGCTGCATTTACTCAGCCATTGAGTCCAACTGCAGCTGTGCTCCGTTTGCTTCCACGGCTTTTTGGCCGGCCAGAAATTGCCACAAAGCTCCGGCCCTCTCACCATACTCCAAGTCCACAAGGGTACTTTTTCTGCAGCTCACCCCTTTGTGACCCCTCGTTTTCCCATGCTGCATGGTGCAGTAGGACATGGGCACTGTGTGTGTGCCTACAGTCCAAGGTCCTGCTTCACCTTCTCCACCAATCAGCCGCGCCCCGTCTCTGTGGCACAGTGTTGATTATCCCCTCTTCCAGCAATCAGGTATTACCCAATGCTTTGGTTTATCCCTCACAGTATTGAGTCGCTTCCCAATGGTGTTGGCTGGCTTCTCACCACAGTCAGCCGCATCGCGTCGCGGCATGGCCTGGCTCTGCAGGATTCAGCACGAGCATTCTGTAGAAGGGGTGATTGGGAGCACATATTGTGGGGTATTGAGAGGCCTCTTCTTGTATCCCAGATGCACTTTCCAATGTTGAACAGGGACGGCATTGCTATTTCAGGATTGCGTACAGATGGGGTGTAGCCATGCGTGATGTCTGTATGCAAATCTGTCCCATCTATAAAGGAGCAGGTCACGCTTGCCGCTCTCATGAATCAACAAACACCATGTCTACCAAGGTGTCAACATGTACCAGCAACACACACCTGATCTGACCGTGTTCAACATGAAGCAGCTCCTGAGGGGGTCATGCCTGTTGTACACGTTTGGCAGTGGTCATGACGCTACCTTTGTGCGGCCTACGTTTACGGTGGCTTTGATGGCTGATGCCTCTCGAGCTGGTTTGTGGCTGTGTGGGTGTTTCCAATTAAGCACTAACCCACGAAACTATCGCAACAAAAAAATAAAAACAAAAAAACAGCAGAAAAAGAATCAAAACACCCCCAAAAAAATTCCGCCTCAGACCCCGACTTTCAAGGTGGGAAGAATGCCACTGCAGAGCAACCTTGAAAACCCACCACAAGCAGATGGTGTATACAAAACACAAGTACACAACCCTTACTTTTGCTGAGGGTAGCGACAGCATATCAAAGTCAGGAATGCCAAAAGTGCTGACGGCCAACTCTCAGCATACTTCCTCCTGTCTGCGATGTCCAGTCTCTATCTTTTCAACTCTTTACCTCAACCATCCAACAAGCCCCTCCCCCTTGACACCCAACGTGGTTGCGTGTCCAGTTTAGGACACCCAACATGCGTCACAGCTCCAGGCTGCATTGTGCAGAAGCAGTTGAGGTGCTCGTGTGAAGTCCATTTTCTTACAACAGGATATGCATGCATATGTGTATATATGTGCCTGTATATATGTTCAGGCAAACCCCACACACCCCCATATTGGATGGTAGGCAGTGTACAGTGTGGTGTGAGCCATCCAACTGCTCGTGCCTGCCCCTTTCTTCGTTCTTGGGGCTGCCCCTTTCGCTACTCCTGTACATCCATGGCTGTGGACCAGCCCTTTTTCAACAAAACTTGTAGCTGCATTTACTCAGCCATTGAGTCCAACTGCAGCTGTGCTCCGTTTGCTTCCACGGCTTTTTGGCCGGCCAGAAATTGCCACAAAGCTCCGGCCCTCTCACTATACTCCAAGTCCACAAGGGTACTTTTTCTGCAGCTCACCCCTTTGTGACCCCTCGTTTTCCCATGCTGCATGGTGCAGTAGGACATGGGCACTGTGTGTGTGCCTACAGTCCAAGGTCCTGCTTCACCTTCTCCACCAATCAGCCGCGCCCCGTCTCTGTGGCACAGTGTTGATTATCCCCTCTTCCAGCAATCAGGTATTACCCAATGCTTTGGTTTATCCCTCACAGTATTGAGTCGCTTCCCAATGGTGTTGGCTGGCTTCTCACCACAGTCAGCCGCATCGCGTCGCGGCATGGCCTGGCTCTGCAGGATTCAGCACGAGCATTCTGTAGAAGGGGTGATTGGGAGCACAGATTGTGGGGTATTGAGAGGCCTCTTCTTGTATCCCAGATGCACTTTCCAATGTTGAACAGGGACGGCATTGCTATTTCAGGATTGCGTACAGATGGGGTGTAGCCATGCGTGATGTCTGTATGCAAATCTGTCCCATCTGTAAAGGAGCAGGTCACGCCTGCCGCTCTCATGAATCAACAAACACCATGTCTACCAAGGTGTCAACATGTACCAGCAACACACACCTGATCTGACCGTGTTCAACCTGAAGCAGCTCCTAAGGGGGTCATGCCTGTTGTACACGTTTGGCAGTGGTCATGACGCTACCTTTGTGCAGCCTACGTTTACGGTGGCTTTGATGGCTGATGCCTCTCGAGCTGGTTTGTGGCTGTGTGGGTGTTTCCAATTAAGCACTACCCCACGAAACTATCGCAAAAAAAAAACAGTAGTGGGTGGGAAGTCATTAACAAGGAGGCAGGAATATTGATTGGAATATTGTGTGGGCAGTGGCAGGTGTGTGTGTGTGTGTGTGTGTATGTGTGTGTGTGTCTGTGTGTGTGTGTGTGTGCGTGCGTGTGTGTGTGTGTGTGTTTGTGTGTGTGTGTGTTTGTGTGTGTGTCGGGGTGTGGGGGGCATTTTTAGGGTCTTGGGTATGCGAGAACGGTCAACTCTCTGCAGCTGCCCCCGCTGCCCACCCCCTTCGTTATGCTCATCCCTGATGTGCACAGCCACATTCCAGGGCCGCCGTTTTTGCGGTCAAGTCGCTTTGGTGCCTGGTCTCTCACATCCATTATAGCTGTTGCACTTTTGGCAACCGCTGTTCATGGCATCAAAGGACAGGTCACACTAGGCAGGCTATACCATATCAGCTACATAGGGCGCCTGTGTGACCCTTGCCCCCCCCCCTCCCCTGCCTTGTGTCTAGGAACCGCTTTGCGCCAGAACCACCCCATGTTTCCGCGGCATTTTTCCCGCAGTACCTTTTTTTCCCTATATGCATTAGGAAATTGATTGTACCCATCATCCCGTATGGGTGTGTTGGCACTGTAGGCCGGGTTGTTGTTAGTGGGGACGGACGGAGGCTGCTGTTTGCAGACTTGCAGACCCATGTGTTTAGGTGAATGAAACCGGGTAACAGGCTCAGTTTCCTGAAATATTGCTTATGGAGACATTCAAGTGTGGAGGGGGATTCTTTATCCTTTACTTTCGGTCTTCTCTGCCCATTTGGGCTCCTCTCAGTTTTGAGGCCACATACCTCGCCACATTGTGTTCGATTCCGACGTGTTCCACATTTATGCCCCATCGGGTTGACACCAGCCTCTGCTGCGTCTTGGATGTGGGGGGGGGGGGTTGCTTAACTCCAGCTGGCGGTACTGGTGCCAGTCATCAGGGATGTTGTGATGATGCAACCCAGTTCAGTATGTTCCACAGCAGGACAAAGCAGTCCATTGTCTGGTGGTGGGTAAGAGGACAAAAGGAAGGGCTGCCTATGGTTGTAAAGGCCCTGTGTATTTGAGGTGGTAGGTTTCATGGAAGAACATCAGTGGGTCACTGTCAATTGTCTGCAGAATTTGTCTTTGTGCCAGTGTGCAAGGGTCAGATGTAGGAGCAGGGGGAAGAAGTGTGGAAAGGCAGTGAGAAGTAGGTGGGGTTACAGTTAAGGGTACAGCAGGAATTTTCATTTTGAAATGAAGCAGCGGTCACAGGGCAAAAACAGGGTCTTGTATTGTGTTTAGATGCAGATTATTTTTTTTAAGGTTCTATTATTTCTTAGCCAAAAAATTTTCGGCATAAAAAAAGAATAATCTGCGCCAAAAAAAAATTTACACTGGAAAAAAAATGCAGAGACATTTTTTCATTGCGGTGTTGTTTTTTTTTTAAATGTGAATGCCGCAAATGTGGTAAAAAAAATGGGTACGCATGTTGCATGCAAGGCATGGGCAGGTCGGCGGGCCGGGTCTTTTTATGCCAACTCCACCCTCCCCCCCCCCCCCCTCCCCCTTGGCCGCTTGGACGCACCTGGCCAACGGCGAAGGCATTTGCCTTCCTCTGCGTGGACTCGACGCAGAGAAGTGAAACAGGGCAAGTCCGGGGGCTCCGTTGGCACAACCGACCAAGGGAAAGGGAAGGGAAGGAGTGTGGTGAGGCTGATGGGCACGGTGGCCTACAGAGGGAAAGGCCAAGGGAAGGGAAAGGGGAGGGGAGAGGGAAGGTTAGGGCAAGGAGGAAGAGGAAGGTCAAAGGGTGGTGAGAAGCTGATGGGCACCACCGCCTATGGAGGGAAAGGGTCCAAGGGAAGGGCAGCGAATGGCGATCGGCCAGTAGGCGCCGCCAGCTGCAGACGAGATCATCACACCATGGCGTCATGCCAAAACCCCCCCTCCCCCGGGTTTTGAAAGATAGTGGGGTTGGGCTGGCCACCAACAGGGGTCTCTGGAGAAAATTGTCCAGCGCCGAATTTATTTTTTCATAACACATGTTTATACTCAAAATACTGGAATGTGATGGAGAATTCATGTTTGTGCAAAAAAAGCAAGAAACATTTTTGACTTCCCCAACACCCCTTTCTGAAGAATGGCAGCAGTGGTGTCTAGTAAAAAGTAGTAAAAATCACCTCGAAGAGGGTTGTTAGATCAAGCGCAGGCGCGGATGCCATATACCCCCCCTTTTGGGGGTCATTCGCGTAGGATACCCCAAGGTATGGTACTGGATGCCTAACCCTTTGTAAAATCATCAGTTTAGGAGAGAAAATGATGCCCCAATGATTTTTCTGATTTTGACCACTCTACCCCCCCGTACCCGGGTACCCCTTTTGGGGGGAGTGGGGGGGGGGGGGGCGCAGTTTTCAGCCGTTGGTAGCCTGTTTATTGACACCTGAGAATTTTTCGAAATTGCATTTTCTCCGAAACCCATTGCTGCTGGGATGTGTTTGGGTGATCATTTGGTGACAATACGGGTACTTGAGTACCTGTGTGGACCCACGTACTGGCTGCTAGGCCCATGTAGCTCGAGACATGGGCCCCCCAAAAGCGGCAAAATTGCTATTTGTAGGTTGTTTAGTGACACTTGAGAATTTTTCAAAATTGGACTTTTTCGGAAACCCTTTTGTCGCTCTTGAGATCGGTTTGGGTGATCATTTGGTGACAATACGGGTATTTGAGCACCCATGGGGTCCTGTGTAGTGGCTGTTAGGCCCATGTAGCTCGAGCCATGGGCCCCCCAAAAGCGGCAAAATTACTGTTTTGTAGGTTGTTTAGTCACACTTGAGAATTTTTCAAAATTGGACTTTTTGCACAACCCTTCCGTCGCCCCTGGGATGTGTTTGGGTGATCATTTGGTGACAAAACGGGTACTTGAGCACCTGTGTGGACCCATGTAGTGGCCTTTAGGCCCATGTAGCCCGAGCCATGGGCCGCCTGCTGATTTGTTGGGATTTCTTGGCCTATGGGGGAACGTTAGTGCGCCGGGCGCGCGCCGGGCATCTTTTGTGACCCGTGCCCTACCGGTGGAATGTTGCGGTTGATATGTTGGGCAACATTATATGGATTTGCCCCTTGGCCCCCGGGACATCAGCAGATGTTGTGATTTGGGATGGGTATGGACCTTCTCGTACCCAAGGTAATTTCTTTGATTTCGAAGTTGGGGGCCATGATGGTGCTTATAAGGGCCGGATTCATGTCATTGTGCCATTCATTGGAAGAAAGAATGGCACTTTGACAGCCCGCCAACAATGTTACAATGACGTGCACGGGTGGTATAGGGCACACATTGAGCAGCTGTTTGCTCGGTTGTGGCACGCAAGATGAGGCAGAGGATGAGGCAGAAGTGTGTGTGTTGTGTTGCCAGAACGCTCCACCGTCGCAGTTTGTGATGAGTGTAAGGAGCACTATTGTACTGAATGTATTGACACCCACACTTGTGGGACCAATGTTATGATGCAGCTTTACTGTTCGCGATACCTCAATAACGCCTATCGCTTCTACTGGAGATCGATGTGGTTGTGCTATCCTAACCCCCCATTCTCCCAACTTGCTAAGGTGTTGACCAAGATTGCCCTTAAAGGAGCGAGAGTGGTCTGGTGTACCCCAGTTTGCAACTTTCTTGAGCTGGGGCAGTTTGGGTCACCTACCCCCCCCCCCCCTTGTCGTTTTAGTAGACGATTTTGAGGTGCTATAGTATTGGTGTTTCGTAAGCAGAGCAGACCTGTGAGCAGGTACACAAAGGAACATTCCAGTCGCGATTAATGCACAATACGAGGAACTGATTGAACTTTGCGTGGCAATGACCGGTCGCCTGTGACACGGGGGCGTTCGGTAGCCAAGTATCCGTTGCTTCATGGCCCCCCTTGTCGTTCCCCACCCCTTGTCGTTCCCCAGGGGGGGGTGGGGGACCGTCACTTGGTCAACCCAAAATTTTTCGTTGCAGCTCATTGTGTTGTTGTGTGGGTGACCGTGTTGTGGGGCACTACCACTTGCATCCCTTGCACTCATGGCAGGACATTTTGCTCACTTTCGCTGAAATGGAAATTGATAGCACAACCATGTTTCCCCCTGGGACAAGTGTGATGTTCATCCGCTCCACGGGGGAACCTGTTTTGGCGCAGGTCGTTGGACATTCAGAGTACGGTGATGCATATCGCCGCATCACTTATGACCGTGATGGCAAGACCGTCTTGCACGACCGTGCGTCTGTTCGGCGCCTCTCACTGCCACGTGCTCCCTCTCCGCCCCGCCCTGCCCTAGGGGTGTGGTCCCCCAGGGGGGGGTGGGGGACCGTCACTTGGTGACCATCCCCCAGGGGGTGGTGGGGGACCGTCTTCCCTGGGGTGGGGAACGACCAGGGGGGGGGGGGTACAACATCATACGTGCACTGCATCCAGCCTTGACCAGTGGCCCCATACCGGTGGAGGAGCTGCTGTGTGTACGTGGTCATGTAGGTGATGGGGCAATTAAAACGTGTGCGTCTGGTATGTGTAGTACCAACCCTAGGGGGGCAGGAGGCCATGGATCAATGCAGAGCCCAAGCTGCCCCTTTGCCCTTTGGGGTGTGTAGAGTGGGATTGTGTGGCAGAAGAGATGGATGACAACGTTGACAGCAGTGGGGTGGGGATTGGTAGTGACACCACAGCTATGGGTATAGTAACCCAATAGGCTATCAGACTTCAGACTTCAGACTTTTATGGACCATCACCCCCAACCCCCAACCCCCCAAGCCCCCCATGATAGGCCTTTGCCCCCCCCCCCCCAAAAAAAATTTGACATGCGCTTTGCCCCCCATATCAGACTTGCCCCCCCCCCCTTTTCTCTTGCCCAATTCTGCACCTTGCTTCCTTGACCATGGCCGTAGGCATGAACTAGGTATGTGAATAACAACAGGGTCACTTTTGCTGGTGGGCCACCCCAACGCTCAACCCGAAACCCCCCATCAGGCTTTTCTCCCCCCCCCACCCACCCACCAAGTGCTGTTGGGGGGCGAGGTCGGACAAGAAACTGCCATGCTACTGGGAACAAGTGGAAAATGGGAAAATATGGAACCTAGGAAAACGTTCAACATGCGGGAAAGTCAGGGACCCTGGGTATAGTAACCCCCCCCCCCCTTTTCGAACTGCTTGGTATGTGCATGTCTGTGCAATCTGGGGGGTCCCGGTCCCCGGTCTTCCGCCCAGGCAGGGTGGAAAGACATTGATGCACCGATACAGTTCTGAAATAAGGGGTGGCCCCCCCGTCCCTGCCTCTGCCATGCAGGGCGACCTCGGAACGGTCCCGAGACGATAGTGAATCAAGGGGAGGCCCCCCGGAGACGAATTTGTTTGGAACCAAGGGTGGGCGCCATCCCCCTCAGGCCCCAGATGTGTATGTATCAAGTAATGTACGTACGTTACTGAAAGAACCACAGTATTGTATAATGTACGCCTCCGGCCAACAGCCAGGGAGGGCCGGAGGTCCGGGTAAAAGCCCCGGACCCCCCAACGGCAGCCCCAAAGGTGAGCGCACCACTGGAAGGGGCATGTCTGCGGGGTAAAAACATGCGCTTAGTAAACATCTAACGTAATAAATAGTGCTTACTGCTGTAATTAATGCTTAACCGGGTAGAAGGCCCTTCTCCCGGGGCTAGTTTCGTGTGCACCCCCCAGAGCCGGACCCGGCCGGCCGTGCTGAGGCGAGCCCAGCAATGGGTATGGCAGGCCAGACTTTAAGTGCTGGTAGCCACGCCTCAGCACACTCCGTGGGCTTATAAGGCCCACGGGGGCCCCAAATACCGTTTCGTTCGGGAGTTAAGCCCCGGCGGAATTTGGGGTTGTTGATGGTTAAGAGGACTCACGTTGAGTCCCGGCTACTGTTACCCCGGGGTTATGACCCCCGGTACTGCCTGCTTACTTGCCTGCTGCTGCTAAGAGATAGGAAGGGGTTAGGACCGACCCCCCCCCCCCCTAGCCACCCACGGCACTGGGACACCCCGACAGCGGCCGCAAGGGCTACGCGTGGGCGTCTCCCCTCTGTGAATTATTTGACACCTCCGTGAATTGTTGTTTTTAATGCGTGTGTATGTGTGTATGTGTGGGCATGCGTGGGTGTCTGTATGTTTGCTCTGGGTCCCCCTGCAAGGGGGGACTCATCGGCTGGGCAGCTATACCCCTTAAACCCCTCCCCTCTGCTCTCGACCCCTTCCCCGACCCTCTGTTAAACAACCAGCACAAACAAAAGTCAGTTAAACACAAGGGGGCCACTGACAGCACCGCTTTCGGAAATTTTTTTTTTCATTTTTGGAGAACACTTTCTTGCCTGTTAAACGGTGCTGTCTGATGGCGGGGTGCCTGGGCAGGCAGGCTTGCCTTCACTGCCCTACAGGGGGGGGGAGGAGAGGACGCCCGGGCACCCAAGGGGTCAGAGAGAGCAGGGTGGGATGTAAAAATAAAAACCTGTAAGTTCCTCTCCACCCTCCCCGCCTGGGCGGTCCACATGGACCAACCCCTCCTGGCTTCGGCTTCCACACATTTTTAAGGACTTTAACAGGTTAGGGATGTTGCAGACAATACAATTTTCTGTGATTTGCCCTGGTGCTTTAGTTAGGAATAGCCCCTGCACTGTACCGCACCACACTGCACTACACTCACTGCACTGAAACCGAGACCCCCTGAATTGACCCCGGGCTTGAGTTTCCCCCCTTTCCCCAGCCCATGCACTCCGCGTGTTCTGCACAGGTGAATTGTTTACCTGATTTTGATTCTGTCTTTTTGTGTTGTGGTTGTGAGTACTACGCACAAAAATGGCCAAGGGGTCGAATGTGCGCACCTTTCAATCGTGCGCACCACCCCAAACTCCAGCAGAAAGCTCGTACAGCTTGAATAAGGTCTGCAGCGAAACTCCTGATTCTGAGACCCAAGCTTCCGAAATTTCAAATTTTTCCTCTTTTCCTGCCGTGGGTGTGTGGTTGGCGATGTAGTTCAGCACAGCAAAGGCGGAGAGGGGCACGAGACGTCAAATTATGCTCACCGCCAGAGACATCACATTCATGGAGGCAGCTGGGCAGCGTAGCCTAACACAACACTGTATGGCCACCAGCTGTTAGGCTTCTAGGCTGTGTTTCTTGCATCCATCTGTTGCAGTTGCAAACAACATTGCCGTGATGATTTTGGTTAGACATTCGAAGAAGTCACCTGTCTTTCTCAGATTGTAGTGTCCTGAACAGGGTTTGGTTTGTCCTTTCCCTCCACTTGCTCCAGGATGAGGGGAGTGAGACAACCTACTGTGCTGAGACACTAGAGCTTTCCTAAATGACAGAATTCAGGTCTCCTTGTCTCCCTGTGAATTGTTTACCCCCCTCCGTGAATTATTTGACCCCTCCGTGAATTGTTTACCCCCCTCCGTGAATTATTTGAACCCTCCGTGAATTATTTACCCCCCTCCGTGAATTATTTCACCCCTCCGTGAATTATTTCACCCCCCTCCGTGAATTATTTTACCCCTCCGTGAAATCTTTACCCCCCTCCGTGAATTCTTTGACCCCTCCATGAATTATTTACCCCCCTCCGAGAATTATTTTACCCCTCCGTGAATTATTTACCCCCCTCCGTGAATTATTTCACCCCTCTGTGAATTGCTTACCCCCCTCCGTGAATTATTTGACCCCTCCGTGAATTATTTACCCCCCTCCGTGAATTATTTTACCCCTCCGTGAATTGTTTACCCCCCTCCGTGAATTATTTGACCCCTCTGTGAATTGTTTACCCCCCTCCGTGAATTATTTACCCCTCCGTGAATTATTTACCCCCCTCCGTGAATTATTTCACCCCTCCGTGAATTATTTGACCCCTCCGTGAATTTTTTGACCCCTCCGTGAATTATTTGACCCCTGTGTGTGTGTCAATTATTTTGGGGGTCTAGACCCCCCTAGGAATTGACGCATAGGGTCGTGCCAATTATTTTGGGGGTCCAGACCCCCCTAGGAATTGACGCATAGGGTCGCGTCAATTATTTTGGGGGTCCAGACCCCCATAGGAATTGACGCATAGGGTCGCGTCAATTATTTTGGGGGTCTAGACCCCTATGGGAATTGGCGCATAGGGTCGCGTCAATTATTTTGGGGGTCTAGACCCCCCTAGGAATTGACGCATAGGGTCGCGTCAATTATTTTGGGGGTCTAGACCCCCTAGGAATTGACGCATTGGGTCGTGTCAATTATTTTGGGGGTCTAGACCCCCATACGAATCGATGCATAGGGTCGCATCAATTATTTTTGGGGTCTAGACCCCCGTAGGAATTGATGCATAGGGTCGCGTCAATTATTTTGGGGGTCTAGACCCCCATAGAAATTGGCGCATAGGGTCGCGTCAATTATTTTGGGGGTCCAGACCCCCGTAGGAATTGACGCATAGGGTCGCGTCAATTATTTTGGGGGTCCAGACCCCTGTAGGAATTGGCGCATAGGGTCGCGTCAATTATTTTGGGGGTCTGGACCCCCCTAGGAATTGACACATAAGGTCGCGTCAATTATTTTGGGGGTCTAGACCCCCATAGGAATTGACGCATAGGGTCGCGTCAATTATTTTGGGGGTCTAGACCCCCATAGGAATTGGCGCATAGCAGGGGGGTGCACCACCTCAGTGGAATATCTATCCAGAGGGGGGGTGTACACCACCTCAGTGGAATATTTATCCACAGGGGGGGGGGGGGTACACCACTTCAGTGGAATATTTATCTAGAGGGGGAGGTACACCACCTCAATGGAATATTAATCCACAGGGGGGGGGGTACACCACCTCAGTGGAATATTTTTCCCAGCCTCCCATTTTCCCCAATGCCCCATTTTCCTCCCTTTTTTTTCTTTTGGGGGGGGGTGTTCCCCTGTGTTGCATGGACTCCCATTCTTCCCAACTTTCAATTTTCATGATGGTTTTTTTTGTGGTGGGTGGCTGTGTTGGGGGAGGGGGAGTGCCAGACTTTTTCTTGTCCCTTTCTGACAGGAAGAAAGGAAGGGAGGGGGCGGGTACCACACTTTTATCAGACTTTTGCTGAGATGTGTTCTGTTTTATGTCCTTGACACGAGATGCCAAATCAGACTTCAGACTTCAGACTTTATACCCATAGTTGTGACACCAGTGACTGTAGCACCCAACAGCATGGGCAGCACTGCCACAAGAGGAGGCACTTGGGAGACAGCCAAGAAACAACCCTGTTGGAGTGCTTCATTTGATGGTTTCATCCCCCCCCCCCCAGCACTAGCCCACATGTTTTGCATCGCAAAGTACAAAGTGCAAAGTACATGCCAACAATGCATGTGTCTGGCACGTGGTTAGGGGAACAAAGAGGACTTCTTTCGTAAAAAGACGCATGACGAACCAATTGGTGTGATTTTGCCTTTTATTGTGCCCCCCTCCAGCCTTAACCCCCGACTCCTAGGTCATCTGGATCTGCAAGTGTACCAAATGCCAGCAGCAAGTGTGTCCCTACCATCATAGACTCCCAGTGAGCTGCATAGCATCTTGTGGGATACCAGCATTCCCGTAGGGTATGCAAGGATTTCCCCCCATGCTATATGAAGCCTGGCACATCTCTCTATTCTCTGATTTTCAGAATCTTTTTAGATTTGGGGATTGAGGGCACTGCTAACCCCCCCCCTTTGAAAATGGTTGATGTAAACTTGGGAAACATCACATTTGTGGAGTTCGTGATAGGCCAACATCTGGACCTCTTCGTGGAAGCTTGTGGGAAAGAGGAGATTGCAAAAGGAGCCGTCGAGGTGCTCACAAGAATCCAGAACACGGGAACAGAACATGGGCCATGGCTGGAAGCGCTGGGACAAGCCTCAGGATGGCAACAAGATGCAGCAAGACTACTGCAGGCAATTGCAGCCTATGAGATGTGCTGTGACAAGATCATGAAGATCCCAGAAGGTGCGTTTGAAGATGCAGTGGACTGGGTGCAGGATGTGTAGATGATCTGGGAAGAAGACCAAAAACAAGATCTCACAAATTTTCTGATAGGAGGATACACGGTCTACCGCATCTCTGTGAGTGACTCCGAGCTGAGCCAGGCTGCGGCATTCACAGGGATGATGCTGGCCCCGGTAGGACTGGCGGCAAAGGCAGTCCAAGAGGACCTGAAAGGCTGGAACGAGGGAGCACAAATGGAAGAAGGTGATGTGCTGAGAGCCCCAGCTGCCTATGAGAAGTTCTCCAGTAGCAAGATGGTGTGTGGGAAGGTGGATGGAGGAATAAAGATCTTCTTTAAAAAGGGGACAGATGATGCGGCAAAAGGAAAGGGACGTGAAAACCAAGAGGAGCACAAGGATGGTGACGTGGAAGCTCCAACGCAGAGAGTAAAAGAACCGGAGGCCCGACTAGCGGAGAAAGATGACTTTGAGGAGACCAGGATGGAAAATGTCAAAAAGTTCCTGGAGAAAGAGGGGCTACCAAAATGGATGACCTCACTGTGTGGTTCGGTGATTGAGTACCTGGACTCCAATGAAAACTCAAAGGGTGATGCACTGGCCCGACTGGCCTGGGGACTGATAAGGGAAAGCCAACAAACCTACTCGAGGAGGTGCGGATCGTTCATTGGTGGGAGAAACAAAGGACCCAGAGCGAGCCCTAGATCAGGAATAGGACAGCCGAAAAGCAAAAACAGTGGCATCCCACTAGCAAAGATTGTGGGGGAAGGAGGAAAAACATTCTATGAAGACACAACGGGAGGCCGTTTCAAATTCGTAAAAGCCGATGATGTGGTCTACTACGTGACACAAGGGGACAACCTTTGCTATGACATAGCACGACCCCCCCCCCCCCTGCCAGCTGCAATCAGTGTGGGAAGGCACACTGGATCCGGGATTGCCCAGACTTGTGATCTTCAGAGGAGGAGGGGGCGCCTCAAGCGCAGTGCGCGCGCAGTGCAACTATTTGGGCGTCTGGCCGTACTAGAGACCCATACTTTGAGATACTAGCGGCCCCTAGGGGCATCATGGTGACCCCTAGCGTAGACTTTGACTTCTGATTTTGTTCCCTTTGTTGGGGACCCCCGAGGATGCAGGGGTGGGCCTTGGGCCTTGTAGGTTAAGCCTAGTGGTCTCCCACCTCAGGACCCCTGTACTCAATTGTTTTACCTACTTATTGTGGGCCAACCTTTTAACTGATTCTGAATTCAGTTGCTTGGCCATGCCGGCCAAGCCATATTTTGTGTCTGGCCCAACCTACTTGCCCCAGATTCCTAACCAGCTCCATTGCATGTCAAAGTGTGCACATGAAGTGCTTGGGACTATCCTTGAGGCCAGACTGATGCCAGTTTTCATTATAAAATCAATTGCAACTTTCTTGAGCTGGTTGAGCAGTTTGGGTCACTTACCCCCCCCCCCCCTTGTATAAGCTACGCCCGTGTCCAAGCTACAGTAGGCGTAGGGACTGTAATAATTGTGTACGTAATTTTAATTGCGTACGGTATGTAGTGCGGCCACAAAAGACATGGGTTTGGTGACAGATTTGCCAATTAGATGGAGCCATGGACACATTTGTTGTAAGCCTTCACCCACTTCAACCCACATGGCTCTGATTTTGGGAATATTTGTGCTTTATATTCCCCTTTCTTGCATCAGCTCACCATGCAATCTTCTCTTTTTGAACCTGGCCGTCTAGTTATTTTCACACGTTCCACCAGTGACCGTGTGGATGCTACAATGAAGGTACCATCAGAGAAGGGGGACCAATTTGCGGTATTGGAGTACATGAAGAGTGGGCAGGTGGTCACACACCCCTGTGCCCCCCTCTCAAAAAGCCCAAACCAGCCCCTAAGCCTCAGCCAAAGGCATCTTCAAGTGGTGAGCATGTGCAATTGTTCCGCATGGTGTATGATCGCAAGAAGGGTTTCCGAGCCGAACATTTGTAGGCTTCGCATTCCTCATTGCTTGTCCCAACATTTGTGTAAACCTGAAATTTTCATGTTCCCAAGGCCTTCTTGTGTTTGCATGCACTTGGTAATGTGGGCGGAGGTCAAGGGGCACTCATACCATGCGCGCGCGCACGTGTGTGTCGGTAGTTGTATTTATTGCGCGTAAGCTACGCCCGTGTCCAAGCTACAGTAGGCGTAGGGACCGTAATAATTCCGTACATTGGCGTAGCTTATACAAGGGGGGGGGGGGTAATTCTAAGGGCATTTCCAAGGGGTGTGCTTGGGGGCTCTTCGCGGAGAACATAGTCTAAAAGTAGCGCGCAGTGCGCGCGCAGTGCAAAGGCTCCCCCGGAGGACCCGGGACACCACAAGCTGGCCGTGGGCAGTGGACGGGGAGGAGAGCAATGTGAGCCCCAAGCAGCGAAAATCCCACTGGGAAAACAGGATGAAGGAGATGAGGACCACCCTAGAATGCCCCGAAACTAGCCAGGCTTCCGAAAAGCATATTTTGGAATCCAGGGGATCATCTAGAGAAGACAAAGGGGCATCGAGAAATATCCGTGGGACACAAAGGCATGGATGTGGGAGCTCAATACCCCACGCCCGTACCGGTCTGGCCTCCGAAAATTGTACCAGGTACACTGGGCAAGGCCACATTGGACGACGACACAAGCTCTGGATGCCCAAATCACAACAGAGCTACAAAATGGGTCATCACCGAGTGTGGTGCGCACCATCCTGTCCGTAGCGGCCT
Source organism: Eutreptiella sp. 'Long Island Sound 2002' (assembly GCA_964036045.1). Classification (NCBI taxonomy): domain Eukaryota; phylum Euglenozoa; class Euglenophyceae; order Eutreptiales; family Eutreptiaceae; genus Eutreptiella; species Eutreptiella sp. 'Long Island Sound 2002'. The sequence continues at coordinate 27,269,782 of OZ038386.1, read as the reverse complement.
GGGCTGGAACGTTGGGGTACTTGGATGAACCCATCCCAGCAGGCATGGGGAAGCTGCCAAAGGCGGCAGCAAAAAGACAGACAAGGGCCCCCCCGGAGTGGGGATCTTTTGCGGCACTCACGGAAATGGCAGAGACGGCCAGCACAGCACGCCAATGGACTGGTGTGTTGTCGCAGCAGCGGTATTGTCAACGATTATGGGCTTACGAATATCGGAGGCAGCGACCCTCAAACTACGGCACATCAATGGGCTGGCAAGAAGAGTCACCTGCTGGGACCAGAACATCAACCACAAATGGTACACCAGGCCCCTCAGTGATTATGGAGCCACCTGGGCCGTGGTGCTACACTACACAGCGGCGAAAAAGCTGGGACGCACACCAGACCAATTCATTTTCTCTGGGACCAGACAACTGGAATGCATTATGGCAAAACTCCTACGGCATTCCACATACAAAACGCTGCGATGGCATGGATGGAGACGGTCATGTGCAGCGACCCTCGCGGCAGCAAGGTCATCAACACAAAAGATCAAAGGATGGTGCAGATGGAGAAGTACGTCAACCCCAGCAGTACATGGACTGCCAGCACGCAGAGAGAATCTCCAAAAATCCATGGGCCCCACTCCCGCCAAACCCCACAAAGAAGGTACTGGTGTCCAAGACAGCGAGGAGAGAGTTGCGAGAGCTATGGCTGCGGCTGCAGTCATCAACCGCCGCGAAGACCCACAGACATCCAGCTCCGAAGAATCCTCCAGTGGACAGGAGGATTCAACGTCAGAGTCCGATTCCACCACGAGAAGCAGGGTCAAGAGGACCCAGGCCAGGAGAAAGCGAAAGAGGACGGGGGCATGGCCAAGGACAAAAGGGGGGGGGAGCAAGCAGTGCCTATCCCCAGGGTGGGAGACGAAGAGGAGAGACGACCGCGCCGGGCCCATTACCAGTTCCTCCGACAACTGGCATGGCAGATCTCATGGAGTCTGGCCCCGAACCTGCATGTACCGAGGTCGGAGGCGTACAGAGCAATCCTAAGACTGTTGCTCATGTCAAGGGACAAATGTCACTTGTACCACACAGAAACTGCGGCGATGGACTCGATTTTGGAGGTAGTTGTGAAACTGGACACTGTCGATTGGGAGAATTTTGATGCTGACTATGACGGCTACGATGGACCTGCCAGATGCGGACCAGTGGACTAAGAGACTGCCAAGAAAGGACTTGGAAAAAAAGGATCGTACCCATTCCGGAGGTGATCTGGAGGAGATGTGTCCCCATCGGCCTACTGGATGACATTGACAATTGGGAACCAAATAAATCCAAGCTCCAGCCCAGACCTCTCTCTGATGTGGGCGCCGTGCTGTGCAACACACTGGTGCAAGAAGGATTCCTGGAAAGACAGTTCCTGCCGATACAACCGAATTGCTCGGCCTTCCCTAAGCCTAAGACTAAGGATAAGTGCTCCTTCATCCTGGACATGAGGAACCTGATTGAGCAGCAATCTTCCAGACCATCCCCCTGCAGCATGCCTTCAATCTCTGATGTTTTTGAAAAGGCTATCATCTTGGGGGGGAAGGAGGGTCTACGCGACTACCATTGATGTCTCAAACTTCTATTGGTCACTAGTGATGCCTAAAATTTTTTGGAACAAATTCACATTGCCAGGCTATTACTACAGGTCACTGACATTTGGCTGGGACTTCGCACCAGTGATTGCACACGAAACACTGTGCCTTTTCTTGCATGAATTCTTCCAAGGGTACCCTCAGAGCAAGGTGGATTTTTTCACTACCTAGACGACATCATACTGTTGTCTGTGAACCCTGCACTGCTCTGCGTCCTTACGCAGGCACTCTGCAGGTTCCTGGAGGCTAAAGGTGTGATTATCTCCCCTAAATCCTGCACGGAACCCAGTCAGACAGTCTGTTGGATAGGGAAGAAGTTTGACCTCAAGCACATGTGTGTTGAAAATCTTCCCTCCATGACTCTAAAAAGTGCCGCTGCAGCAGTTAGAGCAGCGTGGGGAAGCTTATCGCTATCATACCACCGGCGGTCGACTGGTAACGCAGCCGATGCAAAGTTTTTAGTCGGCGGTTCAAATCCTGGTCGGCTGATTGTTGTTGGTGGCAGCGGCGCCGTATTCGGCCGACCGGGGTTTGAACCACCGACCGAAAAGACTTTGGTCAGCAGCATTACCATTCGGCCACTTCTTGGTCTGAGGCGAAAGGCCTCTGCACTGCTTGGGACCGCGTCTACCACTGAAAAAAACCCAAAGTGTGTATTTCTGTCTGACTGACTGCTGGCCTGGCTAAGGGACTGATTGGCTAACTGTCAACCTCTCTTCGAGGTGCACTGCCGAAGGCAATAGAATTTTGGCCAAATCCGAAGCACCACGACAAAGCTGTGATTTTTGCCTATTTTGCGCCTGCTTGCTTGCTTGCTTGCTGCTAAACTTGTTAGGTCCACCCTGGGAAACCTGTAAAACCAAGAATGGTTCCACCAGCTCGATGACCCTAACCCTAATCAAGACTGAATATTGGGACCGAGTTGGTGGGGGAGGGAGCATCAGCTATGACTGGTGAGGGACAACAAGAATGATTCACACATTGATGGCTCTTGACAAAGTGGAATCGGCTTGCAAGTGAACCCCATCACCACGAGGCCCACTTTCAAGGCTTTTTGGACTTCTGAGGGACCAAAATGCCCCAAAATGGGCTCAAAAGGGGCTCATTTCACCCGTTTGTGCACCCCAAATGGTCTAGGATGAGGTTTGGAAAAATGCATTTTTGGCCCATTTTTGACCCATTTTTGGTCCCAAAACAACCCATCTTCAAGGCATTTTGGGATTCTCGGAGGACCAAAATGGGCCACCACGAGCTCAAAACGGTCCAAAAACACTTGTTTTCGCGTCGCACATGGTCTAGGATCATTTTTGAGAAAAGTCATCTTTTTCCCCCTACTAGACCCTGTTGACCCATTTGGGCACCCACCTGTTTGGGCTTGAGCTTGCAGCTTGCCGCAGCCTAGTGGGCCTAGGTATTGGGGTCTAGGCGTCCGTTTGGGCAATTCTGAGGGGTGGACACCACAAAAAGTGGGGGGTTGCGGGTGGAGTTGGTGCCCTCGGAATCGCATTTTCAGCCATGTAGCCAAAGATATGGCCTATTCTTGGTTTGTGGCTGTCGGCATTTGGAGCTTGTGGGGGCCTTTTTGGGCCGTTTCCCGGACATATCACGCAGTTAGAGGGCCGCAAAGAGCTTGTTGACACGGGGAAGTCAAGCCGCACGTGGAGTGTACCCACCGTTTCCCTTCGTTTGGCCGTTTTGAATGTGTTCCAGGGCTTTTTTGGTCCAAAAATGGCCGTTTTTGGCGCTAAGCTGCAGTTTTTGAAACTGAGGTCCGCCACTTGCGAATCCCGTTCGTGGCCGCCACCATTGAGTTTCTTGCTCAAACTTTGTGTGATTGTACTTCACACTTGCAGTTAGTGTAGCGTAGCGGAGGTAACGGAAGTTCTGCCACCGGGGCCGCAGCTCAACCCCTCCCCATCCAGGATCGTGCTGCCCCCACTCCCCTCATTCTCCCTCCCCAGTCTTTTGTTATTTCTGTGTGCGTGGGGGGGGGCCTCAGGCGAACAATGAGTTCCACGGTTAATGAGGGGGCTTGGGTTTCGACACGTCTAAAGGAAGACAGCCCCGCGGTAAAATCACACGGCTGGTCCCACTTATTGCAAACCCCATGGATGGCGCGCATGGTCCCCCTCCAGCACAGGACGGAAGTCCTCATGGCGGGCGTGGCCGGGTGGGGGCCCGAAGGACAGCCTTGGGTACCAGCGCACCTGGCAAGAGCCTACCACGAGGCGCTGGGCGTCTCGTTCCAGTTGTCCGACCCCCAGAAATACTTTGACGCGCTGCTGTATGGGCTCACTCTCGCATGGGGGACAGAAGTGACGTCGTTCCACCTGGCGCCGGAGGTTGCCGCCGTGAGCTTTGCCATATGCGACGTGATGACACGGGAGCCAACGAGGGCGGCCAACAAGAGGTACGCGGGCGCACAACCGGGAGCGAGATCAACCCCGAAGAAGCAACCACCGGAGGAAAAGTTTCACAACATGGCGGTCGACCACGAGGCCACGGGCGGTGATGCGCAGGCCTGTGGGGCGTCTGGAGATGGGGCAGAAGACGAAGAGGGGGAACACAGGCCGGAACTCACACACAAGGAACCCAGCTACAAGAACGCGCGGTGGCTGCGGAAGAGGCCTGGTGCACCAAGGTGGACGCAGAAAATATGCCGGCTGCTGGAGGGCCTCATGGAGGCAGACGAGATCGCCGAAGAGGTGGACATGGGCGCAGTGGTGGACGACCTCTAGGGAATCCTGCTGGACTGCGATAAGGCCGGGAAAGACGCACTCAAGACAAAAATCAAGGAACACAAGAAGCGGCAAAAGCGAAAGGAAAAGAGGCAACGGAAAAAGGAACGCCGCAAGGAGAAGAAAGGCCGGAAGGCCTCAAAACACAAGAAGGGGCGTCGCGGGTCCACGGATTCAACGTCCTCATCATTGAGTACCAACAGCGGCGACAGCGACTCGGACTCGTCGTCATCCGGGAGTTCGGGGTCGTCCCGGAAGTCATCGCGCAGTCAGAAGGACAAAGGGGGCTAACGGAGTGCAAATCAACCGGAGTTCAAGTGGATTGACGGCAAGCGTCACTTCAAGAGCAAAAAATCAGGAGACTGGGTGTGCTGCGAAGGGCCGCCCAAAAGTGCCTGCCCAGACTGTGGAGGACATCACTGGTGATTCGACAGGGAGAAGTTCGGGTGCAAAGGACGCCAGAAATGACTTCGGCGAGTGCAAGAGGATGCCCGGGAGCAGGCATGGCCACGGCAGGACGGGCAGCCTGAGCTGGAGTGGCCGTGGGCGCGTGCCCGTGACGAGTTCCAGGAGGCGATGGAGGCAGGGTACGGGTCAAATTTCGCTTCCACTGTCCTTAGGGGATGGAACAAAGATACGCCGGGTGGCTATATGCGGCAGATCAAACGGCTGGCCCGGACGGAGCGTATGCGACCAGGCGACGGGCCAAGAGCGGTTCTGGAGTGCAGGCTGCTGGACATCGCGCAAACTGACCAATCGGAGAGCTCAGCGAAGGCCGTACTGTCGGCTACACGCCCGGTGGAAAAAATGGGATGGATGCCCGCGATCGTCAGGCCGTCGGATTGGCATCTGGTCACGGCCATCGAGCTCCAGAGATCAAAAGAGGACAGGGCCGCCGCGAAGGAGTGGGCGTAGATCGACGACCTCATCAGAATATGTGACGCGGCGCGCAGCCCGTCGGACTGGGAGGCTGTGGCCCTGGCATGCCTGTCCGTGGGCCACTGCCTGCGACGCTCGGAGGCGGGGGGTCCAGTGGGACAGGGGGGGGAAGGTATACATTTTTTTCGGGGCAAAGTCCAGGAGGGGGGGGCCTGCCTAGCAGCAGGAGCTGGGGCCCTGGGGACGCGAGTGGCTGCAGTTCCTCATCAAATTAGGGCGCTCAACGGCTTCCACCCCGACAGGGGGGCGTGGCATGGGTCGGATGAGGCGCTCGGAAAGACGCTGGTCCGCCTGCTCGAGAAAGGGGGGGGTAAGAAAACGATTCGGTGGCACGCCTTCAGGAGGTTGGGGGCGGCCCAGCTCAAGCACATGGGCGCCCCGATGCCGACCATCCTGCTCTGGGGCGGATGGAAGACTCCAGGGGTCGCGAGAATGTACACTGAGGCCCCCCCGAGCTGGAAGTTCGTCAGAACAGGGGAAACCCCCTGGCCTGTGTGGGGGGGGGGGCAGATGGAAAAACGCCCAGGCATATGGTCAAGAAGGGCAGCACTCTCGCCCTCTGGCCCTCCTGGATCAGAACCGAGATCGCCTATGTGCAGGGCGAAGGTGCACGACATCCTGGGGGCCGGGATGAGACAGCCAGGACTGGCGACAGGAAGCGGGGCAGGACAGCATCCCCCGCTCCCCGAGGGGGGGGGGGGGGGCGCTCCAGTCTCTGGCGGAGGAGGTGGCAGGCCTGCCCGGCGTCAAGTCACACAGGCGAGAGATGGTCAGAAGAATGATCGTAGGGATGGGTGAGGCGATGGGTGAGCTCGAGGGTGGCGAGGAGGGACTGAGGGTTCTTACCTGTGTGCTCCAGAAGGTCAGGGACGGGGGGGACCTTGAGGAAGAGGAAGACGGTTACTGAAACAGTAGTGACGATGAGGGGCCAGTCACCGGGGAGATGGCGGCTCAGGGGGTGGGGGAGGCGGGGTGTGTTGTTATTGCAGACTCCATATGGAACAAGCTGGTGCCACGCGACCTCCTTAAGGTATATCAAAAAGCCCAACGAGAGCGGCGGTCCCAGACGACCGACCGAGCCTCTGCAGGGCGACGGGGTCCTGTGGACAGTATGCTCGAGTCCCTGCGGGTTGACACGGGGGGCTTGCACCTGACCTCTGCTCCCCCCACTGCTCGCATGTTCCTGACGTATAAAAACAAGCTGAAGTGCCGCGCCATACTGGACGCCCGACAGGTAAACTCCAGCGACCCCAGGAGACCCCCGAAATTTCGCCCGCCGGCCCTGGAGGGTATCCGGCGGTGGATGGGCGATGCGAAGCGCAACAGGGGGGTGGGGGGGCAGAGTGTTCCTGGCTAAGCTCGACCTTCAAAATGCATATTGGAGCATCAGGCTCCCCCCCTTGTGGCGGAAAGTCTTTGTGGTGGAGGGTGGTTCGGGGCGACGATTCCGATATGCACGACTGCCGTTCGGGTGGAGCTACAGCCCTGCCATCTGCCAACGGCTCGTCATGGCGGTGGTGCGGCGAGTGCTTTCCAGGAGGGGAATTCAGGGTTGGGTGTATTTAGACGACATCCTGCTCTCGGCCCGGCGTAAAGCACGGTTGCGACGGGCGGTGAGAGACTGCATTGCGTTACTCCGCCGTGCGGGGTTCATTGTGGGTGAGAAGAGTGAGACCTTCCCCACCGAATGCATCAGTTTCATCGGAAAGCAGATTGACACGAAGGCGGGGACTGTAGGCAATGTGACAGGTGCGCTGGTGGGCGCCTTTCGGTCCTGGGTGAGGGGTGTGGGGCGGGGGCGACTGCCCACGTGCGCCATGGAGCGCCTCCTCGGAAAGCTGTGCTGGCTGGGCAGGCCGAATGCAGGACTTGGTGCCTTCCTTGCAGGGGCCTATACTACCCTCCGTCAGGGTCAGGGAGTGGCGAAGGGTGTGGCAACAGTGCTGCTGTTCTCCTGTGTACCACAGGCGGCTGACCCTCTTGGGGATTGCGGCCAGACTCCATGGGAGGTTTTTACAGATGCCGCCCCCGAGGGGTCAGGGTTCCGTGTGGGGATTGTGGGGGAGGTGGGGTTTTATAGATTCGTGCGTTGTCCCCCTTGGGTTTTATCTCTTCAGCAGGCTGAATTGTTTGCGGTGTATATGGTTGCCAAGCTGGCGACGTATCGTGGGTATGCGAGTGTTAGAATAGGCTCCGACAGTAACGTGGCGCGATCCCAGGTTAACGCTCTGAGAGCGTCAGTGGGGTCCGCCAGACAACAGAGAATCCTCAGACGTCTTTTTTGGCTCAGATATTGGTCTGGCACTACCATCAGCTCCTTCAGGGTCTGCTCCGCTTTCTATCCAGCGGATTCTTTGAGTAGGGAAACATGCTTCCAATCCAGGCGACAGGCGGTCCACGAGGCCGAACGCCGTCGCCATATGTGGGAAAAAGCAGCTGGTGACAGGTACAATGGACTGGCGGAAATGATCCGCCCCCCCCTGGCATTTCCGTAACTCGGCCGGGGGACGGGGGGGGGGGGGGGGTGGAAACAGGCGCCAGCGGCGCGCAGACGCGCGCAGTAAATGTGCTGTCCGTGGAAAGTGAATTCCTGCGAGTTGTCTGTGCTCAGGGGGCAGGGCTGGGGCAGGCAGAACTGCAGTTAGTGTAGCGTAGCGGAGGTAACAGAAGTTCTGCCACTGGGGCCCCAGCTCAACCCCTCCCCATCCAGGATCGTGCTGCCCCCACTCCCCTCCTTCTCCCTCCCCAGTCTTTTGTTATTTCTGTGTGCGTGTGGGGGGCCTCAGCCCACCCACCCACCCATTGTCTGTATCCCAGTCAGGCTGGGGCGATGTGAGGACAGTGCCCCTCTTCTTGCGAAGTTTCATCACTGCTGTCCGTGGAAAGTGAATTCCTGCGAGTTGTCTGTGCTCAGGGGGTAGGGCTGGGGCAGGCAGAACCATAGGTATCATGCACCAAAATTTGAACCAAATCCAAAGCACCACGACGGAGTTCTGATTTTTACCCATTTCGCGCGTGCTGCTGCTTGCTTGCTTGCTTGCTGCTGCTTGCTTGCTGTTGCTAAACCTGGTAGGTCCACCCTAGACACTAAAAAGGGTTATAAAACCAAGACTGGTTCCGGCAGCTCGGTGACCCTAGCCCTAGCCCTAATCAACATGGCTAGCATGGCCGAAACAGCTCGCTGCAATGGTTAGGGTTAGGTTTAGGGTGATGGTATGGTTAGAGGGAGGGCAAGGGGAGGTAAGGGGAGCCTGTGATTGACCAACGCTTGGCCTTGGGGGCATGTACCCCCCAAATTGCCACACCTAGACCCCCCCCAACCAACCAACCCTCCCGGACCCCCCCCCCCCCCAAACAAAAGCCCCCCAGACCATCGCCCCTCCCAGAACCCCCCCCCCCCAAGGGGGGACTGTGGCCATTGGTTAGTTGGGGGGGTAGTTGGCGTCCAGGACCGAGGAGTCGCCCCCCCCCCCCCCCCCCATGGGCCTCACCTTGGGGGCTTGATTTGGAGGCACTTTCGAAAAGGGGCTATTTGGAGAGAAGTATGTCCTAAAAATATTGCGCCGCGTGCGTGCCGTGCAAGAATTCTCCCTAAATGTGTTCTCAAAGGCGTGGAGGATGCATGCACGGCAATTTCAGAAATCAACATTTAGGCAGCATAAAATGAAAACCAACGTTGCAATTTACCTTGCTTTCCATAATAAACATCACCATACATATTCCTGCCCTGCATTGATTAGAGCCAATGTCACAACGGTACTGCTTGAGGATGATTGGAACATGACGCTCATTGCAGATTCATGGCGCCCCATTTATTGGGATTTCATGGGCCAGATGGCTAACGGGACCTACATCTTTTGTGATCGCACACAGCAAAGCCCATGTGCTTTGACGTAGCTTATTTCAGATTGGAGTAAAGGCTCAGCCCTTGTTGGCCTGCAGTTTCCTAGCGATAGGGAAAGATGACCACCACCAGAGGTCTGGGAGGCGTTGTGACCAATGACACTTCATAGGGAGGGAAACAGTTATTGACAGAGTGGTCAAAATGCACAAAGCAACAATGGCACATCATGCGTTCCATTATCTCAGGCATGTGGTCCAGAGGGTAGTGCAGCCGCTCTGGTTTCCAAACTTGCTGTCGCACACCACCCACCTGTTTTTGCCACAACGGGACCCTTATAAAATCCATGTCTCTGTCTGGCACTGTGCACCTACGCAACGTTCAGGGAAAAGCATAAAAATGATAGTGGGAAGGTGCTAGGGATTGCATTTGGCTGGATCACGCTTTCTTCCCCATTTCCCCTGATGCTCCATTGCCCCTACTTTGCTGTGTCCCCTCCTATTTCTTCGGCATTAGTGCCTGAAGGTGTGATCCTTCGGATGCTGAACTCTGCTGTGTTCCCTGCAGCTTCAATTATGGTCTGATCAGGGGGTTGCCATTGCTTTGACCCACTGCTAATTCCTGGCAGTGCTCTGCCCGGGCCTCCATGCCCGCGGAGATTGGCGTTGCCCGGAGAATGAGGCGTAAGTCCAAGACACAGGATGCCCTCAGGAGACGTGGTACCCTGCAATCGTTGCCCATGGTCCGGCAAACAGTGCGCACCCGTTCTCTCGCAGGTGGTGTCCTCCTGGAGGTGTGCATGGCTTGTGCAATGCCCACGTCGCGATTTGCAAACATGCACTTCGCCAGAAAACGCTGAGAGGGCTTGTGGCACTGGGCAGTGATCAGGGCGTGTTTGGCAGTGGCCCTCAAAACTGCGGAGAGTGCCACAGCACATGCCGTTCCCCATTTGTTCCGGCCTGTAGGCAGGAGTGGCCCGAGGGGAGGGGCAGCGTGTGCATAGTTGATGAACCCCGTAACCTGATGCCCCCTCTGTGTGAGGATGGCGGGTAGGTGGTAGGGCCGACAATGTATTGTCTCAGACTATGGGTCTGAAGATCCAGAACAACCTCGAACAGCTGTCGATGGCACCGGACAGTTAAAAACTGTGGGGGAGTGATATACAGCCAGTGTGCACTTAAGGCGGGCGTGTTGCGTGCTGCGCACAAAGTTTGTACAGCTTGGGTTTGCCGTTCACCATGATGCTTTTGCACCACAAAAAGGGGAACAACGAATGGCTCGATTGTCTGTCCATGGAGTTCAAAGGCCCGTACGGTAGGGTTGCAGTGACGACGCATAGTATGGTCTGTATAGGCAAGAATATTGCCAATTGTAGCAAAACCCCCCAATTCATCTCTGTCATACGCGCGCTGTGCAAGGACGCCCCCAAGAAGGACTCTTCCTTCTAGTGTCAGTCTCCCTGCAGTCGAGCTGTGCTATTGTGATCATCCAGCAAGCCTCATAAATCACACTTTCAGTGGTCTTTCACTTACCTGACGTCATTATTCCACGGGAAGATTGCCCCAGAGAACTGAACGGGTGCAGCTGTTCTCCCCCACCCAGTTCCTGCAATCTTTTGTGCTTCCTGAATAAGCCGCAGTTTGTGAATGTTTGCTCTGTTCCTTCTTGTGGTCTGTGCTGCTCTCTCCAGGAGCGGGTCCAATCTGAGCCACACATCGCACGTGCAAGACTACCCTCAGTCCCTGTTCCCTCTGTACCTGGTGGTGGTACACATCTCAAGCCGGTTGAGAAGCCCGCTGCGCATCCTGACCATGAAGCTGGCTCCAAAGCAAGCCCTGACTTGACGAAACCAAGGCCCCCGATGCCAGGTACAGGTGCACTTTTAGATGCTGTATCTCTGGAGCCAGGAATCGGGCAGAAATGCCCAAGGAAAATCTGCCATGAGATCACTTCTTGTGTCATGCATCTCATTTCTGGGAGGCTGGGGGCCTCTGTTTGCCATGTCATTGTTTGTTCGGGCACTCTGGTGTCTTGCCCCTAAGTCCTGTCCTGCTTAGCCCAACCAGGCCTCTGTATCTTGGCAGTTCTACAGCTCGGGCTCCTGGCGCGATCGCGGCTGGGAGAAAGCATCAAAACTGGGTGGTGGTCCAGGCAAAAAGTGGATTGGCTGGGCAAGATATTGGTTTGGTCAGGATGAACTAATGTTCTGTCCTCTGAAAGACGGTTTCGTTCCGGATGAGCTACTGATGGCAGGATGGGGTTCTCAAGAAAGGAATGGTACCCTTCGAGCTACTTGAGAGGTGACCACTGGACGCCCCCCCCCCTTTTTGCCGGAAACATGCTGCTTTCAACACAAGCAATGCATCAGGAATGAATGAACAAATCTAGGAGAAAACAACAACCAATGAATCACGGCCCTCAAAAAGGCATACCCAAGGAAACGAAATCAGCGATACAAAGCAGCCCTCATTTAGGGTGAAAGGGGTGACAGCTCAGCAACACAATATCTCATGGGGCAACAACCAAGCAAAACAAATACAATGTGTAGTGATGTGATGAGATGATGTGGGATCGGAAGGTTGCATGTAATATTAATGATGGTGAGCAGGAATTGCATGAGACCTTTAAGTTCTGCTGCACATCAGGCAATGCAACGACCGGAAAATGTTGGCCACCTGTGCTTGAGGGGTTGTAGTCTCAGAAGTCTAGTTTGGTCAATTGGGAGATGACAGAAGCTTTGCAACCTTATTATGATTTCTGGTAGATTTTTCAGAGTGAAACAAATCATTGGGAAACATGGAAAACGTTGTGATACATCTCAATTCCCACAGCACTAAGCTTGTTGGCTGTAAATTCCGCCACTATCCCAGATGGTGCGTGCTGAGCTTGGCACACTCCTCACGACCCCCCCTCAATGTTTTACCCTCACAAGCGACCTGGATCCATCAGGTTGCCAAGATTCATAAAGGGGAAAAACCTGAATGGACCATCTAGGAAGTGATGAAGAGAGTTCCTGGACATTAGTGACCTCCTATGCCTGACCTATTCACTCCCAGTGAGCACCATGTCTCCTCCTCCGTCCCATTTTCATTTTGCATGGCACAGTGCAAGCCATCCGTTGTACCCATTTGGGATTTTGTGGTCACCAATTTCACTGTGCATCTCAGGGCCCAGTGCAACGATGCTGAAAGGGCAATGGTCGAGCATGTCTCCAGGCTATCCAAGGTGGCTTCCTGCACTGCCTTCCTTGCCTCTTGAATGTTTCTGAATGTGTTTCCTGCTTTTTCCTCCAATACTGCTGGTGGTCTTCCACACGTGTGCGGCTCCATTGTTTCATTGAATAGCCCTGCAATCCCCCCCCCCCCAAAGATCTCAGTGGGTCCTTTCTGCTGTTCGTCTGCAGTCTCGCCCCCCCCCCCCCCCCCCCACGCAGTGTCCTCTGACGACAGGTCATTTGCAGGTCATTTGTGCAGTTTGCCATTGTGCAGCCCCCAGCTGTGCACCTGTTGCCATTTCAGGTCGAATCCTACCTCCTTCCTGGGGAAGTGCTCAGCAGGTGCCAGCAGGACCTGCAGGTGCCCCAACCACCTGCAAGTGCACCTCTCTCCTTGGTCAGCCATTCTCCCTAGGAGCCCCAGCGCCAAGCATGGGCCCTGCAATCTTGTGCTTGGAGCTGCACCACCCGTGCCCACCATAGGGCTGTCAGGGAGTGCTAGTGTGGCAGCCAATAGTGCCGCGCATACAGTGAGTCACCCCTGTGTGCCTGGGCTAGCGCAGTCATGAGAAAGGCCTAGCATGGCATTGCTCAGCAGTTGGAGACTGTAGGCGACAAGGCCCACATGTCCCCTGGTGGCGTGAGGACAGGAATCCCCAGTCACACCACCAGGGCGCGGAGTGCTAGGCACACACTTTCCAGCAGGTCATGACAGGAACATAGGTTTGACCACCTAACCCCAAACATATGTAAATGGACTGCCAAACGATGCGTTTGCTATCAACTGAGCCGTCAACCACCAATGGCCCAATCGCGTGTCTGTTTCAACACGAACAAAAACAGTCCATTGTGGAAGCAGTGCTTGCTGGCTTGGTCCATCGAGCAACACTTTTTCCCAGAGGCTCTAGCACAGGCGAAGGGGATGGTGCCAGGGGCTCCTTCCTTATACACAGAGACATTGTCCCCAGGACTCTGTCCACCAGCTCCATGTACGGGAACCCTCCATGCAAAGAACCCTCACCCAAAGACCCATGCGGGGCTTTCCTCTATAGTATGGTGTTCCCTTACTGGTGAGCATCACTGCTCGTTTATTATTTCAGCAAAAACTGAGCCTGAGCGGGCACGAGGCCCTCAACACGTCATGTGTAACACCATCAGTGTCCTGGCAATTGGATCATGGATAAGGGGCATGGAGGGGTTGATTGTTAGAGGGGTGCCCCGCTAGCTCATGGGTCGCATACAGTGGCTCCTAGCTGCGGCACTAGGAAGTGGGGCCATTGGCTTTTATGGCTTGGGCTTACAGGTCCGTGCTTCATGAAAATTTCTGGTTTTGGGGTGGAGCGTTAGCGTGGCTTGCACGAGCCGGGCATCTTTTTTGGCTTGTTCCCCACCCATGACCATTTTCGACACCCTCCCTGCTTGCCTCATATCCACACCAAGCAATCCACAAAGTGAGTGGCACTTTGAGTTGGGGATATGTAGAGGTTTCGCAACTGCGTGCTCACAGACAAGAGGACCTGGACAAACAAGTTCGGAAGCGGAGGTCATCTGCACCAGTGCTGGCAGCCAAAGCACAACGTACCCTTGTTGGGCTATTTGGCCCAAGTGCCAATTTGGGTTCGAGTCCTAGCTCTAGGTCTAGTTCTAGTTCTAGTTCAAGTTCTACTTGCAGCTCAAGTTCTACTTCTAAACCGCAAACCAAACCGCAATCCCAAACTACACCCGCGAAACCCAAGCCCAAACCCAAGCCCAAGCCTGGGGTCAAAGTTGGGATAGTTAATACAAAAGTAGCGCGCATGGCATACGTTGGGCAAATTTTCCCCTTGGGAGGCCTTTGGTATGGGCTCTGGGTATTGTCATGTATTTTGCTACTGTACCGCAATTTCATAGGGTTCTGGTGGGTGGCAGTGGGTGACAGCGCCAGGTCTTTCACTTGGTGAGTGAGGGAAATTGGCCTGTCTGCCACCTAGTGTGGGCTGATACGCTACAACTGGTGGAGCTCTTTGCAAGCTACTGCACAGCTAAAATGGTGGTGCGCCATGGAAAAGCTACAGGAGCAGTGGGTACTGGCCAAACTCGCGCACTTGCAAATCGCAAACCTCAGAGTGGAAGTGGGTCTACACAAATCCTACACTGCATGTGTTGGCTTTTTTTTGGGGGCAGTGTGAATCTGAGCATGTTTTGGGCCTCAACCAGGGCCCATATGGCAGATCCTTTGACTTTGCTACATACTTCTCAAGCGATGTGCCTAGGCCCAAAGTATGGCCTCACCTTGGTATGGCTTTGTTTGTTTTTATGCCTCGGGGTAAATGGGAACTTGACTCTGGATGAAAAACCCCAAACAAGTCTTCATCAAAGCTCAATGAAGCATTCACTGCCTGTCATGCAGCACCGACTTCATGGCCTGAGACAACACGCACCCATCAGACATGGGTGCCGACGATGTGATGCATGGAGGTGCAGGCATGCACAACGTGCACCAAAAGCGGATGTGCAATGAGACAGAAGCGGTCCCTTTGCACAGCAAAACCACGCTCATGTAGGTACTACATAAGCGTGGTCTGCCCCATGCTCCCAATGAATCTCACCAACAAGGGGCTGTGTTGCAAGAAAGGCAGTTTCCTCCTTCCCCCCTCCCTGTTTCCTCTCGCCGGGGCTTTGTGTGACGAGACTTGCGTTCTTGAATACCGGTTGATAGCCATTAGACAAAATTTGATGGTTCCAGGGATGGTGGCCTGCATTCAATCACAGATTTCTGCCAGGGGGTGGGGTACACAGTGCATACATGCACTGTGCGCATGGTGCAGAAACAATTCCCTGAAACCATTCATGCACAGTGCCACCCCCCCCCACCCTCCGGGCAATTTGCTTCACCCCATTCAATGAACACGTTAGATTTGGATGGGTGTTGGTTGGCCGACCTGTCTTGCACCTACGATGCATGTTCTCATGGGCTTGTGGTGCTTACCACACGACCCTGCCTCTCCTGTTTTCTGTTCACAGTTTTCTGTTTGCGACCAAGCAATACTTGAACCGCAGAAACACCATGGAAGGTAGCAACTCCATCCCTTGTGATTCCCCTGCCTGTCAGGCAGCTGCCCAGATACATGTGCCACCGGTACATCCAAACTGCACTCTCGGGTGCCTGTTGCCTGACATGTTACTGATGCCCCTCACGAGGCGAAGTACCCCGCATCAGAAGTGGTGCATTTTTGTGCTGTGCAGCAGCGGCACGAGGCTGCGCTGCGCTGTGATACGGTCTCCAGCATCCCCTGTTTGTGCCGCCCTTCCATTTCCTTACGGTGTCTGCAGACTGCTTTTCGCATAAGCATTTGGACAAGAACTTTCAGCTTTGGGGTGTATATGATGGACATCGTGGGGTAGGTATGCTGTAGGCCCCAAAGTGGCTGTGATGCAGCTTTGTCTGAATTGCCGGTGCAGGAGAAGGTGAGGCAGGCTACCAGTAGAACGGCCGACAACCATAGGAGGAGCCCCCCCCCCCCTCCCCAAAAGTGACCACTGTGGGAAAAAACGAAAATTACAACAGGGAACATCTGATCGGGCCATTTTTGGTGCACTGACTTTTGGGTCCCAGACCCCCCCCCCCTTCCCTCTCTTCTAATGTTAGCCTGAGGTGAGGTTCGTCCTGGTTGAGGCTGCTGAGTCCTTCAGCCCCGACCCAACGCTGAATGGGGGTGCCCCGCCCTAAGGGGAAAGGGTTTCCAGCTCAAGTTCTGCCCCTCAAGGGTCAACTCCCTCCTGCCAGGCTCAGCAGTGCTTCAATGCCTGTCTGAGCCATGACCGCAGCATTGGAGGTTGTGCTCCACCACCATGCGGGCGCACGCAGTTGGTGCACTCCCTGCACTTATCGGTAGGCAACCCGGAGCACACAATGATCCGCACACACACGCACACACACACACACACACAAACAAACAACAACAACGAACAAAAGAACTCATGGTTTGGTCGCATCATTGTTGAACCTTGCAGTTTGAGCATGATTTGAAAGATTTGGGTGTCACACACACACACACACACACACACACGTACATAGTCTTGCTGTCGTGCTGAGAGGGAGGAAAGGCCACGCGGAGTGGAGTCAGAAAACATTGCTGCCGTGCGGACAGAGCTGCAGAAGTGGTGTATCATAGCGAACGCTGTTGCTTTGTTGAAATAATCGGGCGTCACACACACGCGCGCACACAAGACGCGCAAAATACTTCGGCGCACAGCTGAAGCATGCTGTGCGCTGGGACACCACGCTGATGACCATATAGCACGCAGGCCGCAACTGCAGCTATGCCCACTGCATGGCCTGCCACCATGCCCGAGGTGCACACTCAAGCAAAGGGGAGTGCGCCACTGCTGTCAGCGGGGACACCATAAAGTGTGCACCCCAGTGCCTGTGCGCCGGAAGCGCCCACTTACACAGTCGCAACTGCCCAACAAACGACCATGCCCGCATGGGCCTGCACGTATCTCTACGGGTCTGCTGAGGTCCCCACACCAACCCCCCACCCCTCCAGCCCCCAAACGCAGGAGGCCGAAAACACCCCCCCCTCCGTCCCCACCAGCCCCAGTTCCACGGGGGCTGGAGGAGACCGTGGCCGAGGATGTCGCACGCCCGCTTTTCGTGACGAGGCACGGGAGAGCAAACACTCTGGATACCTAGCCAGCAAAATACAGAGGTTCTGATTCCGCAGAAGGGAGGGAAACAACGTCACAAAGAGGCCTCAGCACACCTGAGCCAAATGAGGCGTCCAGCCCAACGCTGCACAAGGATCCACCTCTAAAAGTACAGATCACGCACGCGCACACACACACACACACACACACACACACACACACACCAACACGCATCTTTTTCACCGAAATGGTGCACTATTGTAGCCGGTGTATTGAGATACCTGCACCCCCCCCCCCCAACCAACAACGTACTCACTTCGCTTTTTTTTTTTTGGAACAGCAGATTCTTTCCGATGTTGTGCACGGGTGCTGCTCGCAGTGGCAATTGGATGTGCAAATTTTGCACGTGCACATGGGTGTGCACATGAGGGTGTGTGTGAGGCAGTCGGAGCTTGGGGACTTCTAGGGGTGATGACATTTTACCCGCCGAAATTTTCCATGGCAAAATAATCCCCATACACAAGTCCCCCCCCCCCCCCATCTGTAGGATGTTGTCAGCAGACATAACGACCATCTGACACAGCCGGGACTCTAGTACCACTCTCACGAACCAAAATATTTTTCCTCAAACCAAAATATTTTTCCTCGGTGGCTTGTGACAAGCAATGTAGACAATTTTCCACCTGAACATTTGACCAGTGCGCACAGCTGAGAGCACCAATCAGAATGTTTATTTAATTTTTATGGCATCCCCCCCCCCCCCCCCCAAACACACACGCCAACTTCCAAGCATCCCCAGTCTCCAGCGCTGGTGGTAAAAATCATGATTTTGAAACCTGTTGATTTTGGCGTTCCGTATGGCAAAGGAACTCATCCCACAAGGCCCAGAGAAACGAATGGCAATATAACCTAGGTGCTATGCAAAGCTAGCAGCCCTGTGCTATTTTGCTGAGCATCAACTGCTGACTCTCAGGGTTTCCCCCGCAAACTCGAACAAGTGCTCTGGTCCTGTTTAGGTGGAGTGGCCTGGGGCGGCCTGGTTGAAAGCCTTGACCATTTGGTTTGACAAAAGAAAAGCCCCAGAAAGGTCATTGTAGTAGTTGTAGTAATCCTGGTAGTGCGACCCCTGTAGGATGCAAAGGATGCACTGCCCATAGCTGGCTGTGTGCCTTGCTCATATCCAGGACAGGTCTGTTGGCACTGTT
Organism: Eutreptiella sp. 'Long Island Sound 2002'; assembly: GCA_964036045.1. Classification (NCBI taxonomy): domain Eukaryota; phylum Euglenozoa; class Euglenophyceae; order Eutreptiales; family Eutreptiaceae; genus Eutreptiella; species Eutreptiella sp. 'Long Island Sound 2002'. The sequence continues at coordinate 27,251,596 of OZ038386.1, read as the reverse complement.
TTCCTTGAAAAACCCAAAAGGGCCAACCGAGCTGCAGTGGTTTTTGGTGTTTCTATGGGAACCACGTAGAGGCTTTGGGTTCATGATATTGTGACCCTACAGCTCTTATGGAATGTCAAAGGACAAATTATTGCGGAATGTTGCCCTGCCTGGTTTGGGTCTGCTTCAAAGCTTTGGCGCTTGTATTGGGTGTTTCTTCTGCAGAAAATTTGGTTGCCTATTGTGGCTACGGGTTGATTCAGACCTAGTCCAATGGCAATTTTTCTTCCATGGCCCCCTACCTAATGTTCTTAATTTTATCTCTAGGTAGCACAGATGGATCATCTCTTTGGCCATTTTCATGGGGGCATGGATTTAGCTGAAAACCGCAGTTTGTGCAGCCCTTAAGACTACAGAAGGGAAAAGATGGTGAAAATCGATGGGGGGCCATGAATGGGACATGGGAACATGAGTTGGTAGTCTCTTGTGTTTCTTCATTTTCGTGGTCGCAGTTGCTTCTTGATATGACTCCCAAGTAGGCAGGGAAATAACCATCTAGTCTTATCTATCCTTATACAACCTGATCTTACTTGATCTTACCTCATTTAACCTAATCTACCTTCATGTAACCTGATGTAACCGCCAGACCTACCGCGATCCCTCCTGACACAACCTGATGTACCTTGATCCAAACAAGAGGAGGTTAGGCTGAGATCTAACACAATGTAACTGAATGTAGCAAGATCTAACCTAAGCCAACTTACTCCTTCATGATCCAAGCACACCTTGTTCATCCCCCTCCTATCTGACCTGTGACTACTCTTGGAAGAATAAAGTTCGATCAGGTTACACCAGATCACCTCATGTTACAGGAGGTTCAAGTAGTTCACATTAAGTTAGATCTGTGATATCGGGTCGAATCAGGTTAGATCAGGTGACATTATCTTGAATCCCTCAGACCTGTTGAGATCAGGTCAAGTCGAGATTGGGTGAGATCCACGGGGGCCGATGCTGGTCAGGACCCGACCCCGAAGGGGGGGGGGGGGTACCCCCCCCCCCCCTTCTACAGACCCCAAAATGGTTGTACTGAACAATGGGTTTTGTGGGCGCCGAAGATTTTATTTTAGGGATACGGCAGGGGGAAATTTTTTTGTTCGACCTTATGTGTCCATACTCAAGATACTCAGAATTTTGTGGAGAAATCACAAATGGATGAAAAGCACAAAAAGGGATTTTCACCCCGACCTGACCTCTGGGTCGGACCTTGGCTGATGGGAGCCTGAGTTGATGGGCAAATTTTTTTTTGAAAATTTTTTTACCCCATTTGTGCATATTCAAAATGATCAGCGTGTCATGGGGATCATTTTGAGGTATGTATGTTGGGGTACCCCCCCCCCCCTCCCCCCCGGGGAGCCGGGCGGCTGACCGCCCGACCTGCCGACCCCCAAGGTTTGGGTCAACCCCCCCCCCCCCCCCCCCTTACAACCCCCAAAATGGTTGCACACCCCTCGGGGTCACACATTGGCTGGCGGCGGCCCCCGTGGTGAGATCAGGTCAAATGAAGTTAAAGCAGATCAGATCAGGTCAGATCCCGGTCACATAAGGTTAGATCAGGTTGGCTAACGTTAAATCAGATTGAATCAGGTTGCATCAGGCTACATCAGGTTGAATCATGGACAAGCTGGGTGGACCAGGTTAGATCGGGTCAAATCAGGCCACAGGAGATTGGATCAGGTGAGGCCAGATGGCATTCCATTGGCGTAGATCTACCCTGTCCTGCACTGATCTGATTTGAACTTGATCTAATGTGCGTGTCTGCTAATGCCTGCCCTCCCAGGCCTTGAATTTCCCATCATCCTTCCTCTCCTAACCCCCTGGCTGTGTTCTCCGTAGGGGCAGCACAATACTGCGCATCCCACATGTTAGATAGGGCTGTCAACAACGCCGCCTTTGTGGATGGCAGGTGCCTCCTTTGGCTCTCGTGCACTTCCCTCCACAAAAGAGCCTGCAAGGATCTTTGCGGCAGTGTATCGTGGCTTGGGCCACGCAGATGCCCCAGCCTATGATTCTGAAGTCTGTCAACTAAAGTAGTTGTCAGACCTGCAAGGATCAGTGGGCATCTCACTCTGGCCCCCAAATCTCCACGCCCACCAAGTGCGCTGTGGGGGTGGGGTATGGGTTGCCGATTGTGGTCAACGCTGGGCACCACAGAACAGCTGACACATGTGAGACCCTCCCACTATCCCTGAACGCAGCCCCGCACTTCTCGTGGGCCACACATGTTCTGTCCCATCCCTGTGCTCTCAGTGTGGAGTAGCTAACATGGGGCTGCGTTGCGGACTCCACCAACCACCACAACGCCTGCCCCAACAGTTGGCACCCCCATGTGAATCAGGCGACCCTTTGCTCTTCCCTGAGACCGAATGCCCTGGAAGATGATTGCAGATGCGGACCGCAGTAGGACTTGTGAGGGGGTTGGGGCATGAAATATATACCGGGCAAAAGCGCTGCAGCAGGTGCTGTAAGGTGCTGCACGTTTTGGGGGGGGATCTCTGAAGGACTCTCTGGGGGAGGGACAGCGGAGGGATGGCGCACTGTATTGCAACATGCCTGTGGTTCAGGTACTGCGACAGCCTGCTCGAAGGGTTCTGCATGGTCGAGCAAGAATTTGTGCGCCGGTATCGCGAGATGGGGGATCGCAGTGGGGCCACCGCTGTTGTGGCGATGGTGAAAGGTGTGCTGCGCGTGCGACCTCCATGCTGCGCAGTTTGTATGTGGGGGGCGTTCAGACTGAGATCCTGACCCCAGCCGCCCCCCCCCCCCCCCGGGAGGTCCAAAGCGTTGAGGAGATCTGGACCACGTTTGGCCCAAACCTGGCGCCACAGGCGCCGGATTTTTTTTTTTGGCATACGGTAGGGGGTAAAAATTTGCTTCACCTTCCGTGTGTATGCTCAAAATGCTCAGAATGTTATGGCGAATTCAAATATGCATGCAAACCAGGAACAAAGGTTTTACCCCTGACCTTCCCGCCCCAGCCCCCCCCGCCCCCCCCCCCCCCCCCCAGGTCTGGGTGCTGGGATCGGAGCCCCAGTGGGTAAATTTTTCTTTTTTTCAACAACCCCACACATATGTGCTCAAAATGATCAGCGTGACGAGGAGATCATGTTGAGGTATGTATGTTGGGGTACCCGGGACCCCCCCACCCCACCCCCCACCTGGCGCCCCCCCCCCCCCCCCCCCCGCCCCACCGCCCTCACGGGGCCCAAAAAGTTTAGGTGGGGGTTGGGGTCAGGATTTGAGTCTGAACGCCCCCTGTGATGCAGGCCACCCCTGCTCACTCTGCGGCAAGGGGCGGCCCCCGCCTGCAGCTGCACACAGGGGGCAGGGCAGTGGAGGCAGCGCTGGTGCATCAGAGCACCGCAACACCTGCGCCTACAGTTCACGTTCTTCCTCTTTCTGCCAACGCCACGTGCGGCACCTCATCGCTTTTCAGGCCGCACATTGTATTGGGCCAATTGTGGGGACTCCAGGATCATGATTGCCAACGGTGATCGGTCCGTCACCGAGGTCTGTGCCCAAGGATGTATTCGAAGGGAAGGGGCCTCAGAGGTAGCCCCAGAGGCGGTTAGACAGGCGGTTGGAGGGGGTTGCTGAAGCGGTTGGGGGCGGTTACTGTCGGTTACAAAGGCCATTGAGGCTGGCACAGGCCGTCAGGGAGACAGTGGCGGGGCGTAGGCTGGGTGCCGCCTTCCCCCCCCCCCTTTCCAATGCATCCCTGTCTGTGCCCACGTGTGTCCGTGCTCATTGTTGAGCTCCCTCTATCTCTTCGCCCGGAGGTTCACGGGAGGTTCACGGTGCAGTGTCTGGCGGTATGGGGACACGGGGATCTGCCGGAGAACTGAAGTCTCGGACACCAGCGGCCGCTCCTGTGGGCGTTCGGTGTGTGGGGCCTGGCAGGAAACGGTGCGGGTACCGCCACGTTGAGGTCGGGTTTGGCCCTGAACGCCTTCCTCGAGCCCTGGGGCGGTCGGGGCACGCCTCATCGCCCCCCCCCCCCCCCTAAACCCGCATTTTTGGGCTCCAAAATGTTGGGGCGTGCGTGTCGTGTCATTTCTGGTCGGATGACGGCATTGCCCGAGCACCGTCGTGAGTGAGGGCGATGGAATGGCGTGCAAATCATGCGACAGCCGTTCGCCGTGCTGGGGCTCAGCGACGTGCTGCAGGGCCAGCGGCACGGCAGTGGGTCGCCGTGTCGCGTTGGGTCCTTCGCATGGGCCTCTGTGTTTAGGTGTGCCTGCCGCACAAGCCGGACGCGCCTGCGGAGAAGGCCCGCATCGAACGGGCCGGGGGACAAGTGCGAGGTATGGCCGCGTGCTGCATGCGTGGCCTTGTGCTGCACCGTGGAACCGGCTGGAACGGGGCCTCCGTCTGTGATTTGGCCGTTATCATTTGGTTGGGGCTGTCAGTCCCACGCACTGGTCGACGGGTCAGTCCCACGCACTGGTCGACGGGTCAGTCCCACGCACTGGTCGACGGGTCAGTCCCACGCACTGGTCGATGGGTCAGTCCCACGCACTGGTCGACGGGTCAGTCCCACGCACTGGTCGACGGGTCAGTCCCACGCACTGGTCGACGGGGGGCGCGGCATGCCCCCCTGTCGCGTGCGCTTAAGACCCGATTGCGGACAGGTGGGGCATGCGGCAGGGGAAAGCGGCGTGGGGTGTGCAAAGGCCCGAAGGTGCACGATACTCAGGCGTGGAGCGCCCGCAGAAGGACTGCCGGGAACAAAGAAACTCCAATAAGCGGCCCAAAAATCAGAGGCTAACCCCCCCCCCCCCCCAGGGCCACGGCTTAGTGGCGAATCTTACCTGTACCGGGGGGGGGGGTCAGAGGCTAACAAAAAAAGGGTTTGTGTACCCAAAATCGACCTCTGATTTCGGGCCCCCTTTGATAAATTTCATTTTTTCCCTCAGGCACAATTTTCTGATGTGGCCCGGGGGGGGGGGGGTCAGGCCGAGGAGCCCAGGCTGCCATTCATCCCCCCCCCCCGGTAACTCTAAGCCGTGGACCCCCCCCCCCCCCCCCCGCCCTCTACCCTTCCCTTGCGCAAGCACGGCCCAAGTCAGGGCCGCCAGGGACCCCGCGCTCAGACTGGGCCGTGCCCACGCACAGCCCACGGCAAAGTGACCGGTGGAGGCGTAGGGCAATCGTTGATGGCACAAGGGTACTGCCGATCAATCGGGCCGCGGTTTGCCATGGGCACTGCACACCCCCCGCCCCCGTAGATCCCCCACTCCCCCATAAGAATTGACTCCCGGCCGCCCGCGGCGCTCTTGGGCCTTGGACCTCAAAGGGCCCGTGCCGTCCCTAATATCATGCCCCCCCCTCCCCCTCCCGCCCAACAGTTGACCTTCATTCATGGCACCCCCCCCCCCCCCCCATCCCCCGCCATCCGGACAAACGGGAACAGCACGACACACGGATGTGTGCACTCAGCCCCATGGCCGTTGGTGACCGCTCGGCAACGGTTGATTTGTTCTTGTGCAGGACAATACGGTAAACCTCATGGTGGACCGCAGGGCGGTCCCTCGATAGATATTTTGTCAACTTTTCTTGGTTTCACTCTGTTGCACAAACATCCAAACAACAAACTTTCACTATTCATCATCCATTTCCAACTCTCCTTTGAAAAATGGCATTCTGCCTGCCCACGTAGTATTTTCCATCGTGGTGCCGAGGCGCGGCCCCAGGTGGGGCTTGTGAGGGGTCCGCAGGTTCGCCTGCCTACCCCATGGACCCCAGTGCCAGGCCCCCGGATGTGTGGCACTCAGTGATCCGGAACCCCCGGGCCCTGTGGTACAATTCCCACATCGGATGTGGCTGTGAGCGCCCTCCCAGTCCCCCGCCGCCTCAGGAGTGACTGACAGTGAGCGTTGCTGGCTTGGGCACTGGTGGCCATGTGCGCAGCAACAGCACTTGTGGGCGGGGGGACACCTGCCCCACTCTCACGGGTGGCACCGGTTTGGGGGGCCCCCTCCCTCCCCTTGCCTCCCTCCGCCCACCGCCGGAGAGCCGGGCGTGCCCTGAAGGCACGGTGTTTGCCTTGACTTTGGCATGTCTTATGTGATTGTGTCCGCCCCGTGTGTTCGTGCTTCTACAATCCGGTGGTTTGTGTGTGCGAGCCCCACGATCTGCCGTTGGCACCGCCGCTACGGAAGGGCTTTTTTTGTAGTGGTACCGAACAGTTTCAGGCGCGTTCTTGTGCCTCCTCGTCGTCCTCTTGCGGTGTGTGTGTGCATCTCCACGGTTGACATTGGTGTTGCTGAGTGCCCTGCGTGCGCGGCTCATAAGAAGGGGGTGTGTCTTCTGTCCACTTTGGTTGACCGATTTCAGGGCACCGAATCGTAATGAATGGGTTGGATGGCCTGTCTGTCAGCCGCAGCATTGGGGACATGCATTACAAAGAGCCGCTGCACTTAGGTCTGACCTCGCTGCATCTTTGACCGTGCTGGTGTACCGTGCGAATCCTAATTATTTGCGGAAATAATTAATTCCCGGTCCAAGGTGTTGTTTTGCCGCAAAATAAAAAACCGCAGAAAAAATATTAATTTTTGGCTTTGTGCCCTTGGCAAAAATGGGTTCTGCAAAAAAATTGCAAAAAAAGTTTTTTTTTGCCCCTGCCCCCCTTTGCAGAAATACCACAATTGCGGGACGGATGCTGTGTTTGCCCCACTGCTTGTTGCCCCACCCCCCCACCCTTCTGTTTCTCAGACCCCATTATGCTCCTTGCTGTGCTGTCAGAGAATGTATTATGAAGCAGGGTACCCACGAGCGTCAGATATTGTGTGAGCACGTTGGACATATTTGAATTTGGATATTGCTGTGCCCCAAAGCAGATAAAGGGGCTAGTTCTCACAGACCCGGATACTTGCATTTTGATGTTGCTGTGCCCCAAAGCACATAATGGGGCTAGTTCTGTGCAGCTGGGGTCCATCGTCTATGGACTGCAATCCCAGAGTTCAACTGATCCACATTTGTATGCCTGCGTAGGATTGGACTGCAATCCCAGAGTCCAAGGTACCCCAGGCCCTTCGCAAAAAAGGGTTCCGCAAAAAAAGACGCAAAAATAAAAAAAAATTTGTCTCAACACGCTCCGCAAAAATGGGTTCCGCAGAAAAAAATCGCAAAAAAGAAATGTTGTTGCCGCAAAATTTTGCTTAAATAAAATTCAAAACACCCAACGCAAAACTTAGGATTCCGCAAATAATTAGGATTCGCACGGTACTGAAAACCTGTGCCGTGATTGCAACTGCATTGTTACAGGTGCATGGATGTCTCCGGAAGTGGAAAGTCAAAGGCCTGGTTGTGGGCATCACCCAGGGGGGGGGGGGAAATATGCGATTCGCATTTTTCCGCATTTTCCGCATTTTTTTTCGCATTTTTTGGGCAGGTCCCTTAGTGTAATGTTCAAGAGGAAACATTCTAGTGGCATTGTCTTGTAGTCAGTTAGTTGTGAAGAACAATGGGTTTTGTGGGCGCCGGAGGCGCCGGAGATTTTTTTAGGCAGATGGCAGGGGGAAATTTTTTTGTTTGACCCTATGTGTCTATGCTCAAAATACTCAGAATTTTGTGGAGAATTCAAAAATGGATGAAAAACACAAAAAAGGACATTGACCCCGACCCGACCTCCGGGTCGGACCTTCGCTGATGGGAGCGTGAGTTGATGAGCAAATATTTTTTGAAAAAATTTTTCCCCAGTTGTGTATATTCAAAATGAACAGCGTGTCATGGGGATCATTTTGAGGTATGTATGTTGGGGTATCCCCCCCCCCCCCGGCGATCGGCCAGTAGGCGCCGCCAGCTGCAGACGAGATCATCACACCATGGCGTCATGCCAAAACCCCCCCCCGGGGAGCCCGGCGGTTTGGGTCAATGGGGGAGCACCTGATGCGGCGCGGAGATTCAGCGGTCTGGCCTGACCAAGCAGCTGCAGCTTCTGCCCCTAGCGGTTTTGAGCCTAGTCCGTGATATTCTTGAGTTGAACTACTGCACTAAGTTGTTCCATCGAACCGTCCATGCTTTGAGCGCCCAATTGTGCAAGACGAGACGAAACATAGGGGTTTCGAGGGGCAAACACCATTCTAACAAAACCGCATTTTCTATCGCATTTTTTGCCGCATTTTCCGCATTTTTCCGCATTTTTCCGCATTTTTTGCCAATCCCGGCGACCGCATTTCCCCCCCCCCCCCCTGCATCACCACAAGTTTTGTCTGCAACTGATCGTTAATTGGGAGGTGTTGATTTTAGAGGAAGTGATTTTACTCCAACCGTGCCCGGCGAGCCGTTCGTTGCCTGGCCACCTGCTGTTTCCTTGAAGGCCTTGGCTTCCAACCCAAAGAGATTTCCGGCGATGTCTATGACACATGCACACCATCCTGACATGGCCAGCCGGAGGTACCACCTCCAGTTTGGCGCAAATACAACAAAGGCCAAGGATTTCGAATGGTGAAACCGGTGGCAGAGCGGGGCACTAAACGAGGGTAATTGGGGCCAGGGGAATTGCATTGAACACATCACATTGCCAGCGATGTGGTTTGATCAACCCGGCGTTGGGAAAGCACCTGGGGCATGTTGGGGGTATGTTGCTTCGAGCATGCCACTGTTCTCTTAGAGATGTGGGACTTGTTTTTTCTTGACCAGCACCTTCAAAATAAAAAATTCCCAAATTTTGCACCCAAATTCGCCAGTAGGCCCAATTTCCCAAACATGGCTAGGAGAGGTAAGAAGGGGGGTCCCTCAGGGGGGCCTGAAAAAATGACCCTCCTTTGACCTGCAAAACATGTTTTTTTTTTCGATTTTCGATTTTGAGTCAACAATTTTTGTCGGGTCCAACTCTGTCGGGCTTGGTGAGGCGGCCCTTGGGATGAGTGCCTGCAGTTTTATGCCTTTTTGTGCTGTTTTCTGTCAAAACGGCGTTTTTGGCGGCCTTGGTGACCTGTGGTAACCCCCCGAGAGGGGTAGGATTGGGGATGTTGGGAAGGTTTACCCATGGGAGGATGCAAAAGGATGTGGTTGATGTGGTTTGAAACCTCCAACCCCCTCTAGGGGCGGCCAGGGCCCTTTTGAAAGCCGTGTGAAGCTGCTTTCGTGCACACACTGCTCAAGCAGTTTTCCACCCTGCATAGCTCAAGTAAAGAAGATTCCAAAACTGATTTTTTTTTCATATTGTGACCGGTCACAATCAGCAAACACCCTATGTGCAACAGGCCCTTCGTATGTGTTTTCCACCTATTTGGGCATTGGGTGCTGGGAGGCCTCCAAGGAGGGACCAGTGCACATTTTCTACCCTCTCAACCCTCCCCAAAATGGAAAACTTTCCAAAACTGATTTCTTTGATTTTGTGACCACCCGCGGATTGACCACATGTCCCATGTAAGGCATGTTTTAGGCTCTGTTTATGTGTTTTTCACCCCATTTGGGTGTTAGGCTGGTGTTGGGGGGGGAGGGGGGGGTTGGGAGAATGTTCCACAAACTGTGTGCGCAGTTTTCCACCCTCTACAGCACAAAATGGAAAGTTGCAAAACCGATTTTTTGATCACCCAGAATGATCAAACGTCCTGTGTCAAGCATGTTTTTAGGCCTTTGTTATGTATTTTTCATATGCGTGGTGATGTGCACAGCGCAGAGTCACAATGATCAAACATCTTATGTAAAGCATGTTTTACGCCTTCGTTATGTCCTCACATGCCTGGCGATGTGCACAGCGCGAAGCGCAAATGAATTTTCCAATTTGGCCATGAACCAGCGGAATGTTGAGGACCACGTGAGCACGACATATGGGCTCGGGGCTCGTGTAGACAGCTCATGGTGGAGGTATTTTGGTCTGGCATTGGACGTGCTGGCTCTTTGGTCATAACCAAACTGCTAAGGGCTTTTGTCTTGCTTTGTGTCAATATCCGTCTGCTCCTTTTGCAGTGTCGGCCATCCCCGAGGTTGGCCATGTTGAACTATCGGATAGAGCGAGGTGGCTTGTGCTGGGCTCTGATGGCCTCTTTGATTTTGTGGGGCTGCAGCGAATCGCTTACCTTGTGGATGTTGCTGGCAGCCCTGATGAGGCGTGTGACCTCCTGATCGGGGAAGCATTGCACACAGGCAGTGGAGACAACATCACCGTCACCTGTATTCATTTAGTATAGCCCAATGCCACACTGTGGCTTGTTCAAGGTTACGAGGCCTTTTGCGGTGAGCAGGCTTGTCTGACGACCGCCCACCATTTCGCCTGGTCAACGAATTGTGTACCAGGACAAATGCTGCTGCATGAAAGATGCATGCAGCAGCTCCATGTTTGCACCATCCGCTCCATCCATCATATCCATCAAATCATAATATCCTCCAACAGTCTCTCGTACTGGGTTTTCAATGCTGGGCGGCATCATACTGCAGCCCGTTGTATCAGGCGGCATCAACAGCTGGGGCAATGTGCAAACGGAAACACCCATCCACCTGCTCAACCATCCTCGCCATCAGGACGTGGTACTGCTGCCAGCCAAGTGCTTGAAGATTCGCTATTCGCAGCAAGTTGCCCTGCAGTTGGAGGGCTCTCAGCTGCAGCGGCCTAAGCCATTTGAGCTGAGGACAGACGCAGTCATGTGTGGAGCCATGGTGGGCAACCAACTTCGGTCATAGACCATTTCTTTTAGCCTTAGCCATCCATTAACGGGACACTCATTTGTGGTTTTTGCCCTCAGTGGAGCAAAGTGTTGCTTTCCCGCAGCGGCACAGGATGGGGTTCCTTTGCGGCTGCAGGACGCTGATTGACCGTGTCCCCCGGACGCACCATTGACCAGTACCCCCGTTTTGTGCTACCCCACGGTGGGAGCTGTGTGGGCAGGGCGTAGCAGAGTGATTGCCTGCCCATTGCCGCGGGACTCCCGTGTGATGCAGGTTCATTTCAGTTTGGCCGTGTTCAGCAGTTTTTCGCTGCCCCCCATCCCTCCCCTGGTGGTGATAAGTGGGCAACCAACCCCCCCATCCACGAGTGGAGGTTTCCCTCCTCAAGAGGGGAACATGTGCATACACCCAGAAGTACCAACTGGCATACTCATTCAGCCTTAATGGCACCCCCCCCCCCCCCCCTGGCAGGCATGGCGCATGGGTTTTGGTTGGGGTGGGGGGAGGGCGAAAGGGTCTGACTATCTGTCACAGTGACATATGGCGAGTGACAGATGGGAATGGCAAGTGGGGAGAGTGGCACTGACAGAGGCACTGACAGTGACAGTGACCGTTACGCTGACGGTGACGGTGACAGTGACAATTACAGTTACACTGTAGGTGCCCATGCCCATGTTTCCAGCCGATGAGTGGCAAGAAATGGGGGGGCACCAGTCCTTTCTGGAGTTTTGGAAGTCAGTTGGGTGTGACAAGCGACACCCCCAGGCCCCGGCGGCACTATGCCGCTGCGATTCTGCTCTCTTGTTGTTCGTCATGTGACACTGACTCCTTAAGCAACGGCCTGGGCCGAAGAAATTGTTTTTTGTTGTGTGGAATTGTCTATCATCCGCGTCGTTTGTTTGCCGTGACTGCACATTGAGCATCTTCCATTGTCAGTCTGCCTCTGACCCACCCACCACTAAGCAAGGGCCTGCTTCGGGCGCCCTTGGTGCTCAATATAGATTAAATGTGTTGGATGTCATTGGGGGCGCCATGTCTCTGCCCGCCCAGTACCGATGCTATCCTCCGATCTGGCTCTGACCCGGCTTTTCCGTCCCCACGCCCCCACGTCACACTTCTCACAATGTGGGTTTGCATCCAATTTCAAACATGGACCAGGATGCCCATGTGCCAAGGGAGGGTGCTCCTGGTGTGAGGCCGGCACCTCTCAGAGAGTGGCCCCAAAATGCAACACTGTTCTGCCAGCAAGGACCCTCCTTCGCAATGAGCCCGAAGGCAACGAGAAATGCAGCCCGATTAACTTTGCGCGGCTTTCAAGTCTCACCAATTCAGCCACACATGCATGCGTTATGGACTCTAACACATACGGCTGTGAGGGGGGAGTAGCAAACATAGGACAGCCATGCCCAGAGTTTTGTGGCATACTGTTGTCGCGTGTTGTTGCGTGTCGCAACCACGAGAGTCAACGAACCTCGAAATCGAACAGCGAAGGGGCCTGCGTCAAGGGGATTGCTCTGGAACCCGTCCCTCCGCATTCGCAAAACTTGCCACCACCGTTTCCTGGAGCTGCAGCCGAGGCAGGTCCCAGGGTGAAAAAAAGCATGAAGACGGCCAGTTCTGTCTTTTAAGGACACCATTTCTCTATTTTCACAACAGTCCCTTAACGAGAGCCCTTTGGGCCCTCGCTTAACCGCTGACCGTCGGCCGTTCACCGCCAATCGCTGGCAGTTGACGGCCAAACGGTCGTTCATTACACTGCGGGTGAAGGTCCATTTGTTTTCTCTTCACTGGATGGTTGTGTTGCCGGAGGGTTTGACACTTTGTGTAGTGCCTGGTTGCCTCTTCCACGGCGCTGCCGCATTGGTCGGGTCGAGTGTAGATCAACGGCCCTTCTTTTTTTGGTTTGTTTGGAGGACAGCCCCGATGCAGGGGCCCATGCCTTGCATGGCGCGTTGTGTTGTGTTGCGCTGTGAACGGATGGCGGTACGCATGCTTCGCATTGTGCATGGCGCTGCCCCACCTTGTGGATCGACACCAGCCTCCCCGTCCCACAGCACAAGGGGCCGTCTTGCAACACCACTGTGGTGTTCAGAACACTCCCAACTGCTGCTGGCGGGCCACAGCAGTTGTGCGTTGGGTTTCGAATTCCATTCCTCAGGCTGTCAAGGGTTTCCCCCTGGCGGTGCGCTGAGTGCCTGCAGGGGATCCTCCCGTGCGTGTTCGGCTGTCTGTCTGACCACTGTGGCATGCCGGACCCATCTTTCAGTCTGGAGGCTATGTTCTGCAGCAGGGCGTTCTCGCCCCCCCCCCCCCCCCCTCCGAGGTATCCCACCCAGCTCCCCAAGAGCATGTCGGACAGCCAGCATCTGTCTCACAACAGAGCCGCATGATGCACCAGAAATGGGGAATCCGCCCGCATTGCCCAAAGATTGCACAATTCAGCGCTTCATAGCTTCTTTGGTTTTTGAGCCACATGGTGAAATATCGTGCTTGAGCAAAACCACGTGAAACCAACCGTTTGAAGGGCATGGACCCGTATGCGGGTCTCCGCCATGTTCTCAGAGCAATCTGCACTGCATATCTAACCCTCGAGTCTCTGTGTTATACGGTTGTTCTTCGGGGAAATGGACCCCAGTGTCGCGCCTGACACCGCGGGGGCAGGGGCACCCACACTGTAAGTAGCAGTCGCTGCAGACCCATGCAGGCACTGGGAACCTGGGTGTCCTTCCACCATACAACCACACTGAGTTCTCCTTCTAATTCTTAATTCATAATTCTTCCTTTATGTGTTCTCTGTACAGAAGTTGACCCGCTGTGCCCACATTACCGATTGACCTGGGACTGGTTTGATTTGCACCGACTTCCGCAGGGTTCCGAATGTTGCGGGAGTGTCTATGGAAGGATAAATGCGATAGAGCGACTGTGCTTGAGCTGCTTGCTGCTTGCTGTGGTTCTGGGTGTGCACGCCCCCACGTCCAGCCCCCCCTTGACTCGGGAACATGTCAGTGTCATACTGCATAAGAACTGCACAACCGTGAGACCTCATGTCAGAGCTCATGTGCACCTCTTTTGGTTTGACCCATTGCACTCCTCAGACCTCTGAAAATGTTCCCTCAAGGCGCTGTTGTGCGCCCATATCTGTTCCACACAGGGGAAGGCAGAACTGATGTATAGATGCAGTGCATTGAGACTTTTGCTTATTTGTATTATGCGCATGGCACCATCGGCATCTATGCATGTCAGCCTGGATCGCAGACCCTTGGGCGACCTACAACAAGCAACTGATCGGCCATGAATTCTATCTAGTATGCGCCAGTCAGTGGTTCCTCCCCCCCCCCCCCCCCCTGAGGGGGGGAACCTTCACTTGGTGACAGTCTCCCCCGGGTTGGGGGGGAACCGTCGTCCTTGGGGGGGGGGGGGGGGGGCTTGGGGGCAGGGCATTCGAAGGCTAAATCCCCACATGGCCTGCTGGCATGTCCCCTGGAACAGGTGTGTTGTAAGCGTGCCTAAAATGACCGTTTCCACAAGGAGCAGAAAATGGTGGCTGAGCGGCAATTCTGAGATGGGGGTTAGGAAACAAATTGCGAAAAGTTTATGTTGTAGAATTGGCCGAAAATCAGGACTTTTGATCTTGGCTGGAAATTATAATTGAGTTTTTCTATTGTGATGTGATTGTTCTCCGATTTTTCTGATTATGGGTATTATTTTCCATGTCACTGAAATCCAAGCAGAGCACTTGCACTCCAAACTGTCACACGAATAATACATAGCTTAAAATGTGTAACAAAACTGAATAATACCAACAAAATACATTACGCCCATGACTTGGGTTCTTTGGTCCTTGGTCCTTTGATTCTTTGGTTCTTTGTTGCTTTCGTTGTTTGGTTCTTTGGTTCCCTTTTTATTTAGTTTTTTGGTTTCTTGGTTCATTGTTTCTTTGCGTCTTTGGTTCTTTGGTTACACAAGCGGTTGGGCATTGTCACTGTGTCCTGTTGCATAATGAATGCCGCGAGTATGTGGTGTTATTGGGAGAAAACGAACGAACGGCAGAAAAGAACAAAATATTGGTTCACGCAGGCGCAAAGGGGAACATATTTGATACAGAGTGGGAGTCCATCACGGCGGACACGCTGGACTGCAGTTGGTATGTGGTGTGATTGGGAGACAACGAACAAACGGCGGACGGGAACATAATGTTGGTTGACACGGGTGCGGAGGAGAATATACTTGATACATAATGTGAGTCAATCACAGCGGACACACTGGAATGCAGCATGCCAACAAACCTTCAGCCAAACTACAGCCACTGCGGGCCGGCATTGCATAGGCAAGGTGGTGGGTTGGCCTTAGGTGCGTGGGATTCGGGTGGAGGTGGGTGGTGAGTGGGTCATCTCCAAGGCGCTGAGGACCTTGAAGGCCCCTCCCCTATTTCTTTCTAGTCAGCACACGCTAGTTCATAAGTCCCAAACCTCCCATTGCGACGTGACGGATGCTCTTTTTGCTGCACGCGAAGGGCAGCTAAGGCGGCCAAAAATAAAGCTGCTAGCGCAAATGAGTGTATCAACAGGGAGGTGAGCCAGCCCTTTCTACAGCGGGAGCAGTAGGCCCTGGTAGGCGCGGTGTTTGCCGCGGCAGGTGTTCTTTGATGCTTAAAGCACGCAGGGCACCTTTGGTGGGGCACAAATTTCGTTACAATTTGTCTTCATTTTAGCAGCAATGCCTGTACGCAGTAGTGCACAGGTTGGTGTGTTGGTGCCTCCTGGATTTCAACACCCTTTGCTCAAGAAGTCCATTTTGTTATATTGTCTTGTTGATGCATGGTCATGAACCAATTAGTTAGTTGCACAACTGAGATTGGAACACTATATTATTTTTGAACCCCTTTCCGCAATTTATGTCAATATTAAGAAAAGTTTAGCCGGTTGATCGGGACACTCAAAACTTAACCAAAATGTTGTGTTTCCAATTTCTACACATTGCTTGTGCATGTGTGAAATGTCAACGAGCTAAGGATTGTCATTCACTTGTTGATAGGCCTGTTGAACCATTGCTCAAAAGGCATTGGTTCTCCAAGCAACAATATCCGAAGACATTTTTTAAGCCTAAAAACATAAACTAATGTGACGTGATGTATGCACAATATAACCAATGTGCTCAAGAGGGCCACACAACAAATATTTTTTTTCTTGTGATGTATTTTGCAAAAATGATGTGAAAAGTAGCGATCAAGGAATGTGTGAGTACAACAACAAGCAATTATCGATTTGAGAAATCTTTGGCGTGCAAATTTTATTTTTGAAAACGGTGTTGCTTTTAAATACAGAGGTTGGTACTCGCCACCTTTGTTTTGTGCCCCCTTTTTTTTATAAGGTTTTGGTTCTTTGACGATGGAACATGTTTTTTGATTTTGAAATGCAACTCTTGTCTGTTTTCTCTTTCTGTAACCCATTGCATTATAGAGCTTTATCGGGGTCAACCAGCCACGGATATCCTTATTTTGCACGTATAGCTTGATTGTACGACAAAAAAGGAAGCTACCAATGTGAAATAAGTTTTTTTCCCGAAATACCGACAAACTTGTAATATTCTAGCAGAACAATTACATGTCGTTTAGCAAAGTAGTACATCTAGAGAGTCAAAAAGCCACAGTAAACCCCAATTTTGTCGAAAAAGATGGAGAGGATTACGTTTCGGTCGCCTCTTCTATGTAGTGATTTGGTTTCCTTCTCTAGGTCTATTGAAGCTTTCTTGTCGTATTGTTGCTCTGCTAGGTCCGCTATCGGTGGTGATGCACTACACCTGCTTGTGGAACTATGTGCTGCTAGCAGAGGTGTGCTACATGGCAGCCCCTCTGCCGTTTCGCCAACAATGAGATATGCCCAGTTAAAATTCCACCACTGCACCCTCCACCCTCAAGTACTAGCTTCGCCGGCTCCCATTGCAACAGGGGGCACAAGTGGTGCACTCCTTTTCACATGATGGAAAAATACTCTTCCCAAAGGGCTAGTAAACCTCCAACTTGTCCCACGAAATCACAAACCAAAGGCCGCACAACACAAAGTGAAGAAAGCAAAATCAACAAATTCAAGATGATCAATATGAGTGACAGAATTTGGCACAATAGATATTGTGAACCCTAACCTCGTATTGATATGCGGACCAACGAACTCAGCCTGCTTGCCAACCGTCCCCCTCCTCCTCCCTCCCCTACCTTGAAGTAGCATATATGTCGACCTTGTGGAGATAGAATGAATGAGCCATGTCTTTCTTTGTTCCATTACATTTTTTAGCAAGCATTACTTGTGTGATCCCCACTACACTATTTCAACAAAAGTAATATTGAGTGAAGAGAGTGTAATGGAACAACAAAGAGTGGGCGAATTAACCTTAACCCCGTGACCTCTTCACTTATTGGGATAGGAGTGTGCACTTAGTAACAAACCTCGACAAGAGCGGATGCACTTTAAAAGGGAGACGCGCACAGAACAATGTTTAAATCAAAGTCGAGATTGAAAGCAACATTTCGGATCTAGGTTACAGATTATTAGTTGTAAGACAAAATACATCGCATGGTGCATTCGCAATTTGTTACGGTGATATTTCAAGTTTTGGTCACATCGTGAAACTTTTTGTGTATTCACGCATGTCTTGGCTAAATTACCGAATCATCAAAAAGTTTTATACTGTTTTCAGCACTGTGTTTTTGATGTACTTCTCCTGCTGCTTGCTGCTGGTGATGGAATCCTGCTGCTTGTTTTTGATATTGAAAATGTTTTGGTGATATAAAACCAATCAAGTGCAACCCAAACCAGAGTAGTATGCAAGTAGAAGATAAACAAGATCCAAGCATGAAGGGCTGCAGTCACAAAGAGTTAGATAAAGAAAGATATCAACAATAGACCACAGCAATAAACATTCAATGCAACTCAGGTTGAGGTATTTTACATGATTGAGAAAAACTGATTGGAAAACTGCCCCAAGGGCTCACACTCTTCCATAGTGCCATCTTGAGATGTGCACTCTTTGTTTTTGGGTCCCATAGGTGCTGAGGTGGCATGGCTTGTGGCGCTGAGGTCACTGCCATGTCACATGGGAACTTCCTACTTAGCTAGGCTCACTGGGTATTGAACCCAGGACCTCTCAAAAAGAGGTACCCCAGCCCCTAGGGTGTATACCACTAGGATAGCTAAGATTTCATGAGAAAACATAGATAAATTCATAGGCTCTGCCTCAGTATATCAGTGCCTTAGTCAACTCAGGAAAAGATGTTTTAGTGCACATTGCTTGGGAATTAAGGGGTCCACACAACATCCTGATTTAGTGTTTGGTTCTATAGGTCAAAATGTGTTATCACCCATTTTGGTTAGGCCAATACTAAGATAAAAATGCAAGAGTGCTTAGAGCACCTCTAATACAACTAAAGCATACCCTAAAGCATAGGAAAGGCACTTTTTCTTACTTCCCCCTTCTGCTGTGGTGGCCACCACTGTCGCATTTTCAGGAAAAAGGGATTTTTTTCTTGGCCTTTCCTTGGTTTCCACATCTACTTTAAAATACCTATAGCTTCCCTAACACTGGAAAAGAGCGCTTTATCATGGCCAGCGACTCTTGCTGCATTGTTCAAGACAATTTCCAACAGAAAACTCAGCGCTCATGGCGCTGCAAGGGTGCCTGTGGCTTGGTGGGGCCAGAATAGGGCATGCAAAGACCATATGCATATGCATCCCTCCCTCCAAGCTGCAGCGTGACACAACCCAACGCCAGACTCTCATAGGACGCTCGATCTAAGTCTCATGGAACCTGTTGGAGACACCTGGCCTGGTACTGGGGCGAGGGGGCGACAATTAAATTAAAATTGCCCCTTGGAGTGCTCTTGGGTTCTGGTTCAGTCTCCTGCTGCTGCTTTTCGGCTCGAACAGCGGCCTACTCAGCGACGCTTCGCGAGGATATCTGTACAGCAGAGGAATGGGAGGATGAGGCACGAATCCACGCCAACGCGAAGCGACAACACCTAAATCCGTCAAATGACGGCCTAGAATTTTTCTGAAAGCACATACCTGACCAGAATCCAATTGTGCATTAGATGCACATTTTTATAAATTTTGCTGTCATCTCCTGATTTTTTAACTCAGGAAATTCCCGCGCAGAAAAAGATGGCGCGCCGGAGCGGGTGCTAACGAAGCGCCGGAAAACAAAGAATTCATAAGATTATAAACGTATGTCACGTATAATGAAGAAAATGACGAGACACACATAAATAAATAAACATCGAGATTCCACCCACACTGACAGAAAGAAACAAAAATCAAAGAATTCAAGAATCACCGAAAAGACTTCAATGAATCAGGTATAAGCCACAGGTGTGCTCGTCTCGTATGCAGCATGCACATAGCTCGTCTCGTGTCTCCGTGTCCGAGCCGTGTAGCACCGCTTACGCACAATAGAGGGATAGAATAGAAGATTGCAGATGATTAGAGGTAAGTTCAGGGTGATTAGACATACACACATATGCATAGCGTCGTGTTTCGTCTCCTCCACACTTGCTTTCGCTTTCTAGCGGTGAGTAAGGTAGGTAAGCCCAGGTGGGGCCACCCCCTGGTGGAGTTCGTGATTCTGGGGTAGATTGGTAGGAATAAGAAGATTTGAACAGGTGATTGCCTAACTCGTGCATGAACGTGCATGCATATGGCGCATTAAAGGGTAGGCCACGCGTGGTGCGCACGGTAAACCCCTTGTTTAGGTTACCCAGGGGCTCCACCCCACGTTCTATAAGAGAACGGGTGGAGTTCCTCAAGCTTGCTTGCTTGTACTTGGGTTTGGGAAGTGTATTATAGGGCAGTCTGAGAAGCGTATAACACGTGGAGGCTGTCTTGGTTCCTCCGTCTCAAACCCAAGCCATTTGCCTCTGTTTTACAGGTGGGAAGGTCAGGGTGATTGGTGCAGCAGCGATTGTTTTTTTCTGCCCTGCTAAACAAGGGCGCTGAACACACCAAACAAATAACTCCGCCTCTGCCTGTGGCAGAGCAGGGAGTCCGACTCCATCGACATATGCGCCGTGCACGCCATTAGAGCACTCCTTCCCTCCGAGCCCTAGCAGGGAAACGCGTTTTGGCGTCCCTGTTAGGCCACAGACGCTTAGTAGCTCTGTGTTCTCTTGCCATTTCACAGGTGAGCCATTAGGGCTCGTGACCTCTTCTCCAACACCACCCAGTAGAGCGTGCGTGTAGGAGTGGTAGTCCTGAGTGGGGGCTTGAGCCAGTTGCGCAAGTGCTTGTCCACCAAGGATGGTGCCACTGCAGAGTGTGTAGGACCTGTAGTGCTTGTGCCACTGTCCCACCCGTTTCCTGCAATTTTAGCGGAGTTGGTGGGCAGTGGCAGTGGTTAGGCTAGATTTTGGCCTTCATAGCAAACAGGCGTTTTCATGCCTTCATAGCTTTTGGCCACCCCTCCCCTGTAGTAGGCAGGTAGGTAGGAAAAACAATACCTGTACTCGTATGCTGGGTATTCCCCCAAGGTTTTGCGCCAGCACAGAAACTGGGCGCTTAGGGGCGGAGAGACCCGGGGTGTACCCCGTGGCACCGGTAAGACATCCGCCAGGTTTAGCAAGCGTGCAGACTTGGGTATAATTAGGACACCATTTCTGCGGCTTGCTCTCAGGACCTTAGGAATAGCACACTCACACATACGCTTTGGCAGGTAAGGGTAAGGTTCAGTACCTAGCTTTAGTCTTGGAGGCAAGCGTCTCAGCGAGCCTCAGCAACTCACCAAGGTTGTTCTGGGACAAGTAGTCTACCAGAACTGAGTTTAGGCGTCCCTCAGGTAGAACAAACGCTGAGAAGGGCTCCCAGGTGGCCTCTTCGACTCCAAACCCTTCCCAGAGGGTGAGGAAGCGCCAACCCTGGCGATAGCGGTGGCGTAGTACAGACTTCACCAGGTAGAAGCCTTCCTTAGCCATCTCCTCGGCGTTCATGTCGGGGAGGTCCCCTTCAACTTCCATAGGGCTTGCAGCCCTCTGTAAGTCTAGAGCGGCGATCTCCTCGTCGTTCAGCTCCCACTCCTCCCCACATAGATCTTCAGGATCATAGTAGCGCTTCAGGTGCTGAGCAGCGCACACCAGGGTCCCCCCTAGTTGGGGAGAACACCGCACTGTGATACGGTGTCCATCCACAGATAGAATCTTGTAGGGCCCGAAGTAGGGGTCATCGCTGGTAGAGCGTGGCCAGGCGGGTAGTCGGCTGTGGTGCACCAGCACCCAGTCCCCCTCTTGGTAGTGAAGCGGTACCGGGTACGCGACCATTTTTCCCCGAAATCCTTCTTGTATCAGCGCAAGAAAAACTTTTGAACACGTTGCCTTCTACAGCGCCACACCACCGAGCTTTTTCCTGCTTGTGCCTTTTTTGCTTTTGCCGCTTGATCCTGCTTGGTTTCTCGAAACTCCTGCTTGGTTTCTCAAAACTCCTGCTTGGTTTCTCGAAACTCCTTGCTTGGTTTCGCACGCTCCTGCTTGAA
The DNA here is from genome assembly GCA_964036045.1 of Eutreptiella sp. 'Long Island Sound 2002'. Taxonomy (NCBI): domain Eukaryota; phylum Euglenozoa; class Euglenophyceae; order Eutreptiales; family Eutreptiaceae; genus Eutreptiella; species Eutreptiella sp. 'Long Island Sound 2002'. The sequence goes on along the minus strand of OZ038386.1, from coordinate 27,230,437 downwards.
GACCCGCACCAGCAGCAGCAACATACCAACAGTAGCAGCGACAGCACACAAGGCGTAGACCCCGTCAATGTGATTCATCGTGTTCACATCCAACGGAGTCATTTTGGAGCAGAGCTCTTTTCTTAACCCTTCACGATGCAGCCAGCGGCTATAGCGAGAGGGCTGCGAGGAAGGGCCTTCTTCATGGCCTGGACAGCCGCGATACTGCAGCTCGTAACTACAGTGAGGGCCACTGATGCCCGCTGCTTGGCGCACGGCTCGCGTTGGCTTACAAATAAATCTGCGAGCTTTGCATGCTCGCCTGGAGCAAAAAACAAGCCTGCAAAGCAGACCACAGACAAACTGTTACTCTACACAGTACGCAGCGCCAAAGGCGTGCAGCGCTGACATCGCCTGATACCAATGCGACGGATCTCGTCGAACCTGCAATCGAAGCACTAACGCATTGGTATCCCTACCTTTACCTGCTTACCAGCTCCTTTTATTATAAAAAATCCACAACAGGAATCACGCTTCACTCGATTAAATTATCCTTGATCCACGTGGAATTACGTCTTTTGCTGCGCGTGGAGGCCGTCGCGACAGTCGCGGCGACGACGCTGGTGGACGCAATTCTCTGAAAACTTCAGTGGCGGATGGAGGACAGCCCATTCCGCGTCACCTCCCTCCTTAAGAGGATTGCGTACGCCATCGTTCACGCAGCTTCCTTGTTGGGAGACGCTTTGCTGAGTCGCAGGACTTCAAGTCGGCGGGGAGCAGCCAATGGAGCAGCCGCTCCAATACATCCCTCAGAGCCGTCATGTGGTCCCCGGCTCTGCTGCACTTGAGGGCGTCTCGTCCTGCTTCGTCCATTCCATTTCGGCTCGTTCTCGGTCGCTGTTGCAAATGGCGTCTGTCTTGAATACGGACGCAGCTCAGATTTATTTTGAAGCGGTACCGGGTACGCGACCATTTTTCCCCGAAATCCTTCTTGTATCAGCGCAAGAAAAACTTTTGAACACGTTGCCTTCTACAGCGCCACACCACCGAGCTTTTTCCTGCTTGTGCCTTTTTTGCTTTTGCCGCTTGATCCTGCTTGGTTTCTCGAAACTCCTGCTTGGTTTCTCAAAACTCCTGCTTGGTTTCTCGAAAATCCTTGCTCCGTTTCGCACCCTCCTGCTTGAAGACCCGCACCAGCAGCAGCAACATACCAACAGTAGCAGCGACAGCACACAAGGCGTAGACCCCGTCAATGTGATTCATCGTGTTCACATCCAACGGAGTCATTTTGGAGCAGAGCTCTTTTCTTAACCCTTCACGATGCAGCCAGCGCCTATAGCGAGAGGGCTGCGAGGAAGGGCCTTCTTCATGGCCTGGGCAGCCGCGATACTGCAGCTCGTAACTACAGTGAGGGCCACTGATGCCCGCTGCTTGGCGCACGGCTCGCGTTGGCTTACAAATAAATCTGCGAGCTTTGCATGCTCGCCTGGAGCAAAAAACAAGCCTGCAAAGCAGACCACAGACAAACTGTTACTCTACACAGTACGCAGCGCCAAAGGCGTGCAGCGCTGACATCGCCTGATACCAATGCGACGGATCTCGTCGAACCTGCAGTCGAAGCACTAACGCATTGGTATCCCTACCTTTACCTGCTTACCAGCTCCTTTTATTATAAAAAATCCACAACAGGAATCACGCTTCACTCGATTAAATTCTCCTTGATCCACGTGGAATTACGTCTTTTGCTGCGCGTGGAGGCCGTCGCGACAGTCGCGGCGACGACGCTGGTGGACGCAATTCTCTGAAAACTTCAGTGGCGGATGGAGGACAGCCCATTCCGCGTCACCTCCCTCCTTAAGAGGATTGCGTACGCCATCCTTCACGCAGCTTCCTTGTTGGGAGACGCTTTGCTGAGTCGCAGGACTTCAAGTCGGCGGGGAGCAGCCAATGGAGCAGCCGCTCCAATACATCCCTCAGAGCCGTCATGTGGTCCCCGGCTCTGCTGCACTTGAGGGCGTCTCGTCCTGCTTCGTCCATTCCATTTCGGCTCGTTCTCGGTCGCTGTTGCAAATGGCGTCTGTCTTGAATACGGACGCAGCTCAGATTTATTTTGAAGCGGTACCGGGTACGCGACCATTTTTCCCCGAAATCCTTCTTGTATCAGCGCAAGAAAACTTTTGAACACGTTGCCTTCTACAGCGCCACACCACCGAGCTTTTTCCTGCTTGTGCCTTTTTTGCTTTTGCCGCTTGATCCTGCTTGGTTTCTCGAAACTCCTGCTTGGTTTCTCAAAACTCCTGCTTGGTTTCTCGAAACTCCTTGCTTGGTTTCGCACGCTCCTGCTTGAAGACCCGCACCAGCAGCAGCAACATACCAACAGTAGCAGCGACAGCACACAAGGCGTAGACCCCGTCAATGTGATTCATCGTGTTCACATCCAACGGAGTCATTTTGGAGCAGAGCTCTTTTCTTAACCCTTCACGATGCAGCCAGCGCCTATAGCGAGAGGGCTGCGAGGAAGGGCCTTCTTCATGGCCTGGGCAGCCGCGATACTGCAGCTCGTAACTACAGTGAGGGCCACTGATGCCCGCTGCTTGGCGCACGGCTCGCGTTGGCTTACAAATAAATCTGCGAGCTTTGCATGCTCGCCTGGAGCAAAAAACAAGCCTGCAAAGCAGACCACAGACAAACTGTTACTCTACACAGTACGCAGCGCCAAAGGTGTGCAGCGCTGACATCGCCTGATACCAATGCGACGGATCTCATCGAACCTGCAGTCGAAGCACTAACGCATTGGTATCCCTACCTTTACCTGCTTACCAGCTCCTTTTATTATAAAAAATCCACAACAGGAATCACGCTTCACTCGATTAAATTATCCTTGATCCACGTGGAATTACGTCTTTTGCTGCGCGTGGAGGCCGTCGCGACAGTCGCGGCGACGACGCTGGTGGACGCAATTCTCTGAAAACTTCAGTGGCGGATGGAGGACAGCCCATTCCGCGTCACCTCCCTCCTTAAGAGGATTGCGTACGCCATCCTTCACGCAGCTTCCTTGTTTGGAGACGCTTTGCTGAGTCGCAGGACTTCAAGTCGGCGGGGAGCAGCCAATGGAGCAGCCGCTCCAATACATCCCTCAGAGCCGTCATGTGGTCTCCGGCTCTGCTGCACTTGAGGGCGTCTCGTCCTGCTTCGTCCATTCCATTTCAGCTCGTTCTCGGTCGCTGTTGCAAATGGCGTCTGTCTTGAATACGGACGCAGCTCAGATTTATTTTGAAGCGGTACCGGGTACGCGACCATTTTTCCCCGAAATCCTTCTTGTATCAGCGCAAGAAAAACTTTTGAACACGTTGCCTTCTACAGCGCCACACCACCGAGCTTTTTCCTGCTTGTGCCTTTTTTGCTTTTGCCGCTTGATCCTGCTTGGTTTCTCGAAACTCCTGCTTGGTTTCTCAAAACTCCTGCTTGGTTTCTCGAAACTCCTTGCTTGGTTTCGCACGCTCCTGCTTGAAGACCCGCACCAGCAGCAGCAACATACCAACAGTAGCAGCGACAGCACACAAGGCGTAGACCCCGTCAATGTGATTCATCGTGTTCACATCCAACGGAGTCATTTTGGAGCAGAGCTCTTTTCTTAACCCTTCACGATGCAGCCAGCGCCTATAGCGAGAGGGCTGCGAGGAAGGGCCTTCTTCATGGCCTGGGCAGCCGCGATACTGCAGCTCGTAACTACAGTGAGGGCCACTGATGCCCGCTGCTTGGCGCACGGCTCGCGTTGGCTTACAAATAAATCTGCGAGCTTTGCATGCTCGCCTGGAGCAAAAAACAAGCCTGCAAAGCAGACCACAGACAAACTGTTACTCTACACAGTACGCAGCGCCAAAGGCGTGCAGCGCTGACATCGCCTGATACCAATGCGACGGATCTCGTCGAACCTGCAGTCGAAGCACTAACGCATTGGTATCCCTACCTTTACCTGCTTACCAGCTCCTTTTATTATAAAAAATCCACAACAGGAATCACGCTTCACTCGATTAAATTATCCTTGATCCACGTGGAATTACGTCTTTTGCTGCGCGTGGAGGCCGTCGCAACAGTCGCGGCGACGACGCTGGTGGACGCAATTCTCTGAAAACTTCAGTGGCGGATGGAGGACAGCCCATTCCGCGTCAGTAGGAAGCCGGCACCCGGTGCTTGTTCTTCTTGCTCCACTGACGCTCCCTCACTCTCTGGAGCATAGCCTTAGCCTTGTCCACCTTCGCTTGTTGCTCCTGGACCCAGTTACCCACAGAAGAATGGGTATACTCTGGATAGGGAGCATGTAGGAACCACGCCGGGCGCCCTAAGAATAGCTCATGGGGCGAGTAGCCCGTCGCCGAATTCTCTTGTGAGTTCATCATCAAGGATATGACGGGGAGTAGTCTCACCCAGTCTCTGGTGCGTTCAGTTTTGCACCATCCCCCTACATTCTCCTTGAGGACGCGAATCTGTCCCTCACATAGGGGGTTGCTCGTGTGAGAGTAGGGGATCCCCGTAGACACCTGGACATTGAAGGATCTCAGAACCCTCTTGTACCAGCCGGCATCTGAGCGTACTCGTACGTCCTCATCGGAGTTGATCTCCTTGGGCGCCCCATAGACACAAAACCACTCCTCCAGGAGTATCTTGATAGTCTCCTCTCCGGTAATGTGCTTGGTACATGGGAACACCCTGGTAAACGTGGTCAACCCACAGGTCACCACGAGGGCAAAGTCGTAGCCCCCAAACTTCGGCATCTCCGTGTAGTCCACGTAGAGAACACTGTTAGCACAGTGGAGAATGGGCAGGGTCGAGTAGAGACCCCTGTCTCTGATATCCCCAGGTTTGCAGGACCTACACGGGCACTTGTTCACGATAGGCTGGAGGGTCTTCCGCAGTTGGTCATCAGTCCACGTAGTATGGAACCACTGCTTGAATAGCCTCAGGGTATGGTCAGCACCCACATGACCGCTGGACTCATGTGTCCACTTCAGTGGGGCTGGGACTCTGTCACTGGGTACCACGATGCGGTCCTCGTGCCAGAGGTAGCTCTTGTCCCTCTTCCACTGCTCTTGGTTGACCAGGAGGGGTTCAAGGCGCTTCTCCAGGCGCTTATAGATATCCCCAAACTCCTTCAGGTATTCCGCTTGTTGGAGTTCATCTAGGGGTCGTATCATCGTCATGTTGAGGTGTAGGTGTACGTCCATACGGCTGAACGCCTCTTTAGCCCGCGCTTCAGACCGGGCACCAATCAGGGCGTCGAAGTTGTTCCGGCTAATGTAGTCTGCACACTCGTTCTTCACTCCCTGGATATGGTATACCGTGAGCCGTAGTTGGCTGAGGTAGGTCCACCAGCGCCGTAGCTTGGCCTTCTCAGGTGGGGGACCCTTCTGGAAAGTGCGGACCGGGTATTGGTCGCACAGCCAGACCACAGGGCTACTCCCCAACACTCGTGCCTGAGAGGATAGCACCAGCATACCCGCGAGCAACTCCTGCTCATAGGTTGAGTAGTTCCCCTGGCCTGGTTCCATTACCAGTTCCAGTGGCCCAGGGGTACTAGGACCCAGTTGTCGTCAGGGTAGCTGTGCTTGAGAGTTCCATCTCGGTTGAGACCTTCCGTCCCCCATTGGGAAATAGCCGAGTCGAACTCCTCCTTCTCTAGTGCTTGCCATTGGAACAACGTTCAACCACCGCCCACATTGCTGGAGTCGGTCACCAGGATAATCTCACCTTGTGCTCTAGGCACGCCCAAGCACTTAGCGTTGGCCACCTTGTCTTTGAACTCGTCAAATGCTTGTTGCTCTTGTGGGCCCCAGCGCCAAGTAGTACTCTTCTTGATCAAGTCCGTCAGAATGCCGCTGGTGTAGGTGAAGTTCTTGATATGGCGGCGGTAGAAGTTGCACGCCCCAATGAAACTGCGTACATCATGGAGTCCTTTCTTGGGGTCTTCATGTCGTACCTTAGCATCCATCAGGGGTTTGGCCTTAGAGGCCGCTGGGGTCCACCACCCATAGCCAACGTCAAACCCCAGGTACTGCATGGTCTCCTGCATGAACTCACACTTCTCCAGCTTGAGTCGTGTGTGGTTCTCCTGGCAGACCGCAAAGAACTCACCAAAGAGGATTACATGATCCTCCTGGGTATTGGTCCCGAGGCATACATTGTCGATGTGCGCTTCCATCTGGGCCCCACGGGATATGAGTTCTTGCACCTTGGGTCTTCGTCGTAGGATGGACATGATGTTGTTCATCAGCTCTTGAAATACAGCGGGTGCGTTGGCCACGCCAAAGGGCATGACCTTCCAGTTGAACACCCTCCCCTGAGGGGTGATGAAGGCGAGTAGCTCCTGGGCGTTGGGCGTCAGGTCCACCTGCCAAAATCCACTTCTCTTGTCCATCTTGGTCTTGTAGCGACAGGAGGCTATCTTCTCAAGGGTAGACTCCATGTTAGGAATGGACCCTGAGTGGTTCAACGTTTTCTTGTTCAGCTCTCCATAGTCCACTACCAGCCGTTTGACTGTAGACCCAGGCTTAGCCACCAGGAAACAGGGGCTGCAGTGTTGGGGGTAGTCCCCGTCCTTGTACTCCAGGACCAGGCCAGCGTCGATACACTCTTGTATCTGTCGCTCAATCTCATGGGCCTGCTCTTTAGGAGCCGGATAGGGTCTCCTCCGGATCTTATGGCCCACGAACTCGGGTTTCAGCTTGAGGTCCATCTGTACCAGCTTGTCACATGAGGCTGGGGGCGGTAGTTCCCCGAACACCTCCAGATAGGTCCTTATAAGCTTCTGTACCCGCGGGTCCAATAGCTTGATCTTGTCCTCCATGTCCTCGTCAGAGTGTAAGTTGCTTGCCCCCTGAGTAATAGATGCCGGGAGGTGATCCTCCACCGACTCTTCGCCCTGGGTAGTATCCTTCAACCCTTGGTAGGCATATAGTAGGTCTCGTTCAACCATCTCAGGTGGACGATGGCAACATAGGCACGCTCGAGGGGGTTCACATACACATTCCTCCGAGAGGTCATCCTCCTCTGGGATCCTCACATGGGCACCCCACAGGCTCTTCATGAGCTTGAGATCTACCACCCTTTGCCAGGTGGTGATCTTCTGTTCGAGGTCCTCCTTCAATTGGGATAGATCTCCCATACATCCTTGCTTCAGTGGCCATGAGCTGCGGGTAGGCTTAGACGGGGTCTTCCACCCTCCTGCAGAGTAGGGGTTTCAGTGGGGCGACGTACTCGGCGCTCTCCACTTCCTCCACGCATGTCTGCACGAAGAAGGCGTCATGCTCAGTTTTGTCATCAGAGTGGATAGCGCTGGGGAGCTCGGATAGTCCACACTCAGAGACTCCATCAGGAACAGGTACATGGCAGGGAGAGTTGGGGGCACAGGTGTTAGTCACGACGTATTCATCTCCTCCTAGTATAGTGTCAATAGCATCTTGAGGTCGTAGTCGATCCTTCAAGTCACCCAGGGTGAGTCCATCGCTCTCTCGTTGTATAGCCTGGACCAGAGTTGAGTCAAGGTCCTCCCAGGGGATAGAGGTAAGACCCCCGTCCATCACGCTGAGCATACTTCCCCATCCGGGTTTCCCGATGGGCGTCTTGCATCCCAGAGGCACGTAGATGGCCTCATCAGGTAGCCGGACAGAGCTGATAGTCAGCCTGTCCAGGAGGGTTCGCCAGTACTCGTTGCCCCCATGGGCTCCCCAATCGGGGGAACACAGGACCATACGGGAACGTTCCAGGGCCACCTTGGTCAAGACCTTCCCCAGTTCACTGAACCTGGGGTTCCCGTAGGCCATCCCGAAAGAGGGCCAGTAAAATTTGTAGCAGCAGTTTTTCCCCCTGCTGCAGTAGAGGTCCAAGACATATTGCTTGTCGCTGGCGAACAACTCAACGCTCAGGTCTTCTCTGGAGTAACCCAACTCCTTCAGACCTTGGTCTAGGACTTCCCCCAATAGTTGATAGTCCTCAGTTTTGGAGGCCGCCATCATGTTTGAGGGCTCCTCCTTAGATACCCTCAGGTAGCTCCAGGTGTACTCTGACTGCTGCAGTGGCACGGACTCTCTGCCATTGCCGTGGTCCACGTAGAGGAGGTAGGGCGCTTGCAGCGTCAGGGATTGTATCTGGGAGTGCTGCACGAAGAAGCCAGTCCCCAATGCAAAGTCGAAGGCCTCAGTGTCCATCACATAGAACCGATGGGCGATAGTTCGGGAGCCCATTGGTACCTCCACTTCACAGTCCCCGCAGCTGTGCACCAGATGTCCGTCCCCCATTCCTATAGCCGCGGTGGGCATGGTGTTCGTCAGGCTCCCACAAGGTAAACTTTTCTTGGCCACTATTGATATGGCGGCTCCAGTATCCAGTACCCCCAGGTATTCACGTCCCCCTAGTCGGATACGTACCCAGAACACCAGGTCCAGGGTGCCACCGGAGCGTCCCCGTCAGAACTCCGCGGGACAGGTCACCTCGAACCCCTTGTTCCGCAATTTGCGGGCCATCCTCATGAAATGGCTTCTCTTCTTGGCGTTGCCGTCATCACCACCTTCATGCTCACGCTTGGCCCCTTGCTCTCGCTGGGCCTGAGTCTGCGAGCGTGTGGGAGGACCAGACTGCCCTCCAGAGGGCTCGGAGTTCCCCCCTGGATTAGGGTTGGGGTTGCCTCCGTTCTTGTCCTGGTTCTTGTTGTCCTTGTCTGGCTGGCGATTAGCGCCTCCTCCTCGTCCACCTTGGCTCTTGTCTTGGCCTTACCCACGGTCTTTCGACTTGCCCTTGCCGGAGTCGTTGCCGTTGCCCTTGCCACCGCCCTTGCCAGAGTCTTTGCCAGGATCTTCGCCCTTCAGCTTCGCCGATAGGCGCTGCTTGTGGTAGCACTCATCCTCGTAGTGCTTTCTCTTCCCACAGAAGGCACAGGTGATAGTGCACCTGTAATGATCCGGCATCTTAGGCTTGGCGCCGGTGTTGGTCTCCTGCTTCTTCCCCTGGACCACGAACCAATCGCGCTGATCGCAGTGGGGGGCGTGCTGCAGGTGACCATGCTCGTCTCTGGTGTCACACCAGAAGAGCTCCTGGACATTGCCCATGATACGGGCGTGCTTGGGGGTAGTCCCCTGTCCAGGTCTGGGTCTCTGGTACCCTTTGCCATGGCTCCCAGAGCCTCCTCCTCCAGGACGGTAGGCGTTCAGGTGCTGGTCGCTTTCTTTCTCCAGCGCCAGCTCCAAGAGTAGCACAGACAAGTCCTCGTAGTTGAGGGCTCTCGCCTTGCGCTCTGCCGTTGACCGGCACTCGTCCCACTGCTCCCCAGGGAGCTCAGCCACCAACCAGAAGAGCAGCTCGTCGCTGCCGTAGGAACCGGGCGTCAGTCGTCCCACCCAGTGGTCCAGGTCAGCCAGTAGCTCGGAGATCCTGGCTGGTTTGGGTTTGTTGGGTAGCGCGGCCAAGTTTTGGATCTCGGCCCTGATGGAGAGGTCGGTTTCGTAGGTAGGGTACTGCCTTTCCAAGGCAACCAACACGTCGGCGAAGGTGGCGGACTTCGTCACGATCTGCTTGACCTGCTTCTCCATGTACTTGGTCTTGCAGCACTGCAGGAGCAGATCGCACTTGACTTGCCCACTAGCATGGGTTTGGCCGGTCATTCGGAGGAACCGGCCAAAGTTCTCAGTGAACTCGCTGAGATCTTTGCCTGTGAACTCAGGCAAGTTCACCACAATTTTGGAGGTGGCGATTGCCTTAGCCTCCTGAGACCTGCGTCCCTCAGGGCGCTTGGTCTTCCTCTTCTTCTTCTTCTTCCGCCCGCTCGGGTTCTCGGGGTCCTCAGGGTCGTCGTCCTCCGCGGACGAAGCAGAAGTCATGGACGGCGGCTCATCGTCAGAGGGGTCTCCGCCTAGGTCACTAGAGCCGCAGGGCTCCACGTCAACCATTGCCCTCAGGGCTGTCAGCCCCAGCCGGTCCAGCTCGGCTCTCGTGGAATTCTCCACGTGGCTGTAGGGAGGCTGGGCCGTGCTTGGTATGAAAGGGCTTCTCGGTATCACAGCAGGGGTCGGTATCGGTCGGCTCCTCAGGCTTCCCAGGGTGTTTGTCAACCCCGCCACCAGGTGATTGGCTTGTACTTGGTCAGGTGAAACTCCCACGATGGTAGGTGACGCTTGGGGAGGAATCAGGGGCTCCAGTTTAGCCCGAATCTCTTGAGTGAGATCACCAACAAGTTCAGAGGTGGCTCCTGGGAGGGCCTCTTTAATCTCTGACCGCGTCAAGGACCTGTTGGAGGATCTCCCCGATCCTCTACTCCTGCTCCGGCATGACTCAGGGCCTCTCCTCAGCCCACTCAGGGTTGCATACTCAGGAACATCCACATATGCTCCCGTAGCGCGTGGACGAGTAAGAAAAAGTCACTGCCTTGTCTTTCTTGGAGGGCTTGATCCAGGCCAAGCCCCCTTTAAAACCCTCTTGTTGATGCTAGGACTAACTTAAGTATTTTTGTCCCTCTTTTGAAGCCTTTAGTACACTTTCTCAAAGTAACTAGGGTTATAACCCTAGCCCCCCATGAAGTTCACCCCTACCACTCAACTGAGCGGAGGTATCTTCCTTCATGGAGGATATACAGAAATAAAATAGGCATTTCTTGTCTTAGGCCTTGGAGGTTAAGCCTAGTGGTCTCCCACCCCAAGACCCCTATACTCAATTGTTTCTACCACTTATTGTGGTTCTACGTTTTAACTGTTTCTGAATTCAGTTGCTTGGCCAAGTCATTTTCTGTGTCTGGCCTGACACCTATGCCCCATATTCCTAACCAGCACCATTACACCCAAAAGAGTGCACATGAAGTGCTTGATGCTATCTTGGAGGCTGGAGTCAGTCCAGTTTTCATATAACATCTTTTGTATTATCCATTTGTGATTGAATCTTTGTGTTTATACCTGCATTGTCTATCTGCAGCCCTTCTGTGTTACACTGGATTCCAAACTATTCATTGATTCGATCCACATCCTGTTCTTGCTCTACTTGCTCCTTTGGTTTTGGGATTTCACCAGCAAAAACCTGCAGGATTTCATCAAAACCTATAGGGCACTAATCAAGGACATCTTTCTGGTAGCAGATGCAAACCCTGAGAACCTTTTGAACCGACTCTGAGCAGAAGCACAAGAAAAACACACTGAACATGTCCTACAGAACCTGGCCGATCAGAAGTGTACAAGTCTAACTATCTCAGCCAGTGAGTGAACCGCCACTCAGAGCAGCATCTGGGTCTCAGGAAGATTCAGAGCACAGAAGGGCGGAACTAAATACGCCCAGAACAATCCCATTAACCATGGAAACCTTAGCGCCCCATGGTGAAGACAGCATGCAAAGGCTCCGCAGGCGTGTCGAAGCTTCCATCGCCCGGTCGGCTTGTCCAGCTTCGTCTTCTTCCGAACTTGGAGTTGGTCCTGAAGAACAAGAGGACCTACGAAGGACGATGGACGAGTCCATGCTCCACGAAGAGTACCACCTGTCTACCGTAGGAGTAGATGGAGAACTACCTCTTGATGCCCTCGGGTCGCCGCCCCAAACTGAGATGGGCTCCTTCCTCTATTCTCGGCCATCTACAGACATAGCGGACACAGTATCACTACCGAGACGACCGAGAGTACACGAACACCCGAGAGCAAGGCATCCAGACCTGCCGATAATGGATCCACCTCGCCCAGAGCCCACCCATGGGGCTCTGGATCGTACGGCCGAACTATTGGCCAAACTTCTATCCGGATCGGAAGACCCGGATGTGACAGCTCTGTCGGAGGCTGTCAAGGCTAAATTTGGTATCACTGAACCCTTACCCAAGCCAGCGCCACTCTCACCTTCACCCGGATTGAGCACGTTGGCTGATGATCTCAAAAGATCAAGGGTTTCCACGTTGCTACCTAAGGTCACTTGCCCCAGCCCTTTTCATCCTCGCGCCAGGACAGTCCCTATAGCTGAATTACAGGATGTGCCGGTGACGGAGACTGAGAAAAGAGGGCTGTCAACCCTGGCACCTCTTGCCGGCGTATCACGTTCTGGCCTAACTCCGGGGGCTGGGAAGACGGGCAGACCTATTGCCCAGGCGAACATCCAGCTGGAACTGCCGGACTTCAACCCCAAAAATCTGCCCGAATGGGCAGAAGAATTTGCTGAGTTTCTTTTGCTGACTGGCCAATCCCATGCGGATGTGGCCACCAAATACTCACTGCTGAAACGCTCATGCAAAAAGAAATTTTTGCAAAAACAGTTGAAACAGATTGTGAAAACCTGTTCCACCTGGGCAGAGGTACTCCAAAGACTGGAGAAAACATTCCCAGTCTATGAGACTGACCTCAGTGTACGCACACAGATAGAGGAGCTACCTATGCTCCCTGAGTTTCCTTCCGCTGCGCGAGTTTCTGAATACGTGTGCGACCTGGAGTATCTGTTTTCACGAATGAACGTGGGCTCCTACGGAGCCACTGAGCCCCACCTGTGGCTCATGAGTAAGATCCCCCATCGTACGTGGGATGATTGCCGCTCTACCTGTGAGAGGAAAAGTCGGACCCACTCGTACGATGAACTGGTGTACCTTCTGATTGAGCTAGCTCTTGAGAGGGAGAATGATTCCCACATGGAGAAATTCCTCAAGAAGCACTTGGGTGGAGGGGGTAACCCTACCCCCGAACGTGGCGAAGGGAAAGGGCCGAAAAATCCCACTAACGCCAACCAGGGAGGTGGTAAAGGAAGGGGTCACCTACGTGCCATGAATGAGGTTAAACCGGATGCAGGTACACCCCCTCTGTTCTACTCCAAACCTGTCAATGACAAGGGGGGGACTTGTCATGCCCCTGACTGCGATCACCGCAGTAGCTGTATGCTGCAGATGAAACGACAGCAGCATACCAAGGATGGAAAACCTGTGACCCATCAGGATCATTTCAGGTGTACCATCACCTGTGGCTATTGTGGCAAACGTCGTCACTACGAAGACGAATGTCACATAAAGAAACGCGAGAGTGATAAACTCAAGCGGCAGGAGGCTGAACGCCAGAAGACCCTAACACCCACCAAAAACCCTTAGAATGGGGATAAAGGTGGTAAAGGAGGTGGCAAGGGGGGTGGCAAAGGTGGACCCCCTAACCCCCAGAGGCGCTCATCAGCGCCCGTTGCTACACCCCCTCCTGCCGCAGGTGATCCCAAGAAGCGCCCACACGGAGATAACGCTACCCCTGAGGGGAATAACTCCAAGAAGAGGCGATTGGCCTGGATGGCCAGGTCCCTCATAGCTGCAGGCGTGGATGTCAAGTTCCCTGATGAGCAGTAGGGGGGCGGCTCCGAAGAGGAGGACTTGGTTTTCTGGATCCTCGTGAAAATCAGGGATCAAGTTTTTCGAGCGGTGCTTGACACCGGTGCAACACTTTCCATAGTGGCCCGGCGCCTGGTAAAGACTTTCAAGAAAACTAAGACCGTGGCCATAAGAGTAGGAGTTGGGCGTACCACCCATTCCTTGGGGGGGGTCGATGTGACTATATGCCTGGGCGACGAAACCGTGACCCCACATTGCAGAGTGCTGGACACCGACGCCTTTCACATCGTCATTGGTACAGACTTCCTACGAAGAAACCCCCAGGTAAAAATGCTGTCTCTCCAGCGCCCCTATTCTTTGCACTGCGACTTTGGCAGTGAGCTGTTCTCCTTACCTTTGGAGCTGTCAGGACAAAAAGAGTCTGGGCTGCGCTACGCATCCAAGACTAACTATCGTACTGAAAACTACCAATTGGCCCGTCACGTTCTTGAAAATGGACTGGCGGCCCTTCAGGTAAACCTGGATGAGATCCAGGTGGAATTGTTTGCGAGCCAACAACAGCACATCATGCAGTTGTACTGCTCGAAACAATTGAACAATGCTTTCCGTTTCTTCTGGAAAGCAATGGGCCTAGCGTATGCTAACCCTCCCTTCTCCCTGCTCGCGAAGGTTCTAACCAAGATTGCTTATGAGGGAGGAAGGGTTGTCATGTGCACCGCTGACTGGGGCTGCTCTGGTGAACATGCTTACTGGCGCCGTATGCTAGATCGAATGACCGTGGGAAGAGTGCAACTCCCCAACGGCCCCATCTATGTGCCTGAGGACTCAGACACAGCTATGCTGGCCCCTGAGTGGGCCAGTTTCCTGTCCATCATTGATGGATCTCTCAATCCTGTACCCCTGTGTGACCTAGACCAGGTGCTACTGAAAGAGGTCACAGCCGAAAATCGTGGCCTGACCCTTTCTGATCTCAAAAATCGATCTCCTGAGCACCTATCTGCCACACTTACAGGGTGTGAGTCTCCCGATGGCTATCTGGAAGCTGCAGCTGTAAAGGAGGATGCTGACGACCAACTGTCTGAGATCGCCAGCACTATTCCTCCTGATGATCCCAGCTGTGTTGACCTAAAACACAGTGCCTTCCTAGCCCAGCTGTTGCTGGAGGAGGTAGATCTAGAGTCAACCTCTGAGCCCGCTTCCCCTGTTGGGAAGCCGGTGCTACACATGCAGCCTGTGCACACAGGTGAACCTGTGGCCCGGATTGCTGATGCTCTGGCGCGGCCTGCTTCTAATAACATGCCATTGTCTGAGCATTACACTCAGGAACTCCGGCGGCTGTTGTACCTGAAGGCCGAAGGTATTGAGCGCCAGGAGCGGCTGCAATACCTCAGACAGACCTGGAAATCCTCCATCTGGTCTGAGGAGGACGATGATTCCTATACGCTGCCTGATCCTGAGATACCGCTAGTGTACCATAATGAAGGTCCCTACCAGGACCGGCCCCCGCTGTGCCCCTTCCGCCTGTAACCCCTGCCGATTTGCTCCTGATCAACGATTGCATTGCTCAAAATCCAAGGTTCCAAATCCAAAAATATAGAAAATAAAATCCTCCTTCAACCCTGAATGGCAACCAGATCCCACAAATACAGCAATAACCCAATTCACAATCCTAATCAGGCTGCGGGCTTTCGTTCAGCACATCGATTGTCTCACGATGGCGGGCATGTACAAGAATTGCACCAAGGAAGAAAGCCCTGAAATTGGCATGTGAACACAAATAAAGCAAAGTTGGGGAAAGAGGTAAACATACACATTCACAGCCATAAACCCCTCATTCCCTGGACTCAAGACCTTCCCTTGATTCACCAACATATTGCCCTGAACCAGGTCAAATGGGATGGCTAAGCACCCTGTGTCAAAAGTCACTACATAAACCCCAAAAATGTGTTCACTCCCAAGCCTCTAAATCCTAGCCCAATAGGGGAGGTGGCGTGTCATGGCCTAGAGTGGCACTCAGGACCATGCCCTACCCTGTCATAGCCTTGGTTGGACCTGGAGTCGAATGGGCTTGGAGATATGCCCTATGAGTTTGAACTCATAACATGCCAAAAAAACTGCCAATTCACACCATATTGGCCATATATCAAATATATGCTCAAAATTGAAGTTACCACTTATCCGAAGGCTCAAAGCATGCATGGAATCGAATTCTAGTATTCATGGAGGATAGAGACCAAAGGCCAATGCCCATGTACATCCCCATTTTACCCTCGAAACCCCTTCGGATATGGGCGCCACACACTGCCCAAGTCAGCCCATGATCTTGAGACCAATTCTTGTAATCCTTCGTGCGCCAAGCCAAATGGAGTACGCGATCCGGCATATGCTGGTGTTCAACTCCAAAGCATATGCCGACATATGAACAACATACCATGGTTCGACTCCCCATAGGCTTCTTGCTGTTTGCCGACCAGGTAAGTACACAAAATGCAAAAATGAGCAAAAATTGAGGTCAAAAACATGAAAATATGACCAAATACAAAGTTGTCATGATAGTATATCTCTATGCTCACCCATGATATCCGCTCATGGTTCAATACACAAATGATTGGAACCATTTGCGAACAATTCCCCCACTTGGATCCCCAATCGGGCGCATGGAGATACCTTCACCACTCATATCTACATGCCCCATGAAAATGGGAGTGCACTCATGGATCTCTTTGCCAAACATACCATGAGCAATACATACGCGGTAGACTTGGTCTAGCGCTTTGAATTCCACAATTGAGACATGGGCAAAACCCTTGTCACGTATGGCTCCCCATCTCTTCGGCCACACGAAGATATATAACATGGGCGTGAGCATATCAAGACATATACCATGCATATAACACATACCCTCAAAATGTGGCTCCCACCATGATATGCCATGTCCCTCCATGGACATAACTTCACGTTAAAAATACGTGGGAACCCAAAGAAAGGATCTATGCAACCCCAACACTTATGCGGTACACTCGAAAGTCGCATTAAAATATTCGGTTGCACGGTCCAAGAGTTATATATCACTTTATACCCTCTTGACCCTTATCCCTTGCAACACCGGGCATGTGTACGCACCAAAGGCGTTTGATGCTTCCTAAATTAAGTTGAGACCAAGGCGCTTGCAACGCAACCTTCCTTATTCTCTTTCCTCACACTCGCTCGTAGATATGGCCCTTCAAAGTGGTCCCGCGATTCACTTTTGTTTCCCTTATATCTCCAAGTCAAATGGGTGGCAAGTATAAGGGAAACCTGATTCGGACATAGGGAAAAGAGTATGACCACTCGACGAAGTCCAAATCAAGTGCGGCGATGTCGAAGTCGAAAATCCGATTTCGACATCGCGAAAAATTCAGAATAAAATTTCGAGTGCTTATTTAGAAAATTGCGGAAGCAACGAACCCTTTGCTGATTTTTTTGCACTGAACGGCGCCTTTTGTGGCTGGCCAGGCCGATGAACCCTTTGCTGATGAGATCTGACCCTTCAACGGAGAATCCGCCAAAATATCTGGAAATAACAGTTAACCAATCGGTTAACGCAAAATCGCAAGCCAACTGACGGTCGCCAATACATTGACCATCAGAACGAAAGGCTGAAAAATTACGGAAACATCATGATAAGAACAACCCTGTTGATTCCTGATATTCTGATATATAAATCTCAGCTGGCGGCACCTCGGTACTGAATATGGCCGCTCGTAGCTGGAATGGCCAAACCTATCACACTATCACATCGGGTTAGTTCAGGTGGATGGGAGAGTATGATATCAGCCAATGGCGGCTTGCCGGCACATAGATACACACCCCAAGTGACCCCAAGATGGCCACGGGGGTCCGAACCGGCTTCACCCCCCTTCTCAGAGCGTTGTTACCGCTCGGAAGTCATTGAAGAGAGGACGGGAGGACCCCAATGGGCTCCAACCCCCCCCTCCATGTCCCAAGGACACATGGAGGCCCCACACACGCCGTAGGCGTCCCCCAAGCCCCAAGGGAGGGGTGAGGACACTGATAATCAGCGCCCTACGCCATATCCGGTCTCCTCTTGATCTACAACATGGACCAAGGGGATCAAAGATAGAGAAACATCGTCGATCGATCTAAATACGTATACCACGATGAAATATATACGTGGAGATCGAGTGAAGGGGGTATATGGCCAATCAAGGCCGAAAAATCCCCGGATGAACGCCCTCACCCGTCTCCTCAATCACAGAAACAAACAAAATGCCAAGGGGAATCCATTACGGTGCTACTGCAGCAACCAAATGGACCAACACGTCCTTGACATCCAAAGAAATACTCTTTTTCTTCAGGTAGTCCATCCAGATCGTGGTGTACCTCGGCACAAAACTGCTTGGAGGTTCCCACGAATCCCTGGATGCGGCGAATCCCTTCCAACGGACTTTATAAAGCCTACCCCCAGGCGTCCCCGGGTCCGGCTTGTCCGCCAGGATCTTTTCAGCGGTGAAGTCGTCGTCCTCACCCTCGTCGTCCGAGTCCACATCGCCGGCCGTGAACTCGAAGGTGACGGGACGTCCGCTGGGGTCTGGTGCTCGGGGACGAAGCTGGGTATGGTCGCGGTCCAGGATCTTGTTATCCCCCACACGAACCGCATACACATCCTGCCCGACCTTCCGCACGATCACCCCCAGCACATACCAAGATGCCTGCCGATGCCTGGACAGGACATCCTTGTGGTGCCGCTCCACCCACACGGTGTCTTGGAGAGCATACTTCTGGACTTTTCCCTGCTTGAAGTACTTGGCCCTCTTGTCATGCTCGTCCTATAGTGCCTTGCACACCTTGGCCACCATGTCGTCCGCCTCAGCCATCATGGCATTCGCATCCCGGGCCACTTCGCCATGGTTCAACCACGGGAGAGTGCGTGACACTCGATCCCGTAGGAACAGGATGCGATGGGGCGACAGTCCAGTGGGCCCCGGAAGGTCGTGATACGCTTGGAGTACCCTCCACAGCGAATTGTACCAATTCCGGCCCGGTTCGTCGATGTGCAGCTGGCGGAACTTCTCGAACATCTGCCGCCCGGCCACCTCAGCCCGGCCATTCGACCGGCTGTGGTATGCCACGGTCTTGGCGTGCCGAATCCCCATGTTCTTGCACATCGTCTTGAACCATGTCCCCACGAATTGACTGCCCCGATCGCTGCAGATGACAGCTGGGACATCAAAAATCGTCAGCCAGTGCCTGATCATGGCATTAGCGACGGTCTTGGCTTGCAGCCCCACTCCATGCTTGTCCTTCTTGTCCTTCTTCTTGGACTTCTTGCCAGGGACCGCCACGATATACCCACTGTGCCTATCCACCGCCAGGATGACACAGTCGTAGGTCTCTCCGTCCACGGTGACCTCAGGCATGGCGAATACATCCATGGCCACGGACCGCATAGGGGCCTCCGGTATAGCCGTATACACCGGGTTGCCCGCTGTGGAGTGGTTGGGGCTCTTCGTGGCCCGACACACGGCACAGTCGCTGCAGTACCTATCCAGGATGGCGTAGTACCCCGGAGGGAACTTGAAACGCCACTCCAGGTCCTGCTGCATCTTGTCTCGGCCAGGATGCATGAGCTGGGCGTTGTGCCAATGGTCAATGAGCTCCTCCACTCAGTTCTCGGGCACCAGCAGCTTGTCCTTGAGGAACAACTTGTCCCCATCCTCGGTCAAGCCCTCGGGCCATTCGTCGTCCGACGGGGCGCTCACGGCATTCCAGTACTTGCTCCAGTGCTCGGATGCCGCGTAGTCATCCGACCAGTCCTCTGTGAGCACCGACCTGACTAGCTCTACAGGGGCCACCATCCATTGCTCGAGTCCTTCCTCTCGAAAAGCTTGGACGCGGGCACCCCGGAACTTGGCCAGGTCCGTACGGTTTGCCATAACCACAAAGCACTTGACCCCCTTTTGCTTCATGACTATCTCCATCTCCATGATGCGCTTGGCCTCCTCGGTCTCCTCGGAGTCTCCATGGCTGGATATGTCCATCCCAGCCTTGCCCGCGGGGTAGGCCCAGCGACTGAGGCAATCTGCCACAGTGTTGTCCTTCCCCGGGACGTACACGACGCTGAGGTCGAACTTGGCGAACGTCTCGTGCCATCGGGCCCTCCTAGCGGCTGGTCCTGAGGGGGTGTCGACATGCTCCTTGTGCCAGCTCTGTAGGGACTGGTGGTCCGTGCAAACCACCACCGGCTGCAGTCCGATGTGGCCAGACCACTTCCTGAGCGCACATACAATGGCGTATGTCTCCTTCTCCCTCGCGGTCCATGTTCGGCGTTGGCCCTCGGCCAGGATCCTGCTCCAAAACGCCACGGGAACGTGAGTCCCGTCTTCCCGAACTTGCTCGAGGACTGCCCCCACAGCATAGTCCGAGGCGTCTGTCCGTAGCACGAATCCCTTGTCCGGGTCCACCAGGAACAGCCCCAACTGCCCCAGGAGTCGCTCCTTCAGGCGGTTGAACGCATCTTCAGCCTCAGGGGTCCAGGCAAGCTTCTTCTTGCTCCCCTTCCGGCCATCGAACTTCCCCACCTGCAGCATCTTGTGCAGCGGCCCCGAGAGTTCTGCATACATCCGGACATAGCCCGAATAGTAATTGCAGAACCCCATGAAGGACCGGAGTTCGCTGATGGTCTGGGGCCTCTCCCAGTGGCGCAGGGACGCCAGCTTCCCAGGCATGGGACGGCGTTGCCCGTGACCAACCACGTGACCCGCGAACTCCACTTCCTTCACGAATAGTGAGGCTTTGGTGGGCTTGCACACCATGTTGTGCTTGTCCAACTCGCTGAGCACTCGGCGCAGATCCTTCTCATGCGCGTCGATGAGCTCGTCCTCAGTCATGTTCTCCGTGCCGGACCCGATGATGATGTCATCCACGAAGGGATCGGCACAGTCCCGGACAGGACCGAGTAGGTCCTCCATCATGCGCTGGAAAGCGGCGTTGCCATTCTTGGCGCCCATAGGCACCACTTTCCACTGCATGGGCCCCAGCGGCGTCGACATCGCTGTGCAGGGCCTGGAGTCCGGGTGTAGCGGCATCTGGTGATAACCGTGTTTCAGGTCTAACACCGTGAAACTCCGCTTCTTCTGTTGTTTTTGGAGGATGGAGTCGATCAGGGGAAGCGAGTACGAGTCGTGCTCGGTCTGCTCGTTCAAACCTCTGTAATCAACCACCAACCTCCACTCGCCCTTCTCCTTCTTGGGCACAATGAAGGCTGGGCTGGCCCACTCACTGTCGGAGGGTTCCATCCATCCCCGCTCAATGAACTCGGCCAACAGCTTCTTCATGGCCTCGGCCCGATCGCCCTGAAGTTGGTACTCCCGATGACGATAGATCTTGGGGTTCGGCTTCAGCTTGATCCTCGCTGTGCCAAACCTCCCACGATCTGGAGGGTTCTTGTTGGCGACGCCACTGAATAGCCGCGGATAGGCATTGATCAGCCTCTCCTTCAGCTGGGCGACCTTCGGGTTCTCCTCGGCCTCTTCAGCCGCTTGCTTTGGTATAGATACAACCGACCGCACTGCGGTATAGACCTCTTCTGGGTCCGAGTCCGACTTCTCCTCGTCCGATATGCCGTCTTCATCGTCGTGGGGCGCGCTTCCCACCGATAATCTTCGAAAATTTGCGGCCTCGGGCTGGTGCTCGTCGCTACCGGTTCCCACTCTTGGAAAACCCCACGTTGGTGGGTCCGACCGGACCGGACCATCATATTGGTCCGCGATGTGATCCATGACCCTCGCCACGAACTCATCCTTCTCGTACTTGCCGGTGACCAACATCTTGTCATCCCACCAATGCGGAGATATGACCATGGCCCGCCTCTTCTTGGCTGCCACACGGTCATGCATCCCCATCCGCATGTAGTTGACGACGTCGTCGATCTCGGCGTGGGACAGGATGTCAATGCCATCAATAGGCTGATCCGTCCCCTCCTTGGGCTCAAACATGACCTTCATGGGCACCGCCTCCACCCTACGGATGAATGCTTCATCACCCGTGAGCTGGGCTTGCGCCCCATCCACCAGGAAAGCCTTGGTACCCCACGCTTGACCCGGGGAGGGCATTGATACACCCTTGGCGTCGATGAACAGCTCCTCCTCTGGCCCGAATGACATCTCGTTCAGGGTGATGGAGTCCAGCGTCGACTTGAGACCCTCCAGCGGACATGGGGTGGATCCTATGCCGGTTATGACCAGGATCCCCTTCGCCCTATCGGCGATGATCTTCTCCACCGTACGTCTGGTATTGTCCCGGGAGCCATGCCAATACATGGGTCCCCACTCCTTCAAAACCCCAATGCCTGTGCCAGGCTGAGTCTCCTCGATGCCAATGCCTCCTACACTTCCGCAGAAGTGGGGCATCCCGGGAAGCGAAGACGTCCGTCCCGGGCGCTTCGGCTCCCAGCGTCTGGATCATCCTGTCGTACACCTGCGGCGCCATTCCATACTCCGTGAGCTGAACTCCGCGGTCTCCTCTGGACTTGGCACCCACAGCTTGCACCGCTCGGACGATCCGATCCTCTTCCTCAGCATTCCATTATGATGATCCGCATGCATAGTCCGTGGACAGCCATTTGAGGCATTCATCATCCTCCCGGACCAGCGTTGCACGATGGGGAAGGGCTCCAATGGCGTTTGCCACCATGAAGTCATACCCCATGATCATATCCCAATCGGTAATGTCGGCCACATAGAAGTTCCCGGATAGAGTGCTTCTCTTCGCCTGATCAGGGCGGTTCAAGCGCTCATGCTCCCAGAATTCCATACTGATGGTGGCCTCATGGGTGCCTCCACCCATGATTTCTCCGTTGGCAACATTCAGGCGGACTGGTCTCCGGCTGGGCTGCAGGAGTTCCTCCTTGAACAACCCTCTCCGGACCAGGCTCACCTGGGCACCCGTATCCACTAACACATCCACCACCTTCTCCTCTCGTCCACACCGTACTCGCACTTTCAAGTGCAACTGCTGCTCGTCGCCATGAGGTGTATGGACGACTCTCACGGCATGCAACTCTAGCACGTCCGGGTGCATCAAGACTTCAAGGGTATGGTCACGGATGGTGTAGATCTTGGGTTCGTCCTGCCGGTCCACGGGGCTCTCCGTGGTCGCTCCTTCCTTCTTGCCATGTCCCGTACCCACATGTACTTCCCTTGGCAGGGCGCTCCAGGGGTTGGGAGTGGCGAAACTCAGTGGTTTTGGCTCTTCTGAAGCCTTCTTCGGCACCCGATGTGCCTTCGCTTTCTCTGGGATTCCACTGATTTTCGGAGGAGAGACCTCCGAGGTCCCACTCCCGTGGGGGCTCCTCTAGACTTGGCTTCCCGCAGCCCCTTCCGGCTGCGATCCGCCAGGACTTTGTCCTCCACGTTGCTGAGCTTTGAGTTCCTCCAACGTCCTCAACATGTCCTCAGCAACTTCCTCGATCGACCTCACTCGTCGGTCTTGCCCAGGTCCACCACCATAGCCTCTTCCTCCGCCTTTTCCTTGGCCTTTGCCTTGGCCTTTTTCCCCGTCTCCGCCCTTCGCCTTCCAATCGGAAATCCGCTGCTCCTTGGGCTTCTTCTCGGGGTGAGCGGCGAAGTAGGCCTTCTTGTCCGCCTCATATACCTTGCACTGACGGTGGTCGTGTGCATGGTTGTTTCCCTTGCCATAACAGACCCAGCACCCGTCGTGCTGAGACCTGTACTCTCGGAACGAGAGCGGTGGGTTCCCGATCCTCCTTGGCTCTCTGCTCTTCTTGGGTCTCAGCTGGCTCCATCTGGACCGATCCTGCCCATGGTTCTTCACGTTGTGCGCCACAAACGCGAAGAAATGGGCCTCCTCGTGATCCTCCCGGGACCCGGTCCAGTGGTCTTGGCCACTTCCACTACCATCCTCCGCGGAGTTGGCCGTGTCCTCCTGGATCTCTCGATGATGGCGGTCTTCTCGCTGGCCTCGTTGTCCATGACCATGTCGATCCTGCTCGTGGGCCTTGTTCTTCGCATTGAGCTTCAACTCCACCGTGATGTACTTCACGATCTCGTCCAGGCTCATGCGGGCGAAGATGACTTGCATCCTCAGCGGCTCCCCGCGCCTCCACTCCACGTTGTTGAGGCGCAGCAACCTTTGCCCCATGGAGTCTCCAAACACCTCCACATACACGGCGTTCTTCAGTCCCAACATCCGGTTGGGTTCGCCCAGGTTCCTCCTGAAGAACTCCATGACACCCGCATGGGTGTCCTCCGCCGCCATGATCCTCACCGCCACCCGCTTCTTGGCGCGCTTCTTCTCCTCGTCCTCCACTCTCCTCTTCCAGTTGCCGGGGAGGACGTCCTTCAGGAGGTGGCGGATCTCGCTGGCCTCGTTCCAGTCCTCCACCAGCTTGAGGCATCTGCGATACTTCCGCAGATACCGGTTCCACTCCCGGACCCGCAACTCACCGCGGTCCAGCGGCAGCGGGATGGACCACAGGTCCTCCAGCTTCTGATTCGGAGCGTCCACCCGCTCCTCATCCTCCAACCACTGGAGGCAGGCCTGCTCCGTACGGATCAGTCCTTCCCGGATCTGATCCCGCAGCTCCTCCTTCAGGTCCTGCGCCAGCCGGTGTGGGAATGTCCGGCATACCCACTTGTCCCGCGGCGCTCCCCGCATCTCGCCGACGACCTCCTCGGCAAAGTCCTCCCAATCCAGGATGAAGTCGTCCAGGTTGGAGGGGTTGCCATCGTAGTAGGGGATTTTGATTCCCCTGAGGTCGTCAATCCTGATGGCGTCTCCGACGTCTCCAGCCACCACTCTGCCGAGACGGATACCACCTGTGGCCGGGGGGTGTGAGTACACTCCCCGTACATCCCTCTCCTCCATGGAGTGCGGTCCAGTTGGGCCTGAACCCATGGGGTTTGGAATGCAGGAAGGATTTGCCCCATCGGCCGTCCATATCCCAGTATTGGGGTCCTTCGCCCACAGGTTTACGCCTGGATGACCTCGACCATGTCCGTCGGCGCTTCCCATGGTTCGCCCCTGCATGGTCTGGCTCTCGATCTTCTCTTCCGCATAAACTACCATATTCGTCGTGATCGGTACATCCTGGGCGGCATGGGGCATCTGTACCGTCAGGCTCCTTGGGTCCGTGGTTACGTGCCCTTCCCGCATGGACCCAGCCGGTGCCGTGTGTTCCCCGAGCATTGTGGATTCGCTGAACATGGGAACAAACGGCAGCGCACCCGGGTCAACACGCGGAGGCGCGTATGGTGCCTCTGCAGGGCCGCCCATGGGTTTCTCCATGGCGCTCCTGAGGGTCTTAACCCGCTCCACCAGCTCTACCGCGGCCGGCTTTGCCGGGAGCTCCGGACCCGAGGCGAGGGGCTGTAGCTCCTCTAGCCTTTTCAGGCGTCCCGACATGTCCTCCACCAGGTGGAGGAGGCTGTCCACCACGCGCTGCTGCTTCTCCAGGGCCAGCTCCAGATTCTCCCGGTACCGGTCCTGTTCCGCTCGCAGCTCCTCCATGTCCTTCTCCGCGGCCGACTGGTCGTCCAGGATCCCCGCGACGTCCTCCTCTAGACCATCCTTGGCGTTGTCCAGGCGGTCAAGACGATGCACGATGGTGTCCATCCCCATCTTCGGGTACTTGCCCATGAGGAAGGACACGTGCTCGCAGTGGCACGCAGCGTGCTTTCCGCCGGATTCAGCACATCCCGCGGTTCCCGGCACCTCAGACTCATCGCCCATGGGCGTATCGCCTATGGCGTCCGTCTCTGGTCCCGTGTGCCGGGGCACAGGTGCCGTCCGGGCCCTGGCCGGCCTCTCCAAGCCCTCGACGTCGTGCTTCAGGGCGGGCTCGGGGGCCGTATGCGCCCTGGCGATCGGCGCGGACATCTCCGGCTCCGAAGGTGGCTCGTAGGCTGTCCGATAGCCCTCGGAGTGCCCCTCGGATTCCCTCAGCCTGACCGGGCTGGGGTCCGTGTCCATAGCCCCGGCGTCCCTTGCCGCGGACTTGGGTGACCCGCGCTTCCGGTAGCGCCGGGCCCGTCCTCCACTGCTGCCTGAATGGCAAGCCTCATCAGAGTCCTCCGCGGCGGAGCGGAGGTTGCATGCCTTTCGGCAGCGACGCTCACACATGGAGACCAGGTCCTCCATGTCACGTCCTGCTCTTCCCGAATGTCGTACTTCTCTTCGGGCTTCAACTTCCGGAGTTCGCCATGCTCTTGAACGTCTCGGTTCTTCTATGGCTCCAATCTCCGGCGTGGTCTCCACCGAGTCCACAATACGCACCCGGGGCGTACTTGGGCAGGGCTCATAAGGGCCCAAGTCCCCGGGTCGGCGGTTGGTAGGGGCAGCAGGTAAGCCTCTGCTACCATAATGAAGGTCCCTACCAGGACCGGCCCCCGCTGTGCCCCTTCCGCCTGTAACCCCTGCCGATTTGCTCCTGATCAACGATTGCATTGCTCAAAATCCAAGGTTCCAAATCCAAAAATATAGAAAATAAAATCCTCCTTCAACCCTGAATGGCAACCAGATCCCACAAATACAGCAATAACCCAATTCACAATCCTAATCAGGCTGCGGGCTTTCGTTCAGCACATCGATTGTCTCACGATGGCGGGCATGTACAAGAATTGCACCAAGGAAGAAAGCCCTGAAATTGGCATGTGAACACAAATAAAGCAAAGTTGGGGAAAGAGGTAAACATACACATTCACAGCCATAAACCCCTCATCCCCTGGACTCAAGACCTTCCCTTGATTCACCAACATATTGCCCTGAACCAGGTCAAATGGGATGGCTAAGCACCCTGTGTCAAAAGTCACTACATAAACCCCAAAAATGTGTTCACTCCCAAGCCTCTAAATCCTAGCCCAATAGGGGAGGTGGCGTGTCATGGCCTAGAGTGGCACTCAGGACCATGCCCTACCCTGTCATAACCTTGGTTGGACCTGGAGTCGAATGGGCTTGGAGATATGCCCTATGAGTTTGAACTCATGACATGCCAAAAAAACTGCCAATTCACACCATATTGGCCATATATCAAATATATGCTCAAAATTGAAGTTACCACTTATCCGAAGGCTCAAAGCATGCATGGAATCGAATTCTAGTATTCATGGAGGATAGAGACCAAAGGCCAATGCCCATGTACATCCCCATTTTACCCTCGAAACCCCTTCGGATATGGGCGCCACACACTGCCCAAGTCAGCCCATGATCTTGAGACCAATTCTTGTAATCCTTCGTGCGCCAAGCCAAATGGACTACGCGATCCGGCATATGCTGGTGTTCAACTCCAAAGCATATGCCGACATATGAACAACATACCATGGTTCGACTCTCCATAGGCTTCTTGCTGTTTGCCGACCAGGTAAGTACAAAAAATGCAAAAACGAGCAAAAATTGAGGTCAAAAACATGAAAATATGACCAAATACAAAGTTGTCATGATAGTATATTTCTATGCTCACCCATGATATCCGCTCATGGTTCAATACACAAATGATTGGAACCATTTGCGAACAATTCCCCCACTTGGATCCCCAATCAGGCGCATGGAGATACCTTCGCCACTCATATCTACATGCCCCATGAAAATGGGAGTGCACTCATGGATCTCTTTGCCAAACATACCATGAGCAATACATACGCGGTAGACTTGGTCTAGCGCTTTGAATTCCACAATTGAGACATGGGCAAAACCCTTGTCACGTATGGCTCCCCATCTCTTCGGCCACACGAAGATATATAACATGGGCGTGAGCATATCAAGACATATACCATGCATATAACACATACCCTCAAAATGTGGCTCCCACCATGATATGCCATGTCCCTCCATGGACATAACTTCACGTTAAAAATACGTGGGAACCCAAGGAAAGTATCTATGCAACCCCAACACTTATGCGGTACACTCGAAAGTCGCATTAAAATATTCGGTTGCACGGTCCAAGAGTTATATATCACTTTATACCCTCTTGACCCTTATCCCTTGCAACACCGGGCATGTGTACGCACCAAAGGCGTTTGATGCTTCCTAAATTAAATTGAGACCAAGGCGCTTGCAACGCAACCTTCCTTATTCTCTTTCCTCACACTCGCTCGTAGATATGGCCCTTCAAAGTGGTCCCGCGATTCACTTTTGTTTCCCTTATATCTCCAAGTCAAATGGGTGGCAAGTATAAGGGAAACCTGATTCGGACATAGGGAAAAGAGTATGACCACTCGACGAAGTCCAAATCAAGTGCGGCGATGTCGAAGTCGAAAATCCGATTTCGACATCGCGAAAAATTCAGAATAAAATTTCGAGTGCTTATTTAGAAAATTGCGGAAGCAACGAACCCTTTGCTGATGAGATCTGACCCTTCAACGGAGTATCCGCCAAAATATCTGGAAATAACAGTTAACCAATCGGTTAACGCAAAATCGCAAGCCAACTGACGGTCGCCGATACATTGACCATCAGAACGAAAGGCTGAAAAATTACGGAAACATCATGATAATAAAACCCTGTTGATTCCTGATATTCTGATATATAAATCTCAGCTGGCGGCACCTCGGTACTGAATATGGCCGCTCGTAGCCGGAATGGCCAAACCTATCACACTATCACATCGGGTTAGTTCAGGTGGATGGGAGAGCATGATATCAGCCAATGGCGGCTTGCCGGCACATAGATACACACCCCAAGTGACCCCATGATGGCCACGGGGGTCCGAACCGGCTTCATTCTCTGCACTATGGGCAGCAATGTTCCCCTGAATGGGACGATGGTTCTGTGCCTGCCGAAACTGCTGATCGGCAGAAAAAGAAAGAACATGGAAAGAGCAACCTCCATGCTGAGGAGGATTTCCTGCAGAAACTTGAGAGTCTTAACCTTGACCCCCGACTGAAGAAACTGCTGCTAACCTATGAGGAGGTGCTCGGCGCCTTGCCGCCCCCCCTCTCTTGTAAAAAAACTGGTCCAGATGGACCTGAAACTGAAACCTGAATTTGAAAAGACGCGAGTGAGGCGTCGTCCCTATCCCGCTCCACAGGAACAGGTTGAAGAAATCGAGCGCCAGATCCAGGAATGTATTGATGCTTGCCTCGTTGAAGAATATAAGAAGGGGGACTACCCCCATCACTGCAGTCCCTGTTTGCTGGTTGCCAAACCAGGGTCGACTGCCCTACGACTGGTTGTTGACTATGGTGAGGTCAACAAGAAAGCCCAGAACCACTCAGGGAGTATTCCTAACATGGAAAATACCCTGGAGCGTATTGCCAAATGCAGGTATAAGACCAAAATGGACAAACGCTCTGGTTTCTGGCAGGTGGACCTAACCGCCGCAGCTCAGGAGCTGCTGGCTTTTATAACCCCTAAGGGCCGTGTCTTTAAGTGGAAGATTATGCTTTTCGGGGTGGCTAATGCCCCAGCGCCCTTTCCAGAGCTGATGAACAAAATTTTGTACATACTGAAGCGCAGGCCTCTAGTACAGGAGTTGATTTTTCGGGGTGCAGAAATGGAGGCCCACATCGACGACGTGAGTTTGGGTACTAATACCCAAGAGGACCATGTGCTTCTCCTCCGTGAATTTTTCATTGTTTGTCAAGAAAACCATATCCGAATCAAACTCGAAAAATGTGAGTTTATGAAAGAGGAGATGTAATATTTGGGTTTTGACGTGGGGTATGGTTGGTGAAAACCAGCCATGTCTAAGATGCAGCCCCTACAGGACATGCAGATTCGCGATGACCCTAAGAAGGGTCTACACGACGTGAGGAGTTTTCTGGGCGCCTGTAATTTCTATCGGCGTCACATCCACAATTTTACTTACTCCTCTGCCCCCCTCACTGACCTAATCAAGAAAACTACTCCCTGGAGGTGGACCGCCAGAGAGGAAGAGTGTTTCCAGGAGTTGAAGAAGAAAATTGCCTCCTCCAACTGCCTGGGAGTACCCCGCCCTAAGGTCGAGATAGTCCTGATCACTGATGCCAGTGATGTAGGGGGGGGGTGGTACGATCTACCAATGGCAGGAGCTTAACCCCGCTGAACTAACCCACTGCCATTATCGTACTAGTGGACTGAACCGTAATGGTTCGTTGAAACATGACTATCCTACCAGTGAGTGGCGGCTGGTGCCACTGGGACACTGGAATTGGAAATGGAACCAAGCGCGTTCCAATTAGAGCACCTATGACCAGGAACTCCTGGCCGGTATGTTGGTGCTTTTGTCACAATGCCGACTCCTGGGATCTAACCCTATTGTCTGGCTGTGTGACCAGGAACCTGTGAAGTCTTTTCAGAAGGGCCCACCACCAGAGAAAGCAAAGCTAAAGCGGTGGTGCACGTACCTGAGCCAGTTCAGGCTGACAGTTCATCATATCCCCGGAATAAAGAATGAACTGTCTGACTATATATCGCGCAACAACTTCGATGCGCTTATAGGTGAGAGCTCTGAGGCGCTCGCCAGTGAGGCTTTCCAGCGTATGGATGTTCAGCTTGACCTGACCATGCGCACTGCTGGAATGCTGGAAGGTTGGAGTCTAACCGACTATCAGTCAGAGTATAAAGAAATTCCCCAAACCCTCAGCACTGGTCTCGAACCCCGTGTCATTGACGGGCACCAGTGGTATAAAAACAATCGGGGTCCCAAAATGGGGTCATTTTGGCTGCTTGAAATGAGCCAAAATTCGGTGTGCTCCCAATAGCATATCTCCACGCCGGCTTGGAGAATGGATCTGCCATTCCATACGCGAGCCACCGGGAGTCCAACGCAGACTCCCATGCCCTTGGCTCTCAAAGATCTTCATGCCACTTGGCGTGCTGACGATCCCAATTGGGTCCACAAATACCAAAATGGCAAAATTGCCCACACTCACTTTGGGCTAGCGCCTTAACGAAGGTTGCTCCGCTTCGCCCACGTGGTGTGTGAACCATGGGGACCAATATACATAACACCCATGTCATATATGGTCCATTGGTCCATGCGTCCGGCGTGCACGGGTGGGCTCAACATAGTGCACGGCGGGCAGCAAAAGTGGAAAATTGCTCAAAATGGTCAAAAGTGCGCACACTCATGGTTGGGGCAAATGAAGCACATGCCCGACTTGGACCGGAGTGTGCCATAGGATTGGTATCAAGTCATGTGTGTCCAACATATCTTTTGGGCGTCGCCCAACTCCTCCGGTTTTGGGAATGGCAGGGTCGCCAAGTGAGCCCATGATTTGGGATGGTCCCAAATCGCCAACATGGGGGCCACGGTATGCCAAGTCCACGAGGAGTTATTCGCCGGGTCCAAGATATGTTGGGCACCGACGTATGTACCCTCATATCATACTTGGGTCATGATGTCAATTGAGCGCAACGTTGAAATACACGGTCGCCACTTGACATCGTGACGGGCCAAAAACGGCAAAATTGGCACAAAGATACACAAAAGTGCCTTGAAAGGCGCACAATTATATTATAATATCTTCGGCATGGATCGTGCAATCAACTAATCCTTCTAAACATAATGACTTGACACCAATGACCTTCGATCCCACATATGTGCTCCACTTGGGGCGCTTTGAAAGGTTACGAGCGCTGCCTTCCAAGTGGGCACATGAAAATATGGAAAATTGCAAAACACACACCTTGCTCCCAACGCATCGCTTTGGGATCGCCACACAAGCTTCCCTTCACGAAGGTTAGGCTTGCAATTGATCGTGGGGAGTATGGAGAAGGGGCTCACACAATATGAGGTCCATTGGCGAGTGCATCGCTCTTAGCCAAACCCGCCAAATGGGCACGCAATACAACACATGGCACATACCACTTATAGCCCCAAAAGGTAGCTCCCCCCACGATATGTCATGCCCCTCCAAGGACATAACTTTGTGTCTATCGCTCATAGGAACTCAAGGAGAGTTCCTATGCAACACCAACACTCGCGCGCTACACTCGAAAGTTATCTTAACGTACGCAATATCATGGCCAATGAGTTGTAACGCAAAGTCTACCCTCTTGACCATGATCCATTACACTAGCGCGCACGTGTGGAGACGCAAGGCATATAATGCTTCCTAAATTACGTCGGGAGTATTGTGATTACATCCCACGTTTCCTTATCGTAATTCCTCGCAAGCAACACGAGATATGACCTTCACAAGTGGCCTCACGAATCAACTTTGTTTTGCCCATATCTTTAAGACAAATGGAGGGCAAGAGAAAAGGAAAGTTGATTCCTGCATAGGGAAGCACGTAGGTCCACTGGAAAGAGATCAAATCAAGTGCGGGGATGTCGAAGTCGAAAATCCGATTTCGACATCCTGAAAAATTCGGATTAAGGTTGCGAGTGTAGAATGTGACAATTGCGGATGCATCAACGCAATTCCTGAAGACTTTAGAGGCTTCGTCACGGATAGCGTTAAAATTTCCATTATAAACAGTTAAACTGGCGGTTACGGTAAAGTCGCGATCCAACCGCCAGCAGTCAAAACAGTGAATATCAGAACGGAAGCGTAAAAATTGACGGAAACAATATGAAAATAAAACCCTGTTGATTCCTGATGTTCTGATATATAAATCTCCGCTGGCGGTGCATCGGTTGCCGATGCGGGGCTTTACGGCAGGGAACACGCTCCCGCTGGGCTCGCACCGGGCGTCAACGGGCGCCTTCCGTACATGGGGTTAGTGGACCGGAGACCGGTCTTCCCTTCCGTACTTGGGGTTAGTGGACCGGAGACCGGTTGTATGCCGTAACCTAGCCATGGGGTTCTGGGTACCGCTTCACCCCCCTCCTTAGAGCAAACCCTGGGGGGGGCTCGATAACACCCAAGCATGGCAGCGGGTACCCAGGACCATATCCTGAAGGGGGGGTGTCACATCCTCACTTCAGGCTGATTCGCAGGTTGGGCCCCAAACTCCACAGTAAGACAGGTATAGTGCTGTAGGGTCTTGTAACTTCAAGTATAGTATCAAGTATCAAGTCCCGGGTCCTGGCGGCGATTGTTCGGCATCCAAAGGACCCGTTAACCCATACCAGGCGCACCGGGTGCCGGCTGCTACGGTCACCACCACAGTGGCAGTGGCATACACGGCCAACATAGGCGACACACGACGACCGAGGTGGTCCCACAGGTCGAGAGCGACCACAAAGATCCATCAGGCTACCCCAAGCTTCCCAAGGCCCGCCGACTGGGGAGAGTCCCCACGGGTCCTTCCTCGGGCGCACCATGTCCATATCCATACGACGCGAGTCCAGAGTGATACAGCCGAACTCCTTAAGGGATCTTAAGGGAGCTCCTCCTTAAGGGATCGGGCATCAAGGCCGTCTTTTCCCTCGCCCTATTACCACGAAGGCCATACATGAGGGAGTCCTCATGCAGTGTGGGCGGAGGCGTCGACTCCTCAAACCACCAGTTTCCCAGGCAGACTGACCGAGGTCAGGAGCACCGGAGGCCGCCATCCGACTGCAAGTGCGTCTGCGAATCGGTAGGCTCACACTGGGACTGACAGTGGCGGACCGCTGGGAGTGTAGTCAGGCAACTGGGCTTCCCGCCTGGCGCCATCAGGATCTCCACATCACAGCGAATAGGGCAACACGGTATCACAGGCACTCAAACAGAAGAATATGTAATGCGGTACTGGTCCAGGCTGGACCCTGTGTATGAACATGTAAACGGCGACTCAGGGGGCCTCTGTATTGCGATTCGCATCCCCTCGGGAGGGAAAAGCAGTCCACACTCCAGTGATGGGCTGACATACAGGTGCACATATCCTGGGGAATAGAAAAGCAAAACAAGCGGGGTAAATAGGCGTGTAAACACACTCTGGACAGAGTGCCAAACCACGCCACGGTCAGGATAAGGCAAATGTAGGAGGGTGGACAGGATAACGCCTGAGTTCAGGCATATATAGTCTCGAGACACACGTCGACTGGTCTGGATTCCGCAAGTGCCATGGAACCAGACCACACACCAAAAAATCGCAATGCCGATGACAGCGGCATCCGTTGCGCAACGTCGTATGGGCTTCAAGGCCCCAAGAGCTCAGAAATATGAAGGTCAGTCGCCCTACCTGGTTTCCCAAGGATTCAGCAGGGGGGGGGTGACGAATAGAAGAAGAGAGGGGCCATCCTCCTCTGGATACAGCAGGGGGGGGTATATGGCCACTCTGATGGCAGGTCACCGGAAGATGTAAGAGAGCAAGCAAGTAAGGGACGATCCGTCGACCTCACAAGCGCTGAAAACACATCAGGGGAGAGCTCAGGGCGCTGATCAGGCACCCCTGGCTGCAATCGCCCGGGTGAGTGCTGCCAAGTCCGAAACGTGGATCTTGGTCTTGTGCTTGCGGATGTACTCCATGAAGGAAGTATTGACCCGTGGCACGAACGAGGAGACGGGTTCCCAGGTGTCGTGGGACGGCCCATAGCCTCGCCAACGAACCTTGAACTCCAGACCTCCGGGTGCCGAGGCTTTCGGACGCTGAGCCAGGATCTTCTCGACAGTATAGTCGTCCTGCTCAGCATAGTCATCATCCGAATCAGCCTCATGTGCGGCATAGCTCAGGGACACATGTTGGCCACGGAGGTCGGGTTCCCGCACACGGAGTTGACTCTCGTGGCGCTCCCGGAACTGTCCGTGACCCACCTTGATGCGGTAGGTGTCCTCACCAATCCTGCGGACCACCTCGCCGGGTGTGAACCAGGTCTTGGTGCGGTGGGTGCCCATAGGGCGGGGTCTGATCACCCACACCAGGTCTCCCACCCTGAACTTCTGCGCTGTCGAGCTCGGGGCGGACTTCTGACGCTCAGCATGCTCCTTCTCGAGCTGCTGGCGGATGTCCCGCGCCGTTTGCTCTTGCCGCGCGAAGAACTCCTTGGCATCCATGGCCATGCCATCACCAGACAAGGGAAGTCCCCTACCAAGGGGGTCCCTGCCGAACAAAATCTGGTGAGGGGACAAACCGCCCGGAGTGGGGGTGTCATGATGGGCCTTCAGAGCAGGCCACATCTCCTCAAACCAGTTCCGCCGTGGATTGGTGATGTGGATCTTGC
This sequence comes from Eutreptiella sp. 'Long Island Sound 2002', assembly GCA_964036045.1. Taxonomy (NCBI): domain Eukaryota; phylum Euglenozoa; class Euglenophyceae; order Eutreptiales; family Eutreptiaceae; genus Eutreptiella; species Eutreptiella sp. 'Long Island Sound 2002'. The sequence goes on along the minus strand of OZ038386.1, from coordinate 27,196,121 downwards.
GCAGCTTCTCGAACAGCTGCCGTCCAGCCACTTCAGCACGGCCGTTAGACCGGCTGAGATAGGCGACGCTCTTGGCATGACGTATTCCCATGAGGGAACACATAGCCTTGAACCAGCCACCAGTAAACTGGGGCCCTCGGTCACTGCAAATGGTGCGGGGGATGTCAAAGACGGTCAGCCAATGACGAATCATCATGACTGCCACTTCTCTGGCAAGCAACCCCTTTTTGCGTGCCGGAACGGCTACAACGTAGCCGCTGTGGCGGTCCACACAGAGAACCACACAGTCAAAGGTCTCCTTGCCAATGTGCACTTCGGGCATGGAGAAGACGTCCATGGCCACGCTCTCCATGGGCTGGTCAGGAACCAGGGTCCATTGGGCTTCCCTCTTGACGTTCCGGTTATCGGGATTGCAGGCCTGACAGACCGAGCAACCCTTCCTGACCTTCTTGATGGCGGTGTAGAGAACGATATGGTCGATCTCGAACCGACGCTGCATGTCAAGAGCTTGCTTCTTGACCCCTGGGTGCAGCATGTGGTGGTGCCAAGCTTCACACAGCTCGAGCACCCGGGACTCTGGTACTAGCAGCTTACCATTCCGGTAGAGCTTGCCATCTTCCTCAGTCAGCCCCTTTGGCCACTTCTGCCCGTCATCAGGGTCGGTCACAGCCCTATACTCGGCCGCAAAGGCCTCAGACTTGGCGTAGTCGTCGGTCCAGTCGTCCTGGAGGCAAGACTCCGGGAAGAGGTGCTTGTCGGACTCAGCTCCATCAGGGGCGAGTACTCTGACCGCTCTGCTCACCCTCGACGCGAGGGGGGCATCTGCAGCCATGACGACGAAGCATTTAGCACCCTCCTCCTCCATCAGGCGCTCCATTTCGATGATCCTCTTGGCTTCAGCGGTCTCAGCCTCATCGCCATGGGCAGAGATATCCGTCATGCCCTTGCTGGCGGGATAGGCCCACCTACTGAGACAGTCCGCCACGGTGTTATCCTTTCCAGGAATATACACAACCGTGAGGTCGAACTTGGCCAAGGTCTCATGCCCTCTTGCCCGTCGGGAGGCGGGACCTGAGGGGGTGTCCACGTGCTCCTTGTGCCACGACTGCAGACTCTGATGGTCGGTGCAGACGGTGACGGGATGGAGGGCTATGTACCCAGCCCATTTCCTGAGAGCCATGACGATGGCATACGCCTCCTTTTCACGGGGCGTCCACGTCCGTCTCTGGCCTTCCGCCAGGACCCGGCTCCAGAAGGCCACGGGCACGTGCCTCCCGTCGTCAAGCACTTGCTCCAACACAGCGCCAATGGCGTAGTCGGAAGCGTCGGTGCGTAGGACGAATCCTCGGTCGGGATCCACGAGGTGCAGACCCACTGCGGATAGCAGCGCCGGCTTCATCCCCTCAAAGGCACGGTCGGACTCAGCTGTCCAGACCAGAGCCTTCTTGGACCCCTTCTTGGTCTCCTCTCGGTTGCCCTTGAGCATGGTCGTCATGGGGGCTGCATACTCGGCATACATTTTGATATACCCCGAGTAGTAGTTGCAGAACCCCAGATACGCCCGTAGCTCAGAGACCGTCTTGGGCTTTTCCCAGTGCTCAATCGCAGCCACCTTGCCAGGTATGGGCTTTCGCTGCCCGTTCCCGACCACGTGGCCAGCGAAGACCACCTCGCTTACCGCAATGGTGGCCTTGTCACTGCTGCCCGTGAGTTTGTGCCGAACCAGAAGGTCCAGCACTCGAGTGACGTCCCTCTCGTGTGCCTCCAGGAGCTTCTCGTAGCTCATACTGGGGTCCCCGGACGCGATGATCACGTCGTCGGCGAAGGGGTCCGCACAGTCGCGCACCGGCTCAAGCACGTTCTCCAGCATCCGCTGAAAAGCCGCATTGCCGTTGGTAACGCCCATGGGCATCACCTTCCACTGGAGAGGTCCAAGTGGGGTGCTCATGGCTGTGCAGGCACGGGACTCCTCGGCGAGAGGCATCTGATGATAACCGTGTTTCAGGTCAATCACCGTGAAGATCCTCCGCCGGTGTTGCTTTTGCAGCATGTCCTCAATGAGGGGCAGCGTATAGCTGTCCTGCTGCGTTTGGGCGTTCAGGCCGCGGTAGTCGACCACGAGCCGCCACTCACCGGCAACCTTCTTGGGGACGACAAAGCAGGGAGAGGCCCACTCGGAGTGGCACGGCTCAAGCCAGCCTCTCTGGATGAAGTCACGGAGGATCTTCTCCATGGCCTCTTTCCTCTCGCCCCTCAGGGCAAACTCCCGGTGCCGATACACACGGGGGTCCTGCTTCAGTCGTATCTTGGCCTCGCCATACGGTCCACGCACCGGTGGGGGAAACACAGGCTTACCGCTGAAGAAGGTATCACCATACTTCTGCTTCAGCCTGGCCCTCAATGCCTGAATCTTGGGGCAATCATCGGACTCCGCCTTGGCTTTTCCGGGCACCTGGACCACGGAGCTTACTTGAGGGGTAGCTACTCCGCTCGCCTTCGGCTCAGGTGGTCTTCCCAGGTGGCCCAAAGGGCCATCTCTGGTCTTGCCTCGGAACAGATCGCCGTAGGTGGGTGGGTTACCGCCAGGCGGCTCGTCTTGGCTGGACATGTGATCCAGCACCCTCTGTACGAAGGTATTCCCGTCATAGGAACCGGAGACGATTGAGTCCACTTCCCACCAGGCTTTGTCCTGGCCTTTGCCCTCACGCTGGTTTCCCCAGTCGTGAAAGGGCTGATCCATATACCCCTGAACCAGATCCCATTCCTCTTCAGTGAGGGGGTCTTCCGATTCCGATTCCTCGATGTCAACAGGGGGAACCGCAAAACATTGCCGCCATGGCTCCGCTATGATGCGGTTGACACACACGAAGTCCGTGGCGTCAGCCTGATCAAGGCCCCCATCCACATAGTGGAATTCCGTTGGCCATCTCTGGGGTGGCATGGGCTGTCCCTTAGCGTCCTGATAGACACTCTCTCCAGCCGGTAGGACAACCTTGTTTAAGGTCATGTTGGTCAATGAGGCTACCCAATGTCGGGTACTTTCCTCCTCGGTGCATCCCATAGGAACAACCAGCACTGCCTTGGAGCGGTCCTTGCGAATCTTCGCTATCGCTCTTGGAATGTCCCAACGGGGGCAATGGATCCACATCAATTCCTGATGCGGACCCCAGTGCTTCTTCCACGCGGAGTCCTGTGCGCTCCAGTACTTCTCACACACCCGCAGATGGGCGGAGGTTCCTGAAGAGAACGCATCCAGGGCCAGATCCGAAGCTCCCAAGTCCGCGACAACTCGGCTCGCCACTTCCGGCCTTACGCCGTACTCCTGGTGTGCAGGACCAGTTGGCTCAGTGTCCAGCGCGGCCACTTCGAGCTGATTGCGTTCGGGGTGGATCCATTGGCATTCCACATGGTGCTCAGGTGACGAAAGCCACGAGAGTTGGTCGTCCTGGTACAGGGTCATGGAGGCCTGGGCCGGGAGGACGCCGGAGTCCGTCTCCATCATGAAGTCGTACCCAACGATCATGTCCCAGTCCATCTCGGCCTCGTAGAAGCGACCGTGCAGGAGGATTTCCTTGCCGAGGTCTGGGCGGCTCAGCTCACGATGGTTCACGAACTGCAGCCCAATGGCCGCTTCCTTCGTGCCTCCCACCATGTACTGGCCGTTCGCCACCTTCAGCCTGACAGGTTTTAGACTGTCGGTCAGACACTCTGGTGGAAGTAGGCCAGCCTTGACCAAGCTGACTTGAGCTCCCGTGTCGACCAACACGTCGAAAACCTTTTCCACTTCCCCGCATAAGGCACGGACCTTAAGATGCAACTGCCGCTCGCGACCGACACGGCGCACGGCGTGCAAACTCAGGATCTCCGGCCGTTCCAGAAGCTCGACAAGCGACTGGTGCAGGTCGTGGACAATGGGCTCAGGCTGCCCATCTGCAGCATCCAGCTGCGGTCCGGATGATCCTCCGATACTCTCGGAAAGATCTTGTAGTACATCAAACACATTCTTGGTCGCGAAGGACGGACGGGTGCAAGGGTTCGTGCCTTCACTTGCCCTCACCCCGCCTCCGCGACTGGGTGCCGGACCGGGCCTTCCGCCCGCGGCAGTCCCTTTGTGCTTATCGACTCCCGACTGGGATGGTTCGGCGCTTCCCACGTCACCATCCTGCGACCGCCCTAGCTGGGGCCCTTGGCTGCAGGGGCTCCGCTAGGGGGCGTCGGTTGTGGAGGAAGGGGTGTTCTCCTCCGCATCAACCTCGTTGACGCCCTTCTTCCTTCCCCCTTTCTTACCCTTGTTCTTGTCCTTGTCCTTGTTCTGGTCATTCTGGTTGTTCTCCTTGTTCTTGTTGTCCGACCTGGGGACCCAGTTCCTCTTGATCTCCTGGATCTCCTTGGCCAACTCGGTCCCCTGCGACACCAGCTTGGAGAGCTCGTCCCTGTCCACCTCCACCTTGGCTTCCCGGATACCCGCGGGCGCACGCTTCTTCGACCCGTGCGCCTTCTTGTAAGCCTCCGTGTCGGCCTTGTGGACGGGGCATGTTCGGTGGTCATGGCTGAAGCCTCGCTTCCTCCCATAACACACGAAACAGCCCTGAGGGTGAGCTCGTATGAACTCCCCAAAGGACAGCGGAGGCTCGTCAATGCGGCGAGGGTCCCTCTTCTCCTGCTTCCTCCAACCCTGCTGCAGGGGCTTCCAGTTTCCCGGCTTGCTCCCCGCGCTCAGGTTCTTGGCCACGAAGGCACACACGGCCACTTCGGCGGGCTCATCGTCGTCGTCATCGTTGATGAGAGTCTCATCGCCGCCGGCTCCCGCTGGGTTCATGGCAGCTTCCCCGCCAGGTCCCTCGCCAATGTAGTTGACGTCGCGGTCGCCGGGCCTCAACCCGCGGGTGTGGTGGAGGTTCCGGTACTCCTTGAGCACCTCCTCTCCAACCCACTCCAGGATCTCGTCGCAGCTCATCCGCGCCGGGATGGCCTGCAGACGGATGGTCTGGCCGCTCAACTCACACTCGTCAAGGTGCCACATCGCGGTCTTCTCGCGATCGCCCGAGACGGTGATGAGGAGAGCGTTCCGCAGGGAGTGCCGTTTGACATCCCGGGCCACGTTCTTCTTCGCCCAAGCCACCACGTTCGTATGATACTCTTTGGGGAGCATCATCTTGACCGTGTGGTTGGACTTGGCCCGCTTGGATTCCTCCTTGGTGACCCTCTTGATCCATGCTTCCGGCAGCATGGAGAGCAGGCGAGCCTGCTCGTCACCCTCGTTCCAATCCTCCACGTTGCGGCGGTAGAGGGTGTATTTCCCTCGGAAGTCCCGCCAATCCCGCAGGCGGATCTCCCGTCCATCATGCTCAAGCTTGATGGACTTCCACCGCTTGGCAGCCACCTGCGGAGCGTCCACCCGCTCCTGCTCGTTGAGCCACTTCTTGGCTTCCTTGAGGGTCTTGATTTTCCCCTCCTTGGTCGCCATGAAGTATAGCTCTCCGAGCACTTCCGGCAGGCGGTACCTGAACCGTCTGAAGACATATCTCTCCGCATCCGCGTGAGGCATGTCTTCAGTGACGGTCAGCCCCCAATCGTCCAGCTGCTCCAAGAAGCGGTCGAGGTTGAGGGGGTTGCCATCGTACATGGGGGGCTTGATGTCCTTCAAGTCTTCCCACACGGCGGCATCCGCGGTCTTAGAGACCATGAACGCCGGCCGCGAGGTCGACCGAGGTTCCCATCGGCCTCGCCCACAGACTCCCACGGCCGCCACGTCCATCTCCTCCATGGAACCCCTGTGGCTACGCCGCGGTTCCTCTATGTACGCTGAACCAAAGTGTTTACGCCGTACTTCTTCCATGTACGCATCCTCATCACGGCGCCGGCGGCTGCGTTCAGCGGCCTCCCGTCGTACACCACGCGGCGGGCTGATGTCAAACTCCTCCAGGTCCAGGTCCAGGTCCTCACCTTCGCCGACATCCCACTCCACGTCTCCTCTGGGGACCTCATCCCTGAGTCCACCATAACGTCCACCAGCCATTGGGATTGGCTCCAGGGCTGGTGCGGGGCGCCGGGGGCGTACCAGTGTCCGCGGTGGAGCACGGCGGTTGCGGTGCTCCGCGCTGAGCCACTCCTCACGCCAATCCTCACTGCCACTGCCGGGCGGCACGCGCTCGTTGCGGCGGCCCGCGCTGTGGTGAGATGGGGCAGTGAGGGAGGGGGCGCTGGCGCCGGGGCGACTCCTGGGGGCTCCGCCGGGGGCGTGGGGTCTGCCTGGACCTGGTCCGGGTCCCCAGCCGTCGTCCGACGAGCCAGACTCCAGGGGTGGGTGGTCGCTGCCGACGCTCCCACGGGCCTCCAGCGCGTCCAGCCTCTGCTGCAGGCCGCTGATGACCGTGTTCAGCCCGCTGATCTCGGCCCTGGCGATGTCCAGCTCTGTCTGCGCGCGCGCGGCGACCCTGGAGATGCGAGCCATCTCGCCCTTGCCCGTGTCTACCTCCAGCTCGAGCAACTGGACTCTCCTGCGGAGGTAGACAATCCACCGCCAGGTGGTATCCGGGTCGCCGTTCCCTGGTGGGTCGTCGGGGTCCCCAGGGGGTCCTCCAGGAGGGCCTCCGCCGGGTCCGCCCGGTCCAGGGGGTCCTCCCCCGCCCGGTGGTCCGCCTCCAGGGGGTCCACTTGGTGGGCGTCCTCCAGGGGGTCCTGCTGGTCCTCCGCCAGGGGGTCCCGGTGGGCCTCCGCCGGGTCGCCTCGGTGGGTCCGAGGATGGGCGCTTCTTCGTGATGCCGAAGTCCATGTCGTCATCCTCGTCCATGTCGCCCCACCTGGGCGTCTCGGTCTCGGAAGACTCCGAGCTCCGGTAGGGAGGAGGGAGATCCTCATCCTCACCTTCCGATTCCATGGGGACGTCTCCGCCTCCTCCGCCCGTCCAAGCCACCACTTGGCGATGTCGGCGGCCTCGTTCATCCCCGTCGCTAGCGGTGAAGAAGGGGTCGCTGTCGTGGGGGTGTCCGCCCGCTGGCCTCCGCGGCCTCTCGGGGGTCTTCCCCTTGCCCTTCCTCCGTCGATGGGCAGTGGGGCCACTGCTCCCACTGCTGCCCGTGTCGGCCTCGTCCAGCGTCATCCTGGAGGAGGCGTCCCCTTCGAAAAGCTTTCGAAGGGTCTCCACTCGTGATCCTCCCGGGGGAGTCTCGCGGCGGAGTTTGGCCTCTGCCTCCTCCATTGCGGCGGCCGTGGCTGCGGCAGCTCGCGCTTCAGCTTCCTCCCGGGCACGAGCCGCTTCGGCTTCCCGGGTCCGCTGCAGCCGAGCCTCCTCCGCTTCCAACGTCGCCAGCTCCGCCTCCGTCTTGGCCCTCTCCTCAGCGACCTTCCGTCGCGCGGCCTCGATGGCGTCCTTCTGGGCGGCGTCCTCCTGGGCCTTAGCCGTCGCTTCGGCGTGGGCCCTTTCCTCCGCCTCCTTCTTTGCCCTCCCTTGGGCAAGCGCCTCTTCCAGCGCCTTCACCTCGGCCTCCTTGCAGGCAATGGCCTCCTGCGTCCGGCGGGCTTCCTCGTCGGTTGCCCTGATCCGGGCAGCCACTGCCTCATGGGCGGCCGCAGCCGTGAGACCGGCCGCGATGGCTGCCACTTTCGAGGCGTGGTAGTAAATGCCTCTGCCCCACTCGGTGGCCTCCTCATGGGCGATGCCGATGGCGCCCTCCACGGCAGCGTTCCGCTGCGTGGCTCGTTGCCGGGCAACCCGAAGGTTGCAGGGCACCCCACAGAGGCGCTCACAGGCGCGCGCCACGTCCCTTTGGGCGGGAGCGGCGCTGCTGCTGGAGCTGGCCTGGTCGGCCGGCATCCTCCCGCGGTGGGCCGACTCCACGTCGCTGCTGGGGCCTGCTGGGGCCTGCTGGGGCCTCAGGAGCAGCCGACGGGGCTTGGCCTTGGTCTGCATGGCGACTTCCATGAAGTCACCAAGGGTGGCGTGGCCGGGGTGGTGACCACCATTGGCCCGTTGGGGACTGGGGGCTGGGGTTCCGCCCTTGGCGCCTTGGGCGGCTTCGGCGGCCAGGGACTCCTGGTACTCCCGCCACTTCCGGTCCCGCTTCCTGTCCCCGGCGGACCTCTTCTCCTTCCCCGGAGACGCGCTGCTGCTGCCCTGCAGCCTGCGCTCGCTCCCCGGTTCCGGGAAGTTCTTCTCGATCATGTCCCACATGGAGACATTGATCGAGGCGCCCGACGGGTAGGCGTTGGGGTCCTCGTCCTCCTCAATCCCGTCGGGACGCAGGCCTTCGCCGGGCCTGTCCGGCCGGGTCCACGTCCTCCAGCGCTTGCGGCGGAAGCGGTACTCGTACCCTTCCGCCCGCAGCCACTCCTCCACTGCCCGCAGGCGGTCCTCCCCCATGTCCTCGCGGAGCTCGAAGCTCCCGGGCATGCCGCCTTCGCACTGGGGGTGGCTGTGGCGGTAGTGCTGGTCCCACAGCAACCCACGCAGCAGGCGTGCCGCATGGGGGTGGGGCCGCGGCCACGTCCTACCCGCTTTTTGCCAATTCACCATGGCAGCGGGGGCGTAGTTGGTCTTGAGGTCCTTGGTGTGCACTCGTTCTACTCAACGAACTGGTGGTGGTTGTTGAGGCGGGTGCTGCAGCACTGGACTGGGCGTGCGGCTGGTGCTGGTCAGGCGGTGGTTGTGGAAGTGGTTGACGCGGCCTTGCTGGTCGGCCGATGGGTCTGGTCTGTCCACTTCCTTCACGGTCGCGGCGCGGTCAGGGCGATGCTCTGGACGGCGCTGCTGGCTCCGTGACGAACTCGGCGCTGTCGCTGGGTGGCGCTGCGAGCCGCTGCGCTGCGCTGCGAGCCGCTGCGCTGCGCTGCGAGCTGCGAGCTGCGCCGCGCTGCTCGGGGTTGGTGGCCCCGAGTGGCACGCGAGGGTTGGGTAACCCCGCGGCGGTGAAACGCTTTTGACGCGTTCCCGTGGGGGGCCGGCCACGGGACGCTGCGGTGGACACGCGCAAGTGAGCAGGCAGGCAAACCACTACGCTCACAGGGGCATCAATGCGCTCATGTCATGTGACAAAGCGTTTCAGGATCCTTGCCACTCTGCAACAAGGGAACGAAAGTATGTACAGCAACACATCAGGATATGTACACATGGGGTTAAGACTGGACTGGGGTAATTGCATCACAGGACAATAGACACTCAGTCCCAACTCATATCCCAATCCCAGGTCCGACCCTCTCAGTGGCTGGTGGGGGCGGGGGCTCAAACACAACCCATGCCCTGCTCAGTCCGGACCCTGAAACCCTGCCAATAGGGGAGGTGTCCCGCCCAGCCACAGGCGAGTTCCTGGGAACCAGAGGGGCTGCAAGGCCAACCGACAGTGGCTCCCTATGCTCCCTTAACGGCAGGTCCCAACTCCTCTCTGAGCCAGAGATATGGCCCCGCCATTATCACCCAGGAGTTGGTAGCTGAAAATGGGCTGTTTCAGCCCAAACTGGTATTAACTCAAAAATCCCCAAAATTGGCCCCTTGTCTGGACCCGCCAGAGGTAGGGACGAGGCAACTGACCCTATGCCCTTCGAGTACGAACTCCCTGGAGCCCTCACCCAACCTGGTTCCCTCTGAGGTCCCGGCATCAGGGCACCACGTGTTCGTCAAGTGGGGTCATGATGCCAAAATCACCAAAATTGGCGTCATTCCCACGCGCGGCTCGCCCGGCCAGGGCAAGGCCAATGGCTCACAGGTTAGGAGGCAGGACCTACGACTTATATCTGAGTGTACAACTTGGATTTGGGTCGGGGCTCCCTGTGGGCATAGAGAAATGGGGCCGCCAATTGACCACACGGAAGGGGGAAATTGGGGTCCCAAAATGGGGTCATTTTGGCTGCTTGAAATGAGCCAAAATTCGGTGTGCTCTCAATAGCATATCTCCACACCGGCTTGGAGATCGGATCTGCCATTCCATACGCGAGCCACCGGGAGTCCAACGCACACTCTTATGCCCTTGGCTCTCAAAGATCTCCATGCCACGTGGCGTGGTGACGATCCCAATTGGGTCCACAAATACCAAAATTGCAAAATTGCCCACACTCACTTTGGGCTAGCGCCTTAACGAAGGTTGCTCCGCTTCGCCCACGTGGTGTGTGAACCATGGGGACCAATATACATAACACCAATGTCATATATGGTCCATTGGTCCATGCGTCCGGCGTGCACGGGTGGGCTCAACATAGTGCACGGCGGGCAGCAAAAGTGGAAAATTGCTCAAAATGGTCAAAAATGCGCACACTCATGGTTGAGGCAAATGAAGCACATGCCCGACTTGGACCGGACTGTGCCATAGGATTGGTATCAAGTCATGTGTGTCCAACATATCTTTTGGGCGTCGCCCAACTCCTCCGGTTTTGGGAATGGCAGGGTCGCCAAGTGAGCCCATGATTTGGGATGGTCCCAAATCGCCAACATGGCGGCCACGGTATGCCAAGTCCACGAGGAGTTATTCGCCGGGTCCAAGATATGTTGGGCACCGAAGTATGTACCCTCATATCATACTTGGGTCATGATGTCAATTCAGCGCAGCGTTGAAATACACGGTCGCCACTTGACATCCTGACGGGCCTAAAAACGGCAAAATTGGCACAAAGATACACAAAAGTGCCTTGAAAGGCGCACAATTATATTATAATATCTTCGGCATGGATCGTGCAATCAACTAATCCTTCTAAACATAATAACTTGACACCAATGACCTTCGATCCCACATATGTGCTCCACTTGGGGCGCTTTGAAAGGTTACGAGCGCTGCCTTCCAAGTGGGCACATGAAAATATGGAAAATTGCAAAACACACACCTTGCTCCCAACGCATCGCTTTGGGATCGCCACACAAGCTTCCCTTCACGAAGGTTAGGCTTGCAATTGATCGTAGGGAGTATGGAGAAGGGGCTTACACAATATGAGGTCCATTGGCGAGTGCATCGCTCTTAGCCAAACCCGCCAAATGGGCACGCAATACAACACATGGCACATACCACTTATAGCCCCAAAAGGTAGCTCCCCCCACGATATGTCATGCCCCTCCAAGGACATAACTTTGTGTCTATCGCTCATAGGAACTCAAGGAGAGTTCCTATGCAACACCAACACTCGCGCGCTACACTCGAAAGTTATCTTAACGCACGCAATATCATGGCCAATGAGTTGTAACGCAAACTCTACCCTCTTGACCATGATCCATTACACTAGCGCGCACGTGTGGAGACGCAAGGCATATAATGCTTCCTAAATTACGTCGGGAGTATTGTGAATACATCCCACGTTTCCTTATCGTAATTCCTCGCAAGCAACACGAGATATGACCTTCACAAGTGGCCTCACGAATCAACTTTGTTTTGCCCATATCTTTAAGACAAATGGAGGGCAAGAGAAAAGGAAAGTTGATTCGTGCATAGGGAAGCACGTAGGTCCACTGGAAAGAGATCAAATCAAGTGCGGGGATGTCGAAGTCGAAAATCCGATTTCGACATCCTGAAAAATTCGGATTAAGGTTGCGAGTGTAGAATGTGAAAATTGCGGATGCATCAACGCAATTCCTGAAGACTTTAGAGGCTTCGTCACGGATAGCGTTAAAATTTCCATTATAAACAGTTAAACTGGCGGTTACGGTAAAGTCGCGATCCAACCGCCAGCAGTCAAAACAGTGAATATCAGAACGGAAGCGTAAAAATTGACGGAAACAATATGAAAATAAAACCCTGTTGATTCCTGATGTTCTGATATATAAATCTCCGCTGGCGGTGCATCGGTTGCCGATGCGGGGCTTTACGGCACGGAACACGCTCCCGCTGGGCTCGCACCGGGCGTCAACGGGCGCCTTCCGTACATGGGGTTAGTGGACCGGAGACCGGTCTTCCCTTCCGTACTTGGGGTTAGTGGACCGGAGACCGGTTGTATGCCGTAACCTAGCCATGGGGTTCTGGGTACCGCTTCAGTACCTCTTCTACGAGGACCGAATTGTGGTGCCTGAGGCACGACTGGATGGGTGCCTACAGTGGTCCCATCTCGGTTCTGGTCACGCTGGCGCTAATCGCTCAGTGGACTTCTTCCGTGAATGTTTCTACTCTAGTCTAACCCTGACTGAACTGAGGTCGCGTATGCAGACCATTGTGGATGCTTGTGGCTGTCATGCCAGCAAGCAGAGGCCTGATTTCCAGCTTACCCATACCCTATTGTGCTAACTCTCTTCTCTACGTGGACTTCATCCACGGCCTACCACGCTTCGGCGGCTATGATAGTTGCCTAGTGGTCACCTGTGGCCTATCGCGCTTCACCCGTGTGTTCCCTTGCAATAAGAAAATCACAGGTGAGCAGACTGTGAAAATGTTGGTCGAACAATGGTTCGAACCTATGGAGCACCTAAGCAGGTGCACTCTGATGAGGATGTACGCATCCGCAGTGACACTGGGTGGTACAAACGACTGCTAAATGCCCTCAACGTGGAGGTAACCACAGGTGTGCCCTATACCCACACGTCTAACCCTCTCTGTGAGAGACAGAACCGTGTGGTGGAGCAAAACTTAAGAATCCTGATGAAACAGGAGCGTACCAAGGACTGGGTACGCCTAGTGCCCTGGGCAGTGCTGACCATGAACTCACAGCGGAGCTCCTCTACGGGTTTCACCCCCCACGAACTGTTCCATGGAGGACCACCTGCATGGTTCTTCAAAACCCCCTTTCCTGAGGACTTCGAGAGCCCTGTGGGAGATTGGCTGGAACACAAGCAGTCTCTGGCTAACCAGGCTGGGACTAACCTGAGACACATTCGTGACCGTGAACTGAGCCGACGGAACCGCCTATGGCGACCTGCCAGCTTCAAGGTTGGTGACCTTATTTTGGTTCACCATACACGCCTACCCTCCCTGCCACGTAACTGCCTACAGGACCCTTATTTAGGACCCTATCGTATCATCAGGATAGATGGATCCAGGATCCATGTCAGGTGCAGTCCACGTCTAGGTGGTGAACTGCTGTGTGCACCTAAACAGTTGAGGCACTATCACTCCCCTGACAATTTGTCTTGGGACGAGTGGCGCCTCAGCGACAGTGAGGTCGAGCGTATAGACCTAGAGAACGCTGCCAGTCCAGAGGAGGCAGACGAACTCGAAGAGATGACTGCCGATGAGATGGCAGTCGATGGTTACTACGCGGTTGCAGGTATTGCTCGCCACGAGTATAAACAGGGCTGGAAATTCCTAACCCTGTGGCATGGCTATGGGTTATCTGAGGCAACCTGGGAACCTATGTCAGCCTTCATACAACCAGATGGGAGTATCAACCCCATCTTCCGCTCCTATCTCGTTGAGAACAACGAAGGGCAGCTATTAACCCGTGCTGAGACTCTTTCCCAGCGTAAAAGGAAAAACCAATTTCCCTGTGTCAGTCTACGGACTGTGTTCTGAGCACTGCACTGACCCTGTCTGTGCCCTGCAGCCCCATGCCTATGGTTTCCAGCGTGGACCAGGTGGCCGCTTATCAAGTTTGCAGCCACTCAGCGAGTGTATGCCTTGTTGACCATGTGCTGCATGGGGACTGCCCTGATGTAATGACCTTGGGGAGCCAACGAAGAACGGTGCCTTACTACACCAGGGGGGAATGGCAAGCAAGGTGTTATGAGGCAAGGTGTGCCTTCCCTCCTTGGGGACAAGCGAGCCCACAGTTAGGACCCCTGACTGGTCCAGATCCGTGGGGTTCTACCCTTCCTTACAGGGTTTACCATACCCCTAAGTGTGCTACGTATGTCTGTGTGTGTCTCACTTCTCTCCCCGGCGTGGCTCCCAACTCAATGGGCCTCGCTGATGTCGGACCGAAGGTCCTAGTTAGTTCAGTACCACTCCTATGGCGCCCAATTTCTGTGCTGGCGCCTATCCTTGGGGGAAGACGGCAAAAGCCCTACCTACTAGAGGGAAGGGGTGGCCAAGTGTGCTAAGGGCATACAAAACGCCCATTTTTGCTAAAGGCCAAAAGACCGCACTCCCCTGCCCACGTGGAAAAGCACGCGGGACAGGAGACACCACTACACTACACTCACTAACGCCAGCACCGGCCTTCGAAGGCAGGGTGAGCACTCATCACCTACACTCAACTCCTGCCAGGCCTGCTGACCCTAACACCTACACACGCTACTTGGTGTTGCTGTCAATGAGGTCTCGGGCCCCATTGAACCTCCTGTGAGAAAGCAAGAGAACACAGCGCTACTAAGCGGCTGTGGCCTAACAGGGACGCCACTACGTGTTTCCCTGTCAGGGCTTCGAGGGAGGGAGTACTCAGCGTGCGTGCACAGCGTGGATGGCGGTGAAGTCGGACTGCACTCACCACTCCTGGTTGAGCTGCAGTTATTTGTTTTTGTGATCCGCGCGGCATATTTCAGCGCTGCCAAGAGGGACAGCACCAATCCCCCTTACCTTCCCACCTGTAAAGCAAAGGCCAATGACTGAGGTTCAAGACTGAGGAACCAAGACAGCCTCCGCGTGTTATACGCTTCTCAAGCTGCCCTATAATACGCCGTTCATGAACCTCAGTACAAGCAAGCAAGCTTAAGGAACTCCGCCCGTTCTCTTAAAGAACGTAGGGTGGAGCCCCTGGGTAACCTAAACAAGAGTTATACCGTGCGCACTCCGCGTGGCCTACCCTTTAATGGTTCATATGCATGCACAAATATGCACAGGGTTCCCAACTTAACCAATCAAAGCGTGACTCAACCAGGAGGTGAGCTCCTCCTGGGCTTACCTACCTTACTCACCACGCATCATGTGATTGCCGAAAAAAACACAAGCGCAAAACAACCCGACGGCGAAGTATAAACCACCCTAAGCGATTAATGCACTGTGTGTCATGCATGCTACCCTTGTCTTGTTTCCTGCAGAAAGCGGAGAGAGAGTGGCGCACTGCAAAGCGCAAAACAAGCCTAAGCGTTTTAAGGAACCCTACTTTAGCGCTACGGCTACACAAACACGAGCAAGCACTTTCTTTTCTTATCTGTGAAGAGAGAACAAGGGTGAATTGGGGTACAGGGAAAGCGCCACAGCGTGTGAATTCCTCAATTAGGCATATGCATCGCGAGCATAGCGCATATTCTAACCCTATGTGCGCGCTGCGCGCTCCATTCGCATCGCATACCTTTCATTCCTGTTTTGACCTGTGCAGAGCAGAGAGAGGAGAACCCGAACCCCCAACGAACACAGCGTTAACAACCCTAACATTTTGACGAAGCAACCAGCACGAACGCAATGCATGCGTGTGATATGACACTGGCATACATGAGAGGTGGGTTGTCTACCTCCTCTGTGGTGTGGGTTGAGTTTGAATACTTTTCCCTAAAGTTTATAAAAATTTTGATGCAACTGTGCAAAATTTTCTTTTAGAACTTTAAAAACTACGGCTCATACCTTCTTTTTCAAAAGCCGTTTTCGCTTGCGCAACCTTGTTTTTGAAGTCCGCTTCCGTTGCGCTTGTCTGCGACTTTAAGTTTTGGTGTAAAAATGATGATTTCTCGCGTAATTTTGTCAATTTTTAGCAATTTGACTTCTTAAATCGCTACACCTTTCGCTAAGCCGCAGGAATCACTCCCTGTTGGTTACATTTTCTATTTTTTTCAGCTCGTGGAGATTTGTGTCCTCCATTGGGAGTATTGCTCCGCCGTGGCCCTTGGTCAGGACGTTTACTAAAACGCTGTTTATACAGCGATAGCTGTCCGCATTAGAGCGTTTGACTGTACCCTAGTGGGCAAGCATATGTGCTCTCGGGAGGGAGTCCTGGGTTCAAACCCAACTACCCCCAAAAGTTTACCAAAAGTTTTCGTCGCACGCTGGCGATTTTTGAGGAATGCCCCATCGAAAGGACATCATTCACGGTACATTACATTGTTTTTCAAGGGTACCTACAGTGTGATGGGCTTCTATGAACTGATGAGAATGTTTTTGGTAAGTTTAATGCATTTTCTGGGATAATTTTGGGAGTTTTTGAGCCTTTTTCCTTGGTCCTACTAGCTTAGCTAACTAGTACTCCAGGGGAGAGTAAGAAAAAGTCACTGCGTTGTCTTTCCTGGAGGGCTTGATCCAGGCCAGGCCCCCTTTAAAACCCTCTTGTTGATGCTAGGACTAACTTAAGTATTTTTGTCACTCTTTTGAAGCCTTTAGTACACTTTCTCAAAGTAACTAGGGTTATAACCCTAGCCCCCCATGAAGTTCACCCCTACCACTCAACTGAGCGGAGGTATCTTCCTTCATGGAGGATATACCGAAATAAAATAGGCATTTCTTGCTTTAGGCCTTGGAGGTTAAGCCTAGTGGTCTCCCACCCCAAGACCCCTATACTCAATTGTTTCTACCACTTATTGTGGTTCTACTTTTTAACTGTTTCTGAATTAAGTTGCTTAGCCAAGTCATTTTCTGTGTCTGGCCTGACACCTATGCCCCATATTCCTAACCAGCACCATTACACCCAAAAGAGTGCACATGAAGTGCTTGATGCTATCTTGGAGGCTAGAGTCAGTCCAGTTTTCATATAAAATCTTTTGTATTATCCATTTGTGATTGAATCTTTGTGTTTATACCTGCATTGTCTATCTGCAGCCCTTCTGTGTTACACTGGATTCCAAACTATTCATTGATTCGATCCACATCCTGTTCTTGCTCTACTTGCTCCTTTGGTTTTGGGATTTCACCATCAAAAACCTGCAGGATTTCATCAAAATCTATAGGGCACTAATCAAGGACATCTTTCTGATGATGGTGATAATCCGCCGCATACCAACAGGGCGCAGAAACGGAGGCCACTCGCTCACTGGCAGTAGTTGCCTGTGGAAATGCAGTGGTGGATGGGTCCACACCATAGGCAGGGTAGGTAGGCATGCCAGTAAAGCCTGTGCCCTCAGCCATAGGCGGGGTGGTTATGGGTGTGGATGTTGCAGCAGTTGGGTTTGGAGTTGGGGGTGTGGTGGTTGTAGGAGAGGGTGATGCGTGGAGGCCAGAGGCGCTTAGAGCGCCCTCGAAGGTTGACTCACTCGTCCAGTCGTACCCATGGTCCACTCCTTCCTCTGCCATGCTTTCTCCTGCATCCTTCTCTCTCTCCCTCTTTCTCTTCACAGGGTTGGTGTTCACCTTCTCGACTGAGAGGGCCTTGAAGGCCGATTGCAGTCCCTCAAGCGAATCATCCGCCACGTCCACTGGCCCATGTAAGGGCACCGAAGGTACAGCGCCAGGTCCAGGTCCAAGATTCCCAGGCGCTGGCATTGCTGGTGCCTCAGGCGCCGTCTTCGCGTCGGTGTCCTCCTTCTTTGTATCCATATTCGCCCTTCTTGCTCAGGACAGTCCTCGGCGCGCTGGGTGTACGGCACATGGTTGCTGCCAGCACGCAAAGACTGTCTGCCTCTGCTACTAGAAAGTTTTATAGTGTTTTCAGCACTGTGTTTTTGATGTACTTCTCCTGCTGCTTGTTGCTGGTGATGGAATCCTGCTGCTTGTTTTTGATATTGAAAATGTTTTGGTGATATAAAACCAATCAAGTGCAACCCAAACCAGAGTAGGATGCAAGTAGAAGATGAACAGGATCAAAGCATGAAGGGCTCCAGTCACAAAGAGTTAGATAAAGACAACTATCAACAATAGACCACAGCAATAAACATTCAATGCAACTCAGGTTGGAATATTTTACATGATTGAGAAAAACTGATTGGAAAAATGCCCCAAGGGCTCACATTCTTCCATAGTGCCATCTTGAGATGTGCACTCTTTGTTTTTGGGTCCCATAGGTGCTGAGGTGGCATGGCTTGTGGCGCCGAGGTCACTGCCATGTCACATGGGAACTTCCTACTTAGCTAGGCTGACTTGGCATTGAACCCAGGACCTCTCAAAAAGAGGTACCCCAGCCCCTAGGGTGTATACCACTAGGATAGCTAAGAATTCATGAGAAAACATAGATAAAGTCATATGCTCTGCCTCAGTATATCAGTGCATCAGTCAACTCAGGAAAAGATGTTTTAGTGCACATTGCTTGGGGATTAAGGGGTCCACACAACATCCTGATTTAGTGTTTGGTTCTATAGGTCAAAATGTGTTATCACCCATTTTGGTTAGGCCAATACTAAGATAAAAATGCAAGAGTGCTTAGAGCACCTCTAATACAACTAAAGTATACCGTAAAGCATATGAAAAGAACTTTTTCTTACTTCATCTAGTTCAACATCGTTCAAGTGTGGATTGCTGTCATGGTGCTGCTCTCCCTTTTTTTTCCTGCTTCGGGGATCACCACCATAGGCATGGTAAGTATTGGACAACTTATTTTGCAAAATATCGGGTGGTGCCATTTGTTTTGAAAACATCTTCTGATAATTGCCCATCCTACATTTTGCAATTTGTTGATAATGACGACTACAAACTCGGTACTAGCTAGTCGCAAACGCAAGGGAAGATCAACGGCACACAATAAGGCACTAGCCTACTCTGTTAAAGGTACCATGTAAATTGTTGTGTATCTATGTCGCTTCATAGTGCCAGAATGGAATAGACTTTGGTTCACTTGTTTGTTTTCATCTTGCAAAAAAATACATTGTTCACAGGTGTGACACTCTATATGAAAGACTCCAGAAAGTTTTGTCTTTTTTTTGGGTCACGGAGCCCATTGTATGACTATTGTAGACCATCACTGAAACACTACACCCGGTGTACACATTCATTAGTTGTAGTGATTAAGAATTGTTAACATTTTTTTTGTGATAAGCTACCTTTTCTCCCTTTTCTTTGAAAAGGCATTCGTTCTTTCAACACATGCTTGAACATTGCAAAATCAAACTTTTTGGGTGCAATCAACTCTTTTGACCCCGCTTGTATCTTTGGTGTCGTTGAAAAACTAGAAAATCAGTTGTTTTGAAAGTTAAAAATTGTCAAAAATTGGTTGTTTTGAAAGCACAGATAGTCGCAAGACAACAGCTATGTTGAAATACACTGTCGAAGAAAGCGGATTCTTTTTCAAACCAAGATGTTTATGTTTGTGATTGATCTCGAATTGACCACAATAATTAAGTCTTGGGATGGGCGATCACAAAGCTTAACCAGGCTAGAAACTATCTGTAATATTTCGTTATGTTCTACTGCAATGCGATTGTTGTGGCCGTCTTACAGCAGACCCAGCATAGGCAAAACCGCGGAGCGCTTTGCAGCGCATGTCTCACACCATAGAGGCCTATTTAGCCTAAATAGTGCTAAAAATTTTGATATTTATTGATGCGGGTATCAAGTTTCAGTGGTCTTATAATACGTTTGATCGTTTTGTACTTTTTTGCCCAGCAATGTCCCGGGGCTGCATTGCAGCCGGATGGGATGGGGAGTCCCCATGTGGTACGAACAAGCCAAGGACTCAAAAACTCAATGACTTTACGACCTAGCGCAAAAAATAAATTTCTCGAGTTTGCCGTTGCTTGCAAAGGTTCTGTGGTCTTGAAAGGCTTAAAATGGCAAAGTTTTTAATTCTATAAAACCGCAAAGGTACTTGCAGTGTGTGACATGAAATTAGTGAGTCATGTATTTGTGTAAAGTTTAGAATGGGAAAGTAGGAAGTGCGGTATTCTTTACTCTGTCATTACACCTACATGAATGACGTTTCCTTTGCTCACTTGAACGGTAGGGGTGAAGTTCATATAGGGCTTTGTGGACTGCATGCATCACCCCCATCGGTTGAAATTTAGTTTGATATATCCCAAGATACTTAAAAAAAATGTGCTCAAAAGACAAAAGCAAATAAAATTTAGGCTTATGTAGTCTGGACAATGGTCTCAATCACCTAATAGAGCTTTAGCCAAATCTAACGGCCCCAGGAATTTGGGCCATATTTGGCCATTTTTGGGTCGTTTCTTGGGCATATTGCAGAGTTAGAGGGCAACAAGGGGTTCTTTGTCACGGAGAAGTCAAGGCGCACATGGAGTGTAGCTATCGCTTCCCTTCGCCTGGTCGTTTTGAATGGGTCCCGGTGCCGTTTTGGGCCAAAAAAGGCTGTTTTGGGCCACAAAATGCGCTGTTTTGGGAGGGCACCTCCTCACTTGGCGCCCCCGCCCCGGGGCGCCACCGGTGACTTTTTGGCTCAAAATGTGGATTTGGCAAAGCAACCACCTAGGCTCTAGGATGGCTATATTAGAGTAGAGCCCGGAGCGATGAGACGGAGCAATAGCCAAAAAGGAAAGGTGACATACTTGCTTGCTTGTTGCTTGTTGCTTGCTTGTTAGCTAGACTGAAGGGGAGAGGGGTGTAGCAATAAATGTTGATTTATGGATTTGCACATGCCAACAGGGGTGGTGGTGTGCACATTTTATCAAAATGGGCTTTTGTGACCGTAGGGGAACCAACAGTCAATGTACATCGGATAGAGTGGACCACTCGGAGAGAACAAAGGGATGTTCAGCATATTACCCTACAGTTGCCGCTTGCTACTGCACTACCAGTTTTGCTTGTCTGCTTGCAGCACCCTTGCCCCGAATCCCCTGACTGTTCCACGGGCCAACACTCCTTGCTAACGCTACTTAATGCTGCAACTGCCGGTACCCACCACTCTTGGTTGGCTAGTATCCCCCATCCTCTGGGGCCTCCGTCATGCATTGGACAATCCTGGGTAGCCCTGCAACCCAGGGAGTCATTCTACGGTGGGGATCCCGTACTTGAGTGTGGTGGTCGGTAGATGTAGAAGGTGGTTGATAACAGATGCCTCACTACCCAGCACTATGGTATGGCATGGCATGGCATGGTATGGTATGGTATGGTATGGTATGGTATGGTATGTTGTTGTTGTTGTTGTTAGGGCACCCAGCACGTGCCGGCGGGAGAAGTTGCCAGACACGCTCTCCCTGGGCAGGGCGCAAGGGAGCAGTCGGCCGGCGTCACGCTGGCCGGGCGTGTGCCGACGACGACCGGGGGGGGGGGGGGGGGGCATGTCGGGGGGGGGGGGGGTGCGCGCGCAAGGAGGAGGGAGGAGCCACCTGTGTGTGTTACCCTGGAGCCCTACCCCCGCTGCGGGGGGGAGGGTGACCCGACCTGTGCGAGACGGAGGCGGGGTGGGGGGGCCGGCTGGAGGGACCACCTGTTCGGGGACCTGCGGGGCCCCGATTCCCCTTGCTTCCGGCCGCCGCTCCCCCACGACAGGGGAGGGGGCAATCTGCCTGCGTGCCCCTGAACCGCACGAGCGCGGGCGTGGAGGGGCGCTGCCCGTTTCCTGTGGGGCCTGCACAGCACAGCTAGTGCGGCCCTGGCGCGCGGGGGTTCCTGTGGGGCCTGCACAGCACAGCTGGTGCGGCCCTGGCGTGCGGGGGTTCCTGTGGGGCCTGCCCAGCACAGCTGGTGCGGCCCTGGCGTGCGGGGGTTCCTGTGGGGCCTGCACAGCACTGCTGGTGCGGCCCTGGCGTGCGGGGGTTCCTGTGGGGCCTACACAGCACAGCTGGTGCGGCCCCGGCGTGCAGGGGGTTCCTGTGGGGCCTGCACAGCACAGCTGGTGCGGCCCTGGCGTGCTGTCCGCTTCCCGTGGGGCCGGCACAGCACAGCTGGTGCGGCCCCGGCGCGTGGGGGCAGGAAGTGAGAGGCGTGGGTCCCCGCCCAGGGTTCTGAGGTCCCCTCCCAGGGACCTGTGGTCCCCCCTGAACGTCTCCTGTGAACGAGGCAGGGGCTGGGGTGGGGGCAGGGGGGGAGGCGTTGCACCGAGGGGAGGAGGATGACTCATGCCTTATGAGGCCGCACTGGGCCGGTGCAGGGGGGCGAGAGGGAGGAGCAAGGCCTGGAACCCCTGCCGGTAGTGGGGGGGGCCGACGATGATCTGGAGCCATGCTGGCTGCGACCACGGTGGCCTGCTGAGGTTGCCACGGGTTACCTGTGAGGAGCGATGGAAGGGACAGGGCAGGGGGAGAGGGAGGAGGGGGCAGGGGGGGGGGGGGGTAGGCGGGGGTGAGGGGGGCTGTGTGTGGGGGTTGGCGAGCGTGCGCGGGGGAGGGGTTGCGGTGAGCTCAGCCGCTGAGCGTCACCGTGTGGCTGACCGGGGCGGAGGAGCGGCCGGGGCTGGCCAAAGTCGGCCGGGGAGCCCGGGGCGCTCGTGGTGATGGGGGGCCACGGTCAGCGATGGGGCCCGCACCCCGCTCGGCGGGGACGAATCCCGCCGAGCGTCATCCACGGGGGCGAATCCTGGTGGAGGCGGGGGGAGCGCCTCGCCGTCCCCTCGCGGCCGAACCGGACCGGGACGGGCCCCGCCGGAGGGATACCGGGGGGGCGGGCGGGGCTGGGCACCGGGGCTCTGGGGCCCGGGTCGCGGGAGTTCGCGGGCCGGCGCGGGGGAGACCGGGTGGGCCCTAGGGCTGCGGCTGGTGAGGGGGGGGCGTGGGAGGGCCGGGCTGGCTCGGGGGCGAACCCCGAGAGGCCCTCGGGGGCTGGGCGAGGGCTCCCGAGGGCGGCCGCTCCCTGGGGGGGGGGGGGGGGGTGCTCCCTGCCCGGGGGACGACGGGGGCCCCTCTTGAGCGAGGGGGGGGGGCGGGCGTGTATCGCCCGGTGTAGGGCCATGTCTATTCATGGCCGCGCGGCATGGGACTATATCCCCAACCCTCCGCGCCGGAGTCCCTTTTGGGGGGGGGCTGAGGGGGGGGGGGGGGCTGGCGGTTGTTGTGTGCACTCACCCATGCGGGGGGGGGTCGCCGGTGGGAGCTCCGTCCGGCATGGCCGAAAAAACCCGGTGGCGTCCCCTGGGCTCGTGGGCCCCTTCGAGGAAGAACCTCGGATTCGCCGGGGGGGACTCCGCTATATGGTATGGTATGGTATGGTATGGTATGGTATGGTATGGTATGGTATGGTATGGTATGGTATGGTATGGTATGGTATGGTATGGTATGGTATGGTATGGTATGGTATGGTATGGTATGGTATGGTATGGTATGGTATGGTATGGTATGGTATGGCATGGCACATGCCTGACAATATGGAAGGTTGCATTGGCATAGTACATGACACTTTATGCGAGCATATGCAAGCATCTGTGCAAACTGATGGTGATCATCATAGCCTTTGGCATCAAAGCAGCCATGGACCTGAATGCAGCTCGCAGAAACAAAGTCTAACGTTATTGGCTGCAGAGCATGGCATTCATTTGGCCCAATGTGCTAGGCACCAGCTTGTTTCAGTGGAAGGCATTTTGAGGTCTGACAAGTGAGAGGAAGGGTGCTGCTCTGGCTCAGAATTTCAGTGGAACAATGTCAGTATTCCTCCACCCCCGGTTCTCACTACGGCTGGTGCTGCAGGAGTCAATGCCGGAAGAGGAAATGGAAGAATCGTGGAACCAGACAAGCTGTCCATTGATGGTGTAAGAAGTGTGGTCAGACCAATTCCCAAGAGTTGATGCAGTGATGCTGTGAAAAACGACCCTAAAGCTGTTTTCGATGGCAGGGGAAACTTCCGTGCGGTGGAGACTGCAAAATTTGGCAAAAATTGCACGGCTCAGATTTGCCACATTTCTATCGTGTGAAACAAAAACACGTTCTGAGGTGATTAACTGAGCAAGTGTGGAGGGTGGTGGTAAAATGCACCGTCAGCCTATATCAGCTAGTCTATCTGTCTCGTTGCTATCAACCCTGTTGACTGTCCCATGTGATGGGACTTTGACCCAACAGATTCCCCGTCAGGGTGGTCCAGTTCAACTATGAGTTGCTCCCACAGCTCGACGCTTGACACATGACCCAAAGAGCCCAAAACTACGAGAATCACACACATAATGTCCATTGTGAAACCACTGAGAACCCATGTCTGGTGCAAGGCTTTTCTTAGCTGGGGGTGCTGGACCCACCCACCCACCCACCCATGCACCCAACCATTGGCCCTGGGGGGGGGGGGGGCAAGCTCCCGCCCACCCAGCCAGCCCCAGCCTTCTCCGGGTCCCCAAATCGGGGAGAAATCAATAAACCCTGCCTTTTTGAGATCCCAATAATGAGGTAAACCACCGACCTTAACGACCACCCTTAACCAAAAAAAAAATCCACTCATGGCATACCCCCAGGGGGGGGCGGGATTATCAAGAACACACCACTCCAAAAACCCACCCCCCACCCTCCAGTATGATATCAGCAGCACTTAAACAAAGCCTTGGTCTGGTGAATGCATCACAGGAAATTGCGGCAAATGGTTGATATTTCTTGGTGGTGTGTATCGTACAATGCGAAAATCTAGCGCACCAGGGGAAAAATCCAATGGGTGTTCTAAGAGAGCATACACTGGCAGTAGGTCGGTTTGGGCCACTGCACTGACATCTGGAGTATTCCCCGTTGTATCATCTAGCCAAAGAGAGGAACAATTGTTACTGATGGAAAATGATCGTAGGATAAAATTGCGTGGTCTTGTGCCAGGTTTCCAGCCTTTTTCCCTCGCAACTGAAAGCAAGCTTTCTAAAGAGATCTTTGTGCACTGGGGACAGGTTCACTTTGTGTCAGGCTTTCTGAACCAGAGAGGCATGTCGCTCTTGTACAGTGAGTGGATGTGAAAGATACCATAGATGCCATACCCTCTCTGGTCCACAAGAAATCAGGAGGAAACGGTTTTGCTGGTGAAGACACCGACAGCTGATGAAGCAGTAGTTGTAGTGTGTCTGTGACTAGTGGCGGGGCTGCGCCTGGAGTAGCCAGGCTGCCAGGTGGGGGCAAGCAGTGCAAAAGACGAGTCATCCTCTAAGAGCTGCCCCACCATGAGTATGCCTGCTCAGATAAGGTTGATCAAAACAAAACAACTTATGGTCGTTGCAAGAAAATGATGAATG
The DNA here is from genome assembly GCA_964036045.1 of Eutreptiella sp. 'Long Island Sound 2002'. Classification (NCBI taxonomy): domain Eukaryota; phylum Euglenozoa; class Euglenophyceae; order Eutreptiales; family Eutreptiaceae; genus Eutreptiella; species Eutreptiella sp. 'Long Island Sound 2002'. The sequence goes on along the minus strand of OZ038386.1, from coordinate 27,171,347 downwards.
CCATAGAAGCGTGTCATATGAGATGAGGGAGGACGTTGTTAATGCTTGAGAATCCTCCCACACCCCATCCTAATGAGGGCATCCTATTCTTGGCAAAATTACTATCTATTTGGAAAGTGGGCAGTGTGGACTTCACCCCGTGGTGTTGGCAAAAGATCCAAACGATCTGGAAATCAAAGAAGGCATCAGCATTGGGTTGCATGCAACAGTGACAAAAGGAATGAAAATGCAAATACTAAAACCTCCGGAGGGTCCCGATCATATCCCCTGCTGTCCAGAGGGTGGATCCGGGTATGCAGCATGATACTCTTAATGCAACATGGTAGACGGTAGATTTTGATAATGTGGCAATGACGTTTGGGGATGGGAAAACCAATCATGGTAGATGAACAAGCAAAGGCAAAATCCACAGTTTCATCACCCGTTCATGCAGGGACAACTTGTAGAATTGCATCGAAAGGCTTTCTGTAAGGCACATAAGTAGGATTGCTCAAATGTGATGTGCCTTGATTTCATACGAAGGTATGCACATAAGTACATCCATCCCAATCATCCATCCACCCACACACCCGTCCACCCACCCTCCCTCCCACCTGCCCACCGATCCATTTTGAGGCAGCCTGATCTGCCTACCCTTGTGTTACTAGCTACAAAATGGCCTTTTAGGAGCCAGAATTGCAACTTGGGGGGGACGGGTGCTAATGGGCTTATCTACTCGTAGTGTCCCCCAAACGATGACTCAAACGCGTGGCAGCGCCTATAGTGGTCTCTGTGGGTCGACCCCACAATGGTGGTTTCGCAGCCCACCAATGTGAGCAGCCCACATAGCGGGGCCGATCTGCGCTGACAGCACGCAGGGTCCCAAAGTTGGTTGGGTGACTGGTAAGCAGGACTTGCGTGTGGCTAGGGGAAGCGCCTAGACCAACGCATAGTGGCCTCAGCCGCTGCCCCGTGTTTTGTCCACCTCGGCGGCTGGTGCTGCTGTGATGGGGGTGAGGAGCATAGGGGGATGGACAACGTTTTTGAGCCGCCTTGTGCTCACCCACGGCGGAGCAGAGCTGTCGATTGGAATACCATCCATACAACAACCTCTGCAGGGTGGACAGCGCTTGTGAACTATGAATCCCTTCCTGGCCCCCTGTCCCATCTCTGGTTGGCGATGAGTGACTGGTCCTTGGACAAGAGCGCGGATTGAACAGGTCGCCTGGGATGCAATCATCAGCAACGCACATGCCCCCACACTGGGGCCTCCTTGTGTGCACTGGGGCTTCAACTCGTCGGGTGCCTTCCAGCCGAACAGCAATGCTCCCAGTTCGAAACGCGCAATATTCCGGGCACGGACGTGTCGAGTCACGGGATTGACACACTGCAGTGACTGTTGTGCCCTCACTGGAGGCTTTGTCGTAGCAGAGCACTGACTGCAGTGAAGCTGCCCAGAGAGCGATGGGCCCCTCGTGAAACACATACTGAGCAGGCTGGCAAGGGACAGCTGCCCAATCAAGACTTTCGTGTGACTTCCACAGACACACGGGAGACGGGTTGGATGATCATTGGGCGACAACAAGTGTACCAACACGCGTGTAGTCAAAACAAGAACTCAGACAACCTCCAGCACCAGCGTGCGGGGCCCAAGACAACTTGCGCATACTGGACACTGGAACGGACACCAGGACCTGTGGAGCACGGGTTGTAAGCACATGAGCAATGGTCAGGGAAGCCGATTGATCTTGCCCACTTTTGGTTTCTTTGTTTGATTAAACTCAAATTTCTGCATCTCAACGTGTCTAATTTGAAGAAACACCGGGGGTCATTACGTGCCTGTATCAGAACCAACCAATGGCATGATTTTGGTCGACGCGGCACATAAAGAGGATACGCAAAACTTGACACCCAAGTCGGCATTCCCCCTCAGCCTGCTCGCTGGGGCTGTGGTTTGTACATCGTTGACCATCTTCGTTCGTGCAAGAAACCGACATTGAAGAAATCGGGTCTATCAATTTGGAGATACGGGTTGTTATATTTTTGGCCGGGGTAGGCTTGGACACCACATATGACCTGCATCACAAACCCGAAAATGGTCATAACTTTGGACCAGCGTGTCCAAAAGGAGCATTCTAACCCACCTTTATGAGGCATTTAGGTATGGTTGGCTCCAAAGAAACAGACATTGACGAAATTGGGCCTATCATTTTGGAGATACGGGTGCAGCAGTCTTTGCACCCCAGATGGGCCCTCTCCGCCCCGCCCTGAAAGGCATGCTGACCAGCGATTAGCAGGCCATGCACACCCACCGCATGCACGGAAAATGCATACACTTGGTCCCGTCATCTGGTCAAGACGGCAACCGCAGCACAGCGCAGGGCTGCTAAGATTGACCACTAAGATGTCCATGGGCCAGGGATACAGGAGGGCCACTCCAAAAGAACGGTGCAGCCGGCCCACTGGTTGGCCATCGAATGTTGGTCATCTTCGCGAAATGTGCTCTGATCATCTGGTGCTGATATTCACTGTGCACCTCCTGGACCACCAATGCGTTCAATGTGTTGGGGTCCGCGACAATGGTTGGAGCAAAAACACACTGCAAGAGAGAAACATTGCACCGTGATGAACGCACCCAAGGCTCTGGATAGGACGCAGATATGATATGATGTGGGCAGATTCACTGTGATTTGCGGGCAAACTTCCAGGGGATTTCTGATGTAATCTGACACTACAGTTGTGTGACTGATTGGGTGGTTGGTAAGATTTGTGGAGAACTGTTTAGAGCTGCCTGTGGAGGGTCGCAGGTGGAGGGTGAAGGGCGTGTGGCGGGCATTTGAGGGACAGCATACTAAATCCCTTCAGGATGATGACCCAGGACCCCTGTGCCTAGAAATAGGGGGGTCCTGGGGCCTGACACCCCCCCACACCCAACCTCACCCCCCACCCACCCAGACCCACCCCCCACCTTTTATTGCCTATTGTGAAATAGCTCGTGTACCCGAAGCCTGTTGTGTTGGTGTACATGCAAAGACCAAACAGTGGCTGGCCTGTACAACTTCGGGGTCACACTTTCGGAGAGGCACTGAAACAGACATGATATAAATGTATGGTTGTTGCTTACTGCCCCTGCTGGGATGGTGCTCTGTACACGCGCATCACACAGTCCACTGCTCAACAGTGCCATCCTTCAGACATCGCACCATCATCAGTTTTTGGCAAAGCCACGCACCTGATCTGTTTGCAGCGGGCTTACAATCACCTTGAAGGCGTCCCACAGCATACGGGCCACAGCACGGTCCTCATAATCGTACACTGCATTGTGCAAGTCCAGAATGACCTTTGTGATGTGGCCGCACAGTGTGGGTAGTAGACCCCAGGCGATGATGTATCCTGAGCCCCCGTTGGCGTACTCGTGCGGGAAAGCATCATGGCCTTCCACAGGTCTCTCAAAGCGCTTTTCAGTGCACTTCCCGAAATGCCAATCAATGTTGTGGCCAATGATGATGGGTGTGCCACTGTTGGGAGCGCGAAGGGCTGTGCGCAAGCACTTATTAGAAGAGAGGAGGGGGGGGATTCCGGAACCCAGAGGGTTGTGTACCAAAAACGGCCCAAATCAATTCTTCCTTTGGTAAATTTCATTCTTTCTCCCGCTCAAAGCTGGGTCCAGGGGGAAGGGAGGGAGTCCAGCAGGAGTAACCCCCCTCCTCCTGTGGTTGTCAGCCGTTCTAATGCATCCTTGATTGCACGGCACGGGTGGGCCACACACACACACACCTTTGAGTTGGTTATCCCTGGAACCCCCAGATTGTTTGCAGCCCACAAAAACACACAGACAGGGCATCAAAAACGAAAGACGTGAAGCAAATGTGTGCCCCAGTTGCAACTGTGCGCTGTGGTACATGCTCACCCCCTACACCAATATTCTCCTGCAGGCATGGGTACCTTCAGGAGGATAGTATGCACGAAGTCGCCCCCCCCCCCCCCACCTTCTCCCCCCCCTACCCCGTCCCTACCTCACCCCCCCCAACCCCAGGACCATCCACACCTGTTCTGCGCTCTGCGCCTCGCGGCAGCGCCCTTAGAAATGATCATGGCTGCAAGGGTAAACGACGTGAGGGCCTTCGCCCCCTTCCCAAATGTTAACACTTCGAGTCTACAACATGGCGACAGTGTCTAAAATTAGCAGACCGTGTCTACTTGTGTCTACTTGCAGCAGACCATGTCTACAGACTACAGACCGCCTTGGTATCGTGCACAGGTAAACGACATGAGCGGCCCGTTTTTCAGAACGGGGCAATCAGGCCCCTTCCCAAATATTGTCACTTCGCGTCTAAAACATGCCGACAGTGTCTACAATTAGCAGACCGCATCTACTTGTAGCGAACCGCGTCAACAGACTACAAACCGCCTTGGTGTGGTGCACGGGTAAACGCCGTCCCCCCCCCCCACCCCCCTTCTTGCCTCCCCCCCCCTACTCCCCCCTCCCACCTCCCACCCGCCTACCTCTAGGTAGGGGGGGCAGCTTCGCGCGATATCTGCTCAGGAGAAGCAGAACAAGATTAAAACAAGGGGGTTTCAAAGGAAGAATTTCACCAAAACCACCGTGCCAATGTGCTGACCAGTACAGATTGTGTGCACCCATTCTTTTTGCACTGCCCTTGCAGTAGTAGGATTATTGATATGACATGGTCGGGGGGGGGGCGGGGTGTTGCAAAGGGGATGTGCCCCATCAAAGCCCCAGTCAGAGCCCGGTGGCTGGCAGGCAGGTGGCTGTTGGATGTGCGCCTGCTGCCTGGTGCAGCACACAGTGCACACCAGTAGGTGAGTTGGGACCACAGCGGTCGCAGCGTCAGGAGCCGAGAGACATTCAAGTAACAGTCATCATCAATCTTAAGGATGTGCGTGGCCCCATTCCCCCGGAGAGTTTGGTGCAAGTACTGCCATGCCTGTGGACACAGTGTTGGGACAGCGGAGGTGAGGTGCTGTGGTAGTGAAGGACTACATTCTACAGTGCTCAAAATGCTACTTAGTCAACAACAACCTGTGTGTTCCCGGCAGGGCCTTGCAAGGAGCGTATGGAGGGGAAGCGGAATTGTTTTGCATGAGTATAATGGCATGTTTTTGCACTTGCAACACCTTCTGATTAGTTTGTCAGCATGGTACCTCCATATGGTCCATGGGGACATAAACTTCCACAGTCGAGGTAAAATCGACATTCAAGTATCTAGAAACGTGGCCGAGAATTACAGAAGGCTTGGAGCTTATTAAAATAAACTTGAAAAACAGGCCATTCACAAAGGGTGCATAAGCTTTCCAACACATACGGTGCTAACTGTTTGCTCATACCATTGTGCATATCCATGACTGTGCCCACATGGAAAAGAAGTGCCCAGGGAGCAAAATCAGAAACAAAACTGCTTCACAGAATGGTGAAGGTTCACCTCCCACCATTGAACCACACCTTGTGGGTTTTCAAGGTCACGTTCTTGAGTGTGTGAAAAGATATTCCAATTGGCATGCAGCCACAACCCACCCTCATCTTCAGTGTGGCCCCGATATAGCAAGGATTGTTGACCCGTCAGTGGTCACTCCACATTGGAGACCCTTCTGTGCATTTCTGCTCTTCATTGGCCGAAAGACTCCAACTGCTTGCCAAAAAGACCATCATGTTGTTCATAGATTCCGCAACACATGCATCGAGCACTTCTTTGCACAGCATTGGCACCAACGCTATTGTTGGCAGGGGTCCAGATCTAGGACCAGATCTGCCCTTCTCCAGAGATGCTCCAAAGCAAAATAGGGGTTGGGGGGACAACATTGCATTGTGTGCACACTGCACACTTTTGGAATGCCATGCCATGCCATCTCAGGGACCCCAAAGTGGAGAGGAATGAAAAAGGCTACAAACCCACGCCGTCTTGGGGTTCCCAGAGCAGGGAGGAATCAAAAAGGCTGCACAACTAGCGCCAATGGGGGGCATTTATGCCTAATGGGTTGTGTAGCATGGCGATGTTCTCCCATGGGGGGGAGGGGGGGTAAATGCCAATGGAGTAGGGGAGAGTGGAATGGCCCACTGCTCGCAGCATACCGCCCCTGTGGCATCCACTCCCCTGCCCATGCTGGTAGAGGCTTCACTTTCAGTCATTCCTGTGAACACGGGGGGGGGGGGGAGGGGGGCCCAACTGTGAAAGATGCGAGGCACAGCACCCAATTGACTACACAGTTCCCTTCCCCATCAGTCTCAAACCTCAATGCACTTCACAACAGGGTGCCTGGCTGGAGTGGGCCCTGCAAGGGGATGGGTTGTAGCAGTGCTTTGCAGTCGCCCAGGCCCAGGTTGTGCAGGCATCGCTGACATGCCACTATGTTGTCGCCAGGTGATGCCTCAGGGGGTGGGAGTAATATGAGGGAATATCATCAGAGTGGAAGGGTACCGTCAGCTCCTTCAATAAAAGGTATTCATATGTGTCCGGCACAGGAACATGGAGGACGTCGCCCATCAGTCTGCACTGACCCCCGGAGGATGCATCTGAAAGTACAGGAAGAGTATCATCATCAAGTGACAGAGCTGGGCGTCAAACACTGTGCGGGCACTACACTCCTGTTCCTCATCGACCACCTAAGCCCCCAGTACAGCACCTTGTGACTAGACCCCAACCAACATGAAATCCCATCTGAAATGCCAGTACCCCCTCCCTCCTAACCCCTCCCTTCCCTTAGAGGGATTCCCCATGGCCTGCTGGTTGGAGCCCATGCATTGGTGGGACTATTGTGTGCACAAAAATTCCCGCGGCCATCAGAGAAGGGGTTTGTAGTAGGTCTGCACTTGAAAGCCCCCCGGCCCCCCTCCCTTCCTCAAAAGTCGCTGTTAGTTACGCACCCACCATATCCTTCCAACTTCAACTGCAGCTGCAACGGTCTCCGTGTGGCCTCCCTCTTCTTCCAGCATTGGGCTTTGTGGACAGCCACTATTCGCCTGGGTTGCAGCTCCAAGAGGCTGCTGCGAGCGAGGGCCCCCCCTGGTGCCTTCTTTGCACCGGTGTGAGCATTTTCTGGCCCGTGCATCTTGTTGAGGCATTGTTTGGATGCATCCCTTCTGGGGCGCACATGTTTTGAATGGTTGTGTGTCTCACTTCCTTCCATTTTTTGGCTACTCAAATGTCATGCATACAAAGCACTCTCTAGTTATCAACATACCTAGGCAGCTCTTGTATGAGCAACAGACATGTCAGCTCTAGGGTTTGGAAATCCCCGGGCCCAAGCAGCTCCTGCATGGGCAACATGCAACATGCAATATTGTTCAAACAAAGACCACAAGCATTTCCATCCATGATATACTTCCCCTTCATGACCAAAATAATCTTGTATCTCCAACTGGCAACACTTTGCAGCCACAAAATAAGCCAAAACATGGGATTCTTCAACAAAAAACCCTTCGGGGGGCCAAAATTCTTCGTTCCTGAAAGAGGCGCCATTGACAAGGGGGGGGGGGGGAGCATGATTCTTCTTTCCGGGTGGGTGGGCCATAGGCATGGAGGGGCCATTGGCAAACGAGGGGGATGGTAAGGAGTGCATGAGCCGATTAAATCATGGGTCAGCGGAGTGCATATGCCTGCTGAGGTATATGTGTGTCGCTGAGTAGTTCAAATCTGCACAGGCACCAAAGGCAACTTCATCAATTGAACACGGACGGCTGAATTTAGTTGCCACTTTGGTACTGCGAACCATGGCACCTTCAGGCGGGTCAGGTGTAGGTCTGCCTGGTGTTGCCATTGTTGTGGCTGCTGCCATTACTGCTGGTTCTGTCTGTGATGTTGCCTGTTGTGGCTGCTGTTGGTACTGCTTGCTGCCTGTTGTGAGTTGCTTGCGGCTTGCTGCTGGTGTTGCTGCTAGTTGTGTTGCTCCTGCCGCTGCTACTGCTTGCGTGTGTGTGCCGCTTGTGTGCCTATGTGTGTTGCTTGTGTGCCTGGTTGGAGTGCCTGCTTGTGCTATTATGCCCATTCTGCCTGCATGTTGTGGCTGCATGTGGCAGAACCAGTAGAAGTGCAAGCTGCTGCAATGTGAGTAGCGCATACTCCTTTGGCTATAACCAGCAAAAAAATAATTTCTAACCCGCGAGATGTATCCACACAATGTCCCACATGCATCCACAACTCTGGGTGTACCCGCTTGTACCCGCTTTGCACTGAGCAGAGCCAAACACACTGTACCCATAAAACCCGTAGATGAACCCGTGCGGGTACATTTGCAGGTACAAGTGGGTACATCACTTCTGTCCCATGTACCCAAGTGTACCACGGGTACATTTGCGGGTTTCGAGGCTAAAGGGGTTTTTCTGTGTACCCGTAACCATGTACCCATGCAAGTACATTTAGGGGCTTTGCAGGTAAATTGGCTTTTTCAGCAAAGTTTGGTGGGTACAAAATGTGGTGCAATGTGAATATACAACGTGGGTGAAACCATGTGCTGTGTTACTTGCAAATGTACAGTGCGCGAGCCAGGGGGCTCATTGTTCTGTCGGCGTGGATTGTGCATGGTGGCTGCTCTTGTTGTGCCTGACCACCTGTGAGACTTGATCGACAGTCATTAGCGGATTATCAGGTCATGCCTTAGCCTGTGTAACACATGCAGAGGGCATGGGCTTCGGCATGAGGGCAATGAGCAGTTGCCTTCTCAGTTGTTGAAGCACCTCAGTGACACATTATTCCCTGGGAGGGTGGGCACGCATGCATGTTCTGTAAAGAAACGTGCAAGCAAATGCGGGAAAGCACTGGTCAATTGTTCATCTGTGAGCAGAATAATATGGCCCGTGGGGTTCGGGATCACCGGATGTTGCATCATGAGTTCAGGGCAGAGGTACTGGGTGACGTTCAACTCCTGCAGCGCACACTCAAGCAGGTCTAACTGCTGGTCCTCTGTGGGTGAGTCCGGTACCCACATGTTTTACCACCTTCTTGAACAGCTTCTCAAAGGTGGGGCCTTTGATATATCTGGCCGCTCTGGTGAGGAATTGCAAGAGCATATGTACATCGTTGTCTGGTTTGTCTGACCTGATTAGCTCATGTGTTTGCATGAGCAGGGACTTGCACTTGGGTGGAGGGCAATCTTGGTAATGATGACCTCCCATGTGTCAAGCAGGAGGGCACCGCCCGGGGCTACAGAGTTGCATGTGGGGGGCAGGGCCACCTCCAGCCTGCCCTCTTGGAGCAGTGCTTGTGCATCAGTGGGCACATCTTTTAGGCGTGGCATGGTAACATGTCCCGGCCTGTGGACACTTACCAGCTGAGGCAGGCTGGGAGCGCGCTGCCAGCGTGTGAACTCATGTTTGCACAGTGGGACCTGGAACACTGTACATATGCTTTTGCCCTTGCTGCAGTGATCCCTGAAGCGTGCAAATGGTGGTCTAGGTCCTACAAATGCATCCGTAATGTCCTACATAGGGAAAGGAGGGTGGGGGGGATTAACTCTGAGGTGTGTGTTGGGGAGTGGAGGTCGTTGTGCCAGGGGTGGTGGTGATGCTTGGTCTCCGGGGGTGTGTTGTAGAAGAAGAGGACGCTAGCAAGCACGCAAGGTGAAAAACTTCATCAGTAGAATTCCAAAAGGCTGTGTGTACAAGAGACAGTGCACTGTGCGCCCTGGGTTAGGTCATCAGGGAAATTTTCTTTCAGACCATGCACGCACGTGAGGTACAAAAACATACTGGACGTGTCACTGAATGGTGTTGCAGTGTTGCCCATCACGAAACAATACGGGATCTTTGCCAACACAACATCATGCAACCAGCTTTGCCGGATAGCGTTTTGTTTGGCAACATTGCGATGGCAAGTCAGAATAGTGATATAGATTTGCGGGGCCAGCAGTGCATGTGGAGCATGAGAGAACTGCTGTGCTGCCATGTCACAACGTGCACAATGTCCATCTGCAAGCAGGATCCAGTGCTAATCTGTGGCTTAGCCCTGTGACATACCATGAAATCCTGTGCAGACCCTTCTAGCCTGCAGCTCAGCAGTTCAGAGAGAAAAAGGTGATTTTCAGACACTCACGTTGTGCAATTTTCTTTGGAGCCACAGGAAGCGCCATGATTCCACTCAACAGTCAAACAAAATGTTATTCATATGTCCCATTGGCTTGTTCTGCACTCAAACCCTGAAATGGCACAGTCATGGAGGTTGAAACATTGCAAACTTGACCACAAGTCCATCAACGTGGGCACACACGCAAAAGCTCCACAGTGGCAAGAAAAGACAGAGCCCCAACAATAGGGTTGCAAACTTGAGGAGAGAAGTGGAAGACAGGAAGAGATGTAGGAAAGGGCGAAACGATGAAGTCAGATAAACAGTCTAAGCTTGCTGGTTTTGAGTTCCTCGCCACGGGCTTCGCTGTAGGCAGCCTCCGGCAGGGTACTCTACACACACACACACACACACACACACACACACACACACACACACACACACACACACACAAAGATACACACACCCGCGCGCGCACGAACGCGCGGATGACGCGGAGCGACCAAATCCCAGCACAAGCAGAAGCAGGGCAAGCACTGGTCATCAGAAGAATCTCGTCAGGCCGCAGACAGTCAAAGAAAAGCCATGACCATCAGCGAGTAGGCGCCTTTCTGAGGTAGACTGTTGTAGCAGCTGGAAAAGAGTACACTGGGAGTCTGCAAAGCAAAAAATATGCTGCACCGCCTCTTGCAGTGTGACATTCGTGCAAGTTCAGAGTGCAGCCTACTGCGTGCCACAGGCCTGTATGCACCATGCGCACATGCACGTGTGAACTCAGCTCTTCACACCCGTAGGTGATGCCGGTTGAACTCCAACGCCTCTGGGGCGTACTGCGTGCTGGAGGCCTGTATGCACCATGCGCACTTGCGCGTGCGACCTCTGCTTTTCACACCCGTAGGTGATGGTGATTACCTCCACCGACGGTCTACTGCAAAAGGTGATCCTAATTGACATGATATCAGCATTTGTCTTGACGTACTCACACCTCCCGCTACTGGGAGGATACACACACATAGTCTGGCCTGTCGTAGCACGCCTGCATCATAACCTACAATGCACTGTTATCACTATTCCACATGCTGGGTTCTAGAGGATGATGCTCGGCAAGAAGCAGAGACAAGCTGTAAACTACCTTCACAGTGCCCTACAAATTATGGGGACTGTCTATGTATGCCCGGTGGATTCCCTTGTGCATGACCCTCATTGTCACACACACAATATGCAACAATGCAAAGGGAAGAAGACCGGGATACAACAAAGTATGTTGAAATTTGGTCACTCACATTCCACCAAAAATTGCATTGATTCAAGCATTCAGATCAGTGAGTAAGAGTGTGTATCACTGATACAGGTGCAAAGGGAAGTCAACATGGGAAGCAACTTCAGGGGTGTATGTTTGGGGGTGTGGTGTACAAAGATATAATGAGACAATAGACGAATGGTGCTCCGGACTCACTTCAACTTGGGTCCATCCAAGTTTTCCCTCTCCGTCAGCGAGCACCTTGGTGTGACGTCTCACTGACATCGCTGATTTCCGTGAGGGGCAAGTCGCTGCACCAAGGGTCCATTGGTCACTATACATCCCGGGGTACTTAACAAGAAATAGTACCACAAAGGCCGCACACACAAAAATTACCCCGGGCAGTAATAGAATCAATATAACCAGAAACGAGTGCACAACCGAGCAAGGAGGAAGGACCATGCTCCATTTGTGAGGGGACGAAGACATGGTAGGGCAAGTGGTGAGTGAGGAACAAAGAACAAGGAGCAAAGACTCTACCAACAAAGAACAACATGTGTGCTACGGCAGTGAGGAGACGATGCCAGCGTTTCTTATTTTGTACCCGTGCACACGAGCGGTAACCAGTGACCACCCACATGTAAGGACGTACATGCACTTACCCACACAACAAACACACTCGTTGACGTACAGAAGTTGTCGTACCAAACAAAGAAAACCCTACAACCGGCTCACAGAGAGAGCTTACGGGTGTCTTGGAGCTCCTAAAATGGGGAATTCATGTCGGAGAGCAATGGGATTAGCCTCGTGGTGAAGGCGGAGTATACTATCCGCTGCGTGACACACACACACACACACACACACACACACACACACACACACACACACACCACATCACACATCAAACTCCTATGGTGCTCCTACGTGCCTCTCCCAGACCTGTGTGGCGCCTTGTGTTGAGCCTCTCCAAATGCAACAATGATCATTCGCACATATGCAACGTTCATGTCAGGCCGGCTTGTTTGTGGGGTGTTGGAAGGTGTCAAAAACTTTCATGGTGTGTCATAAGCCATCATACATGGGAGCTAGGCGATCACAGACGTTTGCACTGCACAAACTCAGCAGACAATCATGAGTGCGAGGCTGCACAGGGTATGGCACACTGAGTGTGGGCAATGTTCGAACTTGAGCAAATTACGCCCCTTCGAACCATCACCATCACACACATCATCAAATTTGTGTACTCATGCAGTGTCCGGGTTCCACAGGCACGCAATCCTGGTACGGAAACTATCCATGGGTACAATGCACGCGGACAAAATTTCCTGATCAGTCACCGACCTCCTGTGTCAATCGGCGCAAAACAATACCAAATTGAAGAAGTACACTGCAAACAGTGCATATAGTAGCTGATGTCTGGGTGTTTTTTGGATCTCGCTTTCACTAAACATTTACCCTTCCCTGCCCAAGTGTGGTGCATCCAATGTCGGGGCCTAGGGCCCCTTCACTTTTGGTTAGATGTGCATAGGCCAGGACGTTCAGAACGGGCGTCTGCATGTCTTTCCCATCGCATTTTTTGAAGATAGTGACGCGTGTAGTGGCCCACCCCACTTGGAAATGTGGTACTAGAGTAGCGGCTCCCACTAGCATGTGGGGTCACCTTTCGATTCGATTGCTGCACTCGTGTCTAAAGTATTATGCATGGCATCATAGGGGTTCTCCCGATAGAACAGGTCTTTTTTGACCTCAAGAGGCACATGGCTACGAATGACTTGTCGGGCACCAAGGGCATACATAGGGGGGTATCGCAGCTTGTGGCGCTCGGGTGGGGTAGATGGATTTGCCCTATTGCGTTGTAGCCAAAGGAATATTGTGGAATTAGAGGGCAAATAAGGGCCCTTTGAAATGGGGAAGTCAAGCCGCAGGGGTAGTATACTGACCGTTGCCCTTCGTTTGTCCATTTTGAATGGGTTTTAGGGCCACTTTGGGCCAAAAAAGGCTAATTTTTGGGCAAATAATGCTCAATTTTGTGAGGGCACCTTCCGACTTGGCGCCACTGCCCCGGGTTTCTGTTGAGTTTTCACATGTAAAACGGGCTATTAACCCGTTTTACCAACAGAAAAACAAGCTACTCAACACTTTCCAAGAATAATACTTACAAGCACCACAAAGCGCTGTGCCTCGTTGTGCCTCGTACAGCCCGTTTTTCTGCTGGTAAAAAAAAGGGGCTATTAACCCGTTTTACCGGCAGTAATATGGGTTAATAGCCCGTTTTACATATAGAAAAAAAACTGGCCTTCAAGTTCTGCGAGACTGGCAAGAAAAAGCCAGATCGAAAGTGGCCCTCATATGGGGATAGGGGCGGTTTAGATGACCCCCTAGGGAACCCGGGTGAGTCGAAGTCTCCCGAGGGACGACAGGGGACGTAGGGAAGGCGAGGGCAATGCACAACACACAAGCAGACTCCCTTGGGTCACGGGGCCCCTCAGGTGCATTGCCGGTGCAGCCGGAGCCTTCCGCGGTCCGCGGTCCGCGGCGCGGAGCACAAGAATCAAGACTCGAATCGTTACCTATGCGACAGCCTGCTTCGCGGTACCGCCCAGTGCTGGGTTGACTGAGTCAAAATCGACAGGCGGTGACTGAGACTTGACTGAGTCAAAAAATCGATGACTGATGACTGACTCGAGTCAGTCACCGGCGATCGTGACTGGTGACTCAGTCATGACTCAGTCGCGCCAAAAACTTGACTGCGCTAGGGTTCGAACCGATGCCTGCGCAGAATTCCACTGTTTACGATCTCCATCTTAGACCAACTCTGCTGTCTGCTCCTATTGCAAATGCTGATAAAAAATGATAAAAATTATACGTCATTTTTTCGAAGATTGTAAAAAAACCATGGTGCCGGCCGAAGTACATCGGTGGAAATAAAGTGCATCAAACTGTTACAAAAAATAGGTCAATGCATGCAGGAAAAAAAGACAATCAGAGTAGTATGTACAGAAGTTTCCGAAATTGTGGAAAAAGTCTGTTTCTAAACTTGTGAAATCAAGAAAGCTGGCATATCGCGATTTTTTAGCGCACGTTCGGCAGTAATGTACTGTGAAATCGGCATTAAAAATGCCACAGCGTTGGTTCGATCCCTGCTCCCTGCAGCGATGGCCTGCGGTCTGGCGACGCAGCCGATACACCGATCGCCCACCGCGCCGCTGGGGTGCGCAGTTGAGGGAATCAGTTGAGGGAATAGCATAGAAAAAGTGTCACCGCTCTCAATGGGTGATTGAGAACGGACCCCTACCGCTCCCCGCATTGCGAGTGGCGCCACCGAAAGCTCCGTCGTAGATTCCGCCGCAGCGGCTGCCTTCCTCGCCAGGTGGCGCCACCCATGCACCCGTTGCGTGGCGTGGGGAACTTTCCAAGAGTAGTTGACACGTTACCGGCAAAGCCGCAAAATTGCAACTCGGCGCTGCATGCTGTGAAATGCAGCTCCAACAGCGCGCATCTGGGAGCATAGAGAATAGGGGCATCCAAACAAGGCTCTGTTTTAGGCACTTCATCACGCAATCTTATCTCTTAATTCTGTTTGGCAAGAATGGTGCACACAGTGAGCAAAACTGCACACAAATCCAAAGAAACACTTCAAACACACATGTTCACGCCTGTCCACCTCCACATCGCGGCGACAACAACATGCATTTCATGCACTGCATTCTGAGTTACCTTACGGATGTCACATTCATAGATCTATATTTTGGTTACCACAAGAAACCCTGCCTGCTGCCTGCTGTTAATATGGGCAACCTCCAAAAAAAAGATAATAAAGTAGCAGAGCCAGTCTCCACATGCAGCTTGGCTTCCTCCAAAATGCCACAATATGAGAAACCCCCTTTGCTAGCAATGCCGTCTTACTTGGCATGCTGGGCGTGGCTCATAGGTTAAATCTAGCTGCGGGAATTCTATCGCGAGTCAAGCAATGTGCTGGCGAGAAGCAATGACACCGTTCTATGATGCACAATACTTCCTACCTGGAGAAGCGTTAATACTGGTCAGGTTGGAATCGGTGACGCATGTTCAATTTGCTTGTTGGTTTGTATCGGGTTAGCGACCGATTGCCACAGTACAGACCACAGTAGGATTCGAACCCGCGATCAGTGACTCCTAAGGGCCTATTCAGTCACAGTCACCGCGCGACATCGTGACTTGACTGAGTCGACTGGAGCGGCGTGACTGGTGACTTGACTTGAATGAGTCAAAAAATCGTGACTCGTGACTGACTTGACTGAGTCAACCCAGCACTGGTACCGCCGGTAGCGCAAGAAAAGTTGTCGGTGTATGAAACAACTTTCTTATACGAACAGAAATTAACGGAATTTCTTGGTGAACATGGTGAAAGATGTTGAAATATTGGATTGGTAATGTTTCATTCCTTGTTTTCGTATTTTCGTGCTTATTGGAAAGCAATTGGCAGAGGGAGAGGATCGCAGAATTTTGTGCCAAAGGCTTGAAAGTGTGTTCACTACGCATATGAGCTTATGCATTTCCATTTTGACTGGTTGCAGTGTCTAGTTTGTTTGCATTTTTTTCCCGTAGGGGTCAATCTCCCCAAGTATTTGAGGAAGTGCAAGAAGGGAGGTGGCATTTGTTTGCGTACCACTCGGTTGTTCCTTGCAAGCAAAGAGTGGGAGTTGTTGGTGGCACAAGTGATGTGAAGAAAACAGGTGGTCACGAACGCTTCGAAAGTCATGTAGCAAATCCGTGTTCATCCGTGTTATAAAAGTCCTAATGCACTCGTGCACTATTGTCTCCCAAAAGATTCGTGTCTATAAATTTCCTTCTTGTTTCTCTGAGCACGGAATCTTTTCTAGCATGCGCCGTTCTCTTCCTGAATGGCAACGTATCTTACAAGCCCGCGGTATACTTGAACAAGCCATTGCACATGGTTGGTTTGAATATGGAGGCGGTTGGAAGTACTTATTGTACACGGAGGATGGACAAGTCCCCAAAACGCGCTATTGGAGATGGAAGAGGTTCAAGGAGGTACCAGGAAAACCCAAATATCTTTGGATTCCCAACAAGTCCCCAACCTTGGGATACTACCACGCACCTAATAGAGTGTTAAGAGATGAGGTGGCCAAACGAGATAACGTTTTGTATGTTGCGAACGGAGAGCCCTCGGCGTTGGCATTTCGTAGTGCTGGTCTACACAACGTGGTATGTTGGTTCGGGGAGAAAAATATTCCACCTTCTTTGGTGCAAGATTGCCGCAATTGGGGAGTGAAGGAGGTTATCAACTTTCCCGACGCCGATGACACGGGTGCCGCCGCGTCTCATAAGTTGCTCCGCCGTTTCTCTGGATCGAAAATCACCTACACAGCATACTCCCTTCCAACCACAATGAGAAGCAAAAGCGACATAAATGATGTATGGCGTGACACGCGCTTCCACCCTCAATCTTTTTGCGATGAACTTGCTCGCATGGACATTTTGCACAGATACGAAGTCGGGGACGGAAACGAACCAATACTCAGACACCTCCCAAAGTCTTTGGATGTGAAGGAGAGCCATAAGTACAGTGCCCCGTACTCCTTTGGTGTGAGCGCGGGCACCGGCGGCGGAAAAGTTGGATTCGGTAGCCACCGTTCCTTGCACACCAAGACTACCATGGATTCACGAATCCCCACACCCAAAATCCCACGTAGATTGCATGCCCCAATAGCCTCATTCGATGTGAGCATTTCCCATCTCCAACGCAAGGTGGAGGAAGTGATGGGGTTTACTATCAACGATTTCAAGGACAACGGGTGGAGCAAGCGACCTGTGGCGTGCCCGGGGCGACACCACCAGCATGATGACGTGCGGCCCGCAACGTATTGGAACACTATAACTGGAAAAGGATATTGTCACAAATGTGGGTCCTACTACTCGATAAAAACGTTTGCGAACGCCAAGCTGCAATTGAGGGTTTCGGGCAAAGGGGGAATGACAGTTCGAAACTAGGGGCACGACCCCTCGACCCTCGTTATTGTGGGGTACTTTTGCTCAATGATTCGTTTCGTCATAAAAGGGAACATTGTGAGCGCGTGGAGTTGGTGTTGCGGGAGGAGGGCCATGAACCTATGAGCACTATGTTCAGGTCCCATTTCAACTTGGTTACCCGTCGTGTTCCAGGGAATCGCGCCAGCCGGGGGTGGGTGGGGGGGGTTGGCTATCCATGGACATGGTTGGCTGTCACCGTGCAGACATGGATGCTGTGGATGACATGGACGGGACATGGACGGGACACCTACCCATGGACGGGACAGGGAGGGGGGGGGGGTCCCAAGGGGGACCAACCCCTCGTCTTATTGCCATCACCGCTTTGTTCGGGATGTGCTTTTTTACATATCCGATGCACTTTGTTGAACGCAGTTTGGTGTTGGGCTTACCGGCCGTGCTATTGCTCGAAGGGCTTACAGGTCCCTTTTAATACCCGAAGTCTCGTCCGAGCCTGTTGAAAAGGATTGTTTCCGGTGGCATTCTCGCACACAAATGTCCCAAATTCCTCAAGTTTGGTTGCCTTTGACATCGGCTTTTTGGAAAACATGAAGTGCATGTGCCCCTAAGAATTTATGGAGCTTCGGAAGAGCTGGATCTTGAGGGGATGTGTGGAGCTTCGGTGGGCCTTGAGTGGGTTTGGCCTTGGGCCCCCTTGTCTTGTAGCATCGCCACATTGCGCATTATTGGTCTCAAGCCTTGCACCTTGAAGCCTGGAATTCCAAGCCCCAAGCTTTGAGGGTGCTGAAAAATGCGGCACTCAATGCTTGGTCAATGAAAACGTCTTGTAGGGGACATGGGTAGAAAGATTTGGCAAAACTAATTTTGGAGCCGCTAACGGGCTAGCCGTGACGTGACCCCATGCAGGCGGCCCCATAGCTCCAGACGTGGTGGATATGGTTGGCCGGCCACGTTGGCACAAACTTGCCACGAGCCGGACGGCCCCCTTCTCCCTTGACATTCGACCAGGAGCATTGCACTTACAAGCATCTTCAAGCATCTTCAAGCATCTTCGAGCATCTTCGGGCCACGAACAAACGTGTGACTCGCTCCTTTTGCCTTTCCGAGGATGGATCGGGAGAGATCACGGGCACTTGTGATTATTGCCACGGGGGGCGCTTACCTGTGAGGCCTGACACCAACCCTGCCCCCCCCCCCCCCCTCTGGACCCCCCAACCCATACTAGTCAGCACCTGGTTAGAACTGGCAACTTGGGCGCTGACGGCAACCAGAATTTTTTTGGAGCTTGGAAAATTTGCAAAACACTTGATTTCCCCCCACTTGTTTACATTCAAAATGCTCACAATGAGTTAGGGAATGCCGTGCCAGGTGTCTTCTTCTGCTGGCCGGGAAGCCTTTGCTGATTCACAGGTACATCTGTTGGAATATGGTACTGTTTTTCATTCGTTGTGAGTGGTAAAACCAAATTTCACCCCACTTGTGTATATTCAAAATGCTCAGAATGAAATGGGGAATTCAAAAATGCACGCAAAATGGAGAAAATTTTTCGACTGCCCCCCCCCCCCCCCGCCCACGCCGCGGGGGTTGGTGTATAGAACTGAATTGCAGAAACCCCCATGCTTTGCGGGGGTGCAATCCAGCAGCTCTTGGGGTAGGGGGAGGGGCGTCAAACGGGGTGAGTCTATCCAAGGCTCCACCTCTGCCCACGGGGGGGGGGAGCCAGGCCCAGTCTTTGAATGCGAACCCCCCCCGTCCCCCCCCCATGGGGGTTTTGAAAGATAGCGGTCTTGGCAGTGCTCAAAATGAAATGGGAGATTCAAAAATGCCCCCAAAATGGAGAAAATTTTTCGACCCCCCCCCATCCCCCCCCCCCCGCCTCCTCGACCCACCCGCCCACGCCGCGGGGGTTGGTGTCTAGAACTGAATTGCAGACCCCCCCATGGATTGTTGCCTTGTGGCCACAATTTCTGTGATCGCCGCGTGCACCGCAACTGCATTTTTGCAAGTGCATTTAATTGGGCCATGATGACCACTTGACGCCGGTGGACGGTGGGCAGGGAGGCAGTCATGGAGGGAGTTGTGCACCCCTGCACAGGCGTCGATCGGGTGGATGATAAACCAAAACCAGCATCCTCGCCCCGCAGTCGTAGTGTCCACGTCGACACACCTTGTAATGTCCTTGCCAGACAGGAAATCTCGGTTGAATACAACACGTGTTGCCCACGTAAATGTACGCTATTGGGTTTGTGCACAGGAAGACTGTGGTCCAGGCCCACCACCTGGAAACATGGCATGGCAGCGTCAGGTCCCTGGGCCTGCCGATTTGGAGAGGTTCTGCAGGACCTGGAAGGTCAGGACGTTCGCGTTTTCGGATCATTTTTGATGCCAATTTGCCCTTGGCGGCACAGGAGTACAGCTTGGCCTTTGGGAGGGGACGGTACAAAAAAAGGCTTTTCTCAGGTTGCAAGTGCTTCTGCCTCCTAAGAGACCCGCACTTCGGAACCCCTTTTCAAAAGGAGGAGGATGCAAGCCCTCGCCCCCATCCCCGAAGAAACTCGCGTTCCCGTTTCGGCGAAGGAGAGAAAGGAGGAACTGTGGGCAGCATTTCTGAGTGCCCTCTCAATGGGGGGGGGGGGGGGCTGTATCCTCAAAGGGTGGGGCGCAGCACAGCAACCCTTTTTTTCCGCTGCACTCCGTTTTGGGGAGCTCGAGGGAGGTTCTGACTCCCCCCGAGAGGGTACCTGTGCCCCACGCACGCCACATTTGGACCGACACGAATGTCAGTGCAGCCAACGCGGGTGTGTGCTTCCACAAGCCAGCCCCCAGCCCCGTCCCGATTTGATGTGGCAAGATGCTGTTTGCCCATTCTGTTCCCTTTTCTCTTGCTTGCTTTGTGGGGAACGATCCCGTGCTTGCAGCATCGTGCGGCCTCATGGAACGACGATTTCGCCGCTCCGCGGTACAGCCATGTATCGCATGAAGTCCCCCCCCCCTACCTTGGAGGTAGGCCCCCCCTACCTTGGAGGTGGGGGGGGTTAGGGGGGCAGGTAGGGGCGGGGAGGTGGGGGGGGGGTAGAGGGGGGGAGGTAGAGGGGGCGGGGGGTAGGGGTGGGGAGGTAGGGGGGGGCGACTTCGTGCATGCTATCGTACAGCCTATCGGGGAGATACAGGTTGCGTCCTCTGTGTTGCAATGACCCCTGTCGTGGACAGGGGAGGATACTCTGTATCTTACGGGAATGCCGACTTCTGAGGGTATTGCCGAACCATGGCAAATTCGTCAAAAAAAAGGAAAAGGAACAACGGTTTCGCCATTCCCCATTCCAAGCATTACCCCATCCTCTTACCCTGCACCACATGCACCCGCGTGCATCACTCCCATGTGCACACACGTGCGTCGCTCAGCGGCTTTTTCAAAGTTGCTACGATGAGTGTCCGACTCTTTGCAAGCTCGTCGTGGCTGTACACGGCTGTGTGAAACAATTGCAGAGGTCGGGAGTCGCCCACGTCGAATTCACCGGTATTTCCCTTCCACAGGGGCCGCGAACCGGAGCAATCGGTCACGCTGAATACCTGTAGCATCACGCAACTCCTCGCCCGGCACACACGCAGGGGATGGTGACGCTTGGTAGCCAGCCGGACGCTTTTCCTCTCCATCCCGCAGGATGGACCAGTCAGTTTACTCTGAGCTCCCCTCGCCTCTGGCCACACTTGGAGCATTGCCCTGCTGGCACCACAAAAGCAGCCATGGTGTTATACACCCCACACCCCGCCTTTCTGCCCCCCCACCTCCCCTGTCATTCTTCACATTCTTCTCAATCACATCTTGGTCTCACCCTCCTGGGTTTTACGCCAAATGTAGGTTAGATGCTGGACTCCGTTGTCAAGGAAGAAGTTGGAGCCCTCAGGCCAAATTGCATGGAACAGCCACTCTTTACCTCCTCCCCACCTATCGCCCATCAAATTGTACACAAGCCTCATTTGATCTGAAAGTCCACAGCTTTGAAGCCTCAATCCCTCTAGCGTCATTTCTCTTTTCCCCACTTACAGCGTCTGTCCATGCTTAAATGGTACTCTAATTTCTTTTGAAATCGAAGAAGAAGAACCAAAAGAATTCACAAAGTAGATGCAGAAGGACACCTGCTTTCGAGGAGACGGAACAAGTTTGTGCATAAGTTCCCACGAATGCAACGAACGTTTCAGACTGCTGCATTGTGTATCAGTAGGTCAACACACCGGTTGGTGAGCCAATAAGCAGTCCAAACCCACATGAAGGTAGGTGGTTAATTGACTGCAACCACAGTTGCGGCACTTGACGACAGTTGGTCTGTGACAGAAACAGTTGATGGGGTTTTGCAGAGTCATTGGGCTGGTGACAAAAATCTGTGTGGAACTGAGCTGAAGACCGTATTCATGAATGATGTGCATAGGTGACGTCTCACAGTAGGTGGGTTGCCTGGTCGGTATTTGTTTTTTTGGGGGGTCGGGAATCGATGAAATGCTCATCGGTTCCTGCGGATTGATTGTTTCGATCCGCCCGGCCCGGTGCGTCGTGTACAGATGTGCACCAATGGCACATATCCCGATCCCGAACCCCTGTTGCGCTGTTGCGCATGGCTCCCCTAATGACACCGTCTCCCACTAATAGCTCTTTCATGTATCCTGATTTTCCTACCATCTTCGATTTCTTGCATCCTTCTTTTGCTTGCCTCTCCCATATACACACTGCTTTTCAGCTCCGTGAAACAAGTGCTCATTAATGTTGCCAGTGTCCTCGTGTTGTATTTGATTGCTGTCAGCCGCCTTGTGTGAACTCCCTGAATTCAGAGCTGGTTTCGCGGTCTGCCTCGTTTACCTCGTTTTCAACTGCTGTTGCGAAGGTAAAGACGCGGTTGCTTAATGCTGTTGGTTCATTTTGTGCACGATCTTCATTCGTGTGTCTGTTTGAAATGTGGTTGCAACTGGGATTATATTTCTAGCTCTTGGGGGTTTTTGGCATAGAGCCCATCCAATCCTGTGCACATCACCCGCTTGTCCAAAAAGAAATGATGTTCTCACTACTCTTTGCTGAAAACTGGTCTGGAAGCAGTTCAGTGATGGCGGTCAAAATGTGCTGAGGGTGTTGTGCAATGGGACAAAGTGTGCATGGGAAGAATTTGCAAGGAGGTGAATCCCCCTGCCGTTTCTGTCAGTCGCTCGGTTCCTGCCCTTTGAGATGTTAAGATTGTCCTCGGGTGGACAGTCTTTCCTCAATTTGAACACAGGATTTAGGCGAGGTTATACACCGCGCAACCCCTCGCAACATTATTGTTGGCCATGGCAACTCTGACGTGTCCAAGTTAGCCACCGGGCATTTCTGTCTGAGATGCATTTGCCCAGGTTCTTCCGGCCTTGTAAGCCCTTCACTCTGCCATTAAAATTGTCCTCCAGTGGTAATGATGGGAAATCACTGTCCATCTCAGGTTGCAGCCCCCCCAGGTCAAAGGAAGCTGTGGGCAGTCTGAGTTGTCCGGAATAAACAATCATGGCGGAGGTTTGGTCGTATATCGGTGGTGTCAGGTGGTGGGCAAACGCAAAAAGGCAGGCCGTGGGTGGAATGCTGAAAATGGTGATTCGTGATAGAAGTTCCGGCTTTGTCCCTCAAGCAGTATGATGGAACATCCAGTGGTGGAGAAGGTGTGAAGGGAAGCGTTTCGAGGACAGATCCCTCATCTTGCAGAGATGTATACATATAAACTGGGAGCAGCAGAAGTACAAGTCTGACAGGAATGCCGCAGCAATTTGCGTCTCTTCTGGTCCATCGCTCTCCTATTTGCAGATTCCACAGTTCTGCAGCCACTGGTGCCTCAGAAGGACGGAGGGCATGGAGAAGATCAGCAAATTGCCTCTGTGAGGCATCTGTTTGAGTTCAGTTAAGTTCAGTTGTACAGCTTTGGGGGGGGGGGCGGGGGGGGGGGGGGGTAAAGGCTAAGGGGAAGAGCCTTTGGGGGGCAAGGGGGTCATTGCTTCAATGAGGAGTATTTTTCTTTTGACTTTTTTTTGCAAGATTTTCATAGGTGCCGCCCTGGTGTTTGGTCGTCTTACCCAAAACACTTAGTACAAAAAACAACAGTGAATTAACGGGGTCATCGGTGACCCCAGAGCCTTGTATTCAATCAGATGGGTAGCGGCCAATTTGCTTTGGGCCCCAATTTTCCCTCTCTGCCCATAGCCTAAGCTCCTAAGTATGCTATCCTTCCCTCCAATTTTCCCTTGGTGAGTGCGCTCCAGACTTTTTCCCATCGACACTTGCCTCACCAGTGTTCTGGATACCAGGGGCCCAAATAGCTGCACTCTTTTTTCTGCCGAGCACAACACTGCCAATAAATATTGACAAGACTGGACCTCAAGCCATGGCATTGCCATGGCTACGGCCATGGTCACATCATCCAAATCTTATACCTTGTGCATCTTACATTATGAATGCGCGACACATCAAACCATCACAATCCCGCTAGAAAGCAATTTGGTTGGTGCAAAGTTGTTTTGAGTAAAACGGACACGCACGGCACGGGTAGTGTGGGCACATATATCCCATGTGCTTGATTTTACTTGCATGTGACAACGGCGCCAAATACTTGGCAAAGTGATGCGGGAAAATGCAACCCGTGTCCATGCCGCACGTAGTGCCTTCGGGGCGGGCAAAGTTCTAATCCTCACAAAATGCGGTGGGATCTCTTACATGCATGCGGACAGGTGTGTTGGTGCATGTCTTATTATCGTGTCCTACAGCTGCTCTCTCCCTAAGACCGTAAGTGTTGGCGTGTTTTGTTATGCTAAGTCGCCGTGATCGTCATTCTTTGTTGTGTCGAGAGCTCCTGCACGGGCTTGAGGGATTCGCCTCAAGAGGGATTCATAAACCCTGGTTTCGCAGAAACCACAGTTTGGCACCACTGCCTTGCCTGCTCTCCCAGTGTTCATTAATTTTATTTGCCCACCAGCTGCTTTGCGGCTGCCATTATAGCTTCCCACTCCGATTCCAACCTGAATGCATGCCGCAGAGTCTTCGTTGCGATCACCCCCTCCACTCTTTCGCCTCGGGTTTGAGCATCATATGCACCAATCCTGCAAGGGCTCCCAGCACTCGTCATGTTGGACTTGGGAGGACAAGATGTTCGCAGTGACGAATTTGGTTTCTTGGTGGCATCCACCTTTTGAATGGAGATCGTTTGAGCATTGATGTACACTGATGCATGCTGGCAAGCATTGTTGCCAGACTGATTCCTAGGGAGGCCTTTCTATGAACCCGCGCCGCAGAAATCGCGGCATTAGAATGCGCAAGGAGGGGGGGGGGGGCTATTGGTGGATGTTTCGTGTCGCATCCTGTTGCAAGCCGAATTGCATTTGAAAAAGAAGTGAAGTTTGCGTTCTACTTTCGCGACAACCCATGTTACCCAGCAAACCATGCCGTCGAACCTTACCGATTTTTTCAAATTAGAAGGAGCAGGTGTGGTGCAGCTGCTGATGGTCACCATGCAGTTGCAAAGCAGCACTAATGCCATGGGTTTCATTGTTTTTCCACAATTATGCTAATCATTGTTTCCGCGTCGCCCCCCCCCCTTTGTCCGGCGTTTTTCAACAATTATGCTAATCATTGCTTCCGCATTGTAGCCCCCCCCCCCCCCATTGTCCATCCCCCCCCCCTCAGGGGGGGGGGGAGGCATCACTTGGCCCATGAACAAGAAGAAATCAACAGGAAATTACAGGCGCCGAAGAAAAGTTCTAGTTGGGTAAACTAGAATTCAGGTTACTGTTGTGTGGTGTCCGTCCCCCCCGAGGATGGGGGGAACCGTCATTTAGTGACCGTCCCCCCCCGGGCCTCCTACTGCCTAATCCATTCTTCATCACCAAATGTTTGTTCATCAATGAAGTTGGAGGAGGTGGGCAGTCTTCTTCGTGGTGCTAGCATTAATGTGGTACCTCCTCCTAGCTGAGAAAGCACTGTGACGTAGTCATGTAGTGTTGTCATCATACGCTTTGTGGGTTGAGCCACCAACCTGGACAATCTCCCCGTGGGTTGGTGCAGGGGTGGATATAATAGTGACGACATTGCCAAGGTGGGGCTGGGTGGGGGTTGGGCTGTTGAGCCAGGAGGCAGTGATGACGGAATGACGACCCCCCCCCCCCTTGTCCTTCCCCACCCCTTGTCCTTCCCCACCTCTTGTCCTTCCCCACAGGCGGGGGGGGGGGGGTGGGGGACCGTCCCTTGCCCAACCCAAAATTTTCGTTGCAGCTCACCGTGTTGTTGTGGCAAAACCACCACCCAAGAGTGCTGCCCAAAGCATTCCAGTGGAAAGTGGTGAGCATGTGCAAGAGTTCAAGGTCGTCACCAAGTGACGGTCCCCCACCCCCCCCTGGGGAACCGCACTTCCACCGTACACACACGTTTGCAGGCAGAGAAATTGCAGCATAAAACGAAAGAATTCAGCATAAGATACATTCAAAGGGCTGCCAATTCACGGAGACTTACTCCTTGACCAGTTCGGTGTAAATTTTCTTGGTCCTGCTCCACTTGTCCCCCAGGGGGTGGTGGGGGACCGTCTTCCCTGGGGTGGGGAAGGACAAGAGGGGGGGCGGGTACGGTTTGCTCCTTTTACAGCTTTACAGGCACAGATGATTCGGAATTGCAAGCCATTTTGGCAAAGTGTGTCAAGAAATGATTGCACTGCGTGGACTGTCTTCATGGGATACACCAACCCCTGTGCAATGTATTGTCTTGTGTTCAATGTTGGTGGATTGGCCCAGTAGTACAATGGTATATGCGTAGGCGATGGATTCATTTGTCCTGCTCAGGCACTGTTTTTGGCCATCAGTCCTCTGCTGGCAAAACTGCTAGTTCAGTCAAACGGGTAAATCCTAATCGTAATTGTCATCGGCGGGGGAGGGGGGGGGCTGGGGGAACCCCCCCCCCCCCACTATATCCACCCCTGCCGGGGTGGGGGGGAACCGTCGTCCTTGTGGGGGGGATGGACATGGGAGGGGGGAGGGGGTAGCTCAACAACGCTGTTTATTTGACTGTCACTGACCACTTGCAGAGGAAATCCGATATTCCCTTGTGGCACTGGCACACGAGACCTGACCGAGGCATTATGCAGCGCTTTGAATGATATTTCTTCATGTTTGTAGCCTTTGGACCACACCGTGCGCGAAAGGACAGTAGTTTGTGGGAGGGAGGGACGGATGTTGGCAGGACTACATATCTCTCGGGGACGTCGGGTTAGGTGCCAACACGGAGCGTTGTAGGGTGTCGGTGCCATTACTGCCTCATTTGTGCCTCTTGGGTGCCTTGTAGGGGGGGGTATGTGGGGTATATTCGGAAAGCTCTTGAAAAGGCCTATTTGGAACACATGCTGAACTGACGACATGTTTCAGTATTTCGTCCATTTTGGATGGTGCCTGTGTTGCTTGCTGGCTCATTTTGTCAACAGGCAGCCACCATGTTCGCATACAAATTTACGCAACGTGCTGTTGCTTCCCCCGATGCACCACAGAAACCTTTGGTGCAAAAAAGAGCACGCTCTGGGGGTGCAAATTGGGTGAAGGAGATCCAGGAGCCTGCCCAGCAGGCCAAAAAGCCTTGTACAGCCGGTTCGCAGCAACCTGCCTGCTCCCACAAGGAACACCAGATTCTGTCCACTGCAGAGGCCACTGCCTTTGCATCCTAGTTTTGGGATCGTAAAGAGCACCCCAGCAAGGCTTCTCAGCATGAATTTCTGGCAACCTGCATCGACGTCGATTTAGAGCAAAATGTGAAACATGCCGGTCGCCAGAAGTACACCAGAAAGAGGGGGCATCAAACAAGATATTTTGTACCATACCGTGGGTCTCGTCGCGAAATTTGCCCGTTTACAGCTCCGTGCTCAAAATTGTGACCACGTACCCCCCCCCCCAACCCATACATTTCTGAGACGGCCTTTTTGCACAGCTTTCAAAAAGCATCCACATCCCCCCCCCCCCCCCACCGAGGTAACAACATTTTGGTGCATTAGACCAAAAGTTGAGAAAACCCTGCCGAAATGCGAATTTGCTCCGTCTTGGCACCTTATGGATGTCCCAGAGAGATATTGGCCCCAACAGGATGTGAAAGGCATCTTGGTACCATGAGTGCACCCGTATAACCAGCCCTTTGGGGGCGTGCTTTGTGCCGTGCGCACGCTGTGCACAAAGCTTGTATAGCACCATACCCCAGCTGCATGATAGTGCCACCCCTTTTGAAGGTATTGAGGGTGCCTCGCGCGCGGTGCGGGCGCGCGGTGCTTTAGCCCAGCTGGCATAGAATGGCGGTACCATGAAAGGTTGCCTCTAGGTTTAAATCTGTATGTCTTAGTTGATTTGTTTTTAAGGGACCGGATTCCAGAATCGATGTCTTTCCCATGTCCCAACGATTTGGAGGCGGCCATTCACGAGGCTGCCGAGGCTGTGGGTGCTGCTAGATAGCCGATGGCAGATGCTGCTGACCCGGCGGCTGACAGGCCTGCATTGGCTCAGCTGCAATCTAAGAGGATCAAGTACGTGTTTGCCGGTGACGTTGAAATGCCACAAGCAGCCAGTGAGACGTTGAAGGAGGGGCCTCTTGGAGGGAATATGGCCGAAGCTACCTTCCGGGCATTCATCTCCTGCGCCCTCGTGAGAGGCCCAGGAGGCGCTTCTGGCGATGGCCCCCTACGAAACCCACGCGTAGTAGCACCTTGGCGTGTTTGCGGGTGAATGGAAGCAGTAGGCACCAGCACGTATTGTGGGTTCCACGCCGTGGGCTTAGCCGGCCAATGAGCCGCTGCAGCCGCGCACTGACCAAGTTCATGCGGAGATCACAGCAGTTGAGGCCCGTCTTTCCCAACTTTGTGGTCCGTCCATCCCCAAGGTGTCCTTGGAAGAGCTACAGAAGGTGGCAGGCAGCGTGCTGCTGTACGTGTGGCAGAAGCAACTCGTGGAGGCCCTTGTCATCTTCTTGCGGGCGGAGGCTCCCAGGACGGCCTAGCCCAAGCCGGTGCACCTGGCGATCTGGCTAAAAGTGTCTTGGAGACGCTGTGGCCCACGATGGGGGTGCGGGTTGATGAAGAGGGGGAAGGTAGACGTGCCGGAGACAGGATGTGGCCATAGGGCCTGGTCTTGAGGACGCTGTGGCCCACGCTAGGGGTATGGGTTGATGAAGAGGGGGAAGGAAGACGTGCCGGAGACGGGATGCGGCCACGGGGCCTAGTCACGGAGGGAGAATTCACAGTCAGGGTCTAGGATTGCGTACTCCTAGCCCTGGTGTTGGGGCATCCGCCTGACCGCGAGACACACCGCTAAGATGGGGGCGCCCAACGCAACCATGGCCGCTGCAGCAAGTCACCTCCAGCAGTGCCAGGTGGCCCTTGCCCAGGGGGACCCCGACAAGAGAAGCTGCATCCGGTGTTCCAACTTTGCCTCCGAGAAGAGGGACAGGTACTGGGTGCAGCGTTGGACCAAGGGGTAGGCCGTAGCGCTTGTCTCCACCGCTCATCCCACACCCCCAGTCGCAGGGGAACCCATTGTCACCGGGTTTTCCTATCATCGAAGTTGAGCTAGCTTGGTGCGCTGACGTCAGCCCGGCGTATGCGGGCGGCCTCTCCCACGCGCAAGCAGTGGCACACACTGAGTACTGCCAGGACTAGCACTGCGAACTCGGTTTCTGATCAGACCGCGGCGGACATGGTGCGTAGCATGGCGAAGGAGCCCCACTGCTGCACACCCGGCACCGTGCGGTAGGCCTTGCGAACTCCAACGGCGATAGCCCAGTGGACGGGGCCAACCGTGGGTCACAGCCGTTGGAGCTTCTTTGACGTACATACGGCCGAGATGGTGCCACACAACGCAGCCGAGGGTCTGCTTGCCTGTGCCATTTGCACCAAATACCGTGCAAGGGCCTCCGCCTTGGAGCACTCGGCATAGAGGAGCCCCGCTTGCCCCACGAGCCGCACCTCCCTAGCCCAGGGGAAGACCGTGCTCTCGGCCCACCGCCGTAGGGCGAGGGCACGAGGGTTGCGCCCATAGTCCTCGGCCGTTGTCAACCCATGGAGTTCGGGTGCTATCCCACCACCACCATAGACCCCCCACGCCCTCGAAGTGAAAGCCCACCTGCCCGAGTGAAAATAAGCCTCAAAAGCCACCTTTAGGGGCCAACAAGCACCATTGTGGGGGCCTACTTGGTGCTCCATGGCTCCCCATGGGCCGATATGCCCTTTCATTGTCGCCGTAGTATCAGCCAAGCCTGGCTAAGGGGCACGGGGGGCTCGCCAGGACTGGACCCTTTACGCCGACCCCCCCCCCCCCCAACCTGCCCCCCCCCCACCTGCCGGAGTTTGACCCAAAAGTGCCGGACCATGGCTGCCAAAGGCGCCCTAAGGAAGATTTGCTTGATCTAGTAGAGGGTGAAAAATTGGTTTTCACCTCATGTGTCTTTTCTCAAAATACTCAGTTTTTTCAGGAGAACCCAATGATGGATGAAAACCAAATTGGACCAAATACCAATACCATCCCTGTGCAGAAAACTCTCAGAGATTGCCCATACCCTCGTGGGTAAAGTAGTGTCTCTGCAATAGCAGGGCTATAGGTTCAATCCCCCATGGGGGCAATTAGTAGGAGCCTAGGCAGGGTAAAGGACACATTGGAAGACATTTTTTTTAGGTTTTTTTGTTGTTTTTTTTGTGCTTTGATTTTGTCCCCTTTGTTGGGCCGTCCTCTAGTGTGTATGTATAATTGTAGTTCCTGTATGCGCGGGTTTTTTGCATGCTGTTGTGGTCTTAGCAGGGCAAAACGTGGCGCCATGACTGGGGGCACCGCATGGTGCATTGCTTGGGTCACACACTCAGATGGGGGGCATGGGTTTTGTTCCCACAGTATTCCCCGAATGTGTCTGCTGCTTTGCTTGTGTTAGCGGGTCTCAGGGCGAGGACAGGGTTCAAGGCCAACAGTACAAGCAAAACCTAGGTTAGCAATGCCTAGGTTTTGCTTCCAAGGGGGGGGGGGTCCAAATCATGTACTAGGCCTGGACAGACCCGAGAAGACCACACCTGAATGTCTCAGTTGAAGTGGTTTAAGGGACCAGATCCCATAATCAATGGCCCGTGCGGGCCAAAAGTCTATCCGGTAGCCGAGTAAAGGCCGTTTGGCCTTGCGCCGCAGCTATTATTATGTTCTGCACCGAACCTAGACAGCTCCCAGAGGTTCCCATAGTATCCCCTAAGTGTGTCCGTTGCTTTGCTTGTGTGAGCGTGTCTCACGGCTAGGACAGGGTTCATGGCCAACAATGCAAGCAAAACAAAAGAAGTCATATGAGCCTTAACATCACGAATGGGTGGCCAATGGTTGTGTTTGGATGGAATTATCAATGTCGGGGTGTAGGAGTGGGTAGCATGGCACCTTGTGCATTCGAAGATGTCGGTGTGACTATGTTTTACCTCCTTTGCCTTCCACAGGACACATGGCAATGAATGCCAACCTTTTGGCGCCAAGCAGTAATGTCTTTTACCTTAGAGGCACCGTAGCAACGTAGGGGGAACGTTTGACTGCCACTGTTGTGGGCCTCTTATCCCTCCCGGATACGGAGAAGATCTGCGAGGCAGTCACAAGACCGTGGAAGTCGCCGGCACCACATTTGAAGCAGGAAGAGCGGCAATCACAAAAGGGCCTACAGCAATCCTACAAAGCCGAAATGCAAGGCACGGCAGTAGGCTGTACCTTGGCGTTGGTTGGGGATAAGCTGTACATGGACAACAAGGGAGTCATTGCTTGCCGATGTTGCGCCCACACGTGAGTGTGCAGATATGGACCTCCACCAAATAGTATATGATACTTTGGGCACCAAGACCGTTGACATCAAGTGGGTACCTAGCCATCGTCAAGAGTCCGAAGCCCGCAATGCTCTAGAACGAGAAGAAATACTATGCACTTTCTGAATGTCTATTTTTTTTTGACAAAAGGCGCTGGGAGTATAATGAGGACAGAAACGATTGAAGCCGGAGTTTGGAGTTTGAAAAGAAGAGTTTTCGTGAAAGATGACCCCCCCAGTGGACACCGAGGAATCTGGGATGGATAAACGCCGCATCGCGGAGCTAGAGGTGAAACGAGCCAATGCGACGCTGGAAATGGAGAAGGCCAAGGCACAACTTGTGCCGGCGCTGACGGGGACAGAACTGGAAAAAATGATGACATAGGTGCTTCCCTATCCGGGGATGACGATCTTGGTGTCCGCCATGGCCGAGTTGAAGGACATGCCTTTGAACGCGGAGAACCGGCATGGCGGTCTGGAAAGTCCTCCATAAGGACGTACGTGCAAAAAGGTAGGGCAAGTCCACGGCACCGCCACAGACACACTAGCACACCCCAACAGTAGGCAGTAAATAGCCCTGGCGATGCATCAGCCACCAAGCCAAGAAAATGCTTTTGATGTGGTGAAGAGGGGCACTAGGCGGCCCATTGTCTCAAGAGAGAGGCAATGGGCGGGGGGTCCCGGAGGTGGGTGTAAATAGAGTCTGGGTTTCCGCGAAAGGAGCAGCAGGGGGCATGAGCAAGCCGCCACCAACGCCGTGTATAAAATGCGGGCAAATGCATTGGTCTCGGGACCCCAAAAGTGGCGAGGAAACCCGACAGGCACTGAAGGAGTGAGGTGTGCTTCGAGACCCCCTGCGAGCACCCCACCGTTCACGATGCTAGGGACGCGTTACAGAATTTGCGATCGATGATGACCTTCGTGGTCGTGGCAGGCCCCACCTCTTGCATGGAGTGTACAATATACACACAAGGGCGCGCCCCCATTGGACTCTCCCCTGTGGAGAAATGCCTGACTCGCATCCCATCCATCCCATCCAGTTGCCAAGCAACCTTTAATGTACATATTTTTTGGGCCCAGCCGCATATGCACACTGTGTGCCTTGATGGCCGAACTCTTCAGTGTGAGAATTAACAAAAAGTAGAATTTGTGATCGCTTGTGCAACAGAATCCGGAGCCAGGACAGGAGCAAGGGCGGTCAAGGACATTGAGCCCAAAGCAGTGGAGACATACTCCACTGCGATCCTACAAGCACCGTACGATCGACCCTTGGGGGAACCACTGCTATGGGCAGTGGAGCGGCGGCTTCACGTGTTGGCAGCCAAAGGGAAAGGTGGATCAAGTGCCAAAATGCTGGTATGAGGAATCAGGGTTCTGTAGAAGCTGCATACCGTCAGGCCCATCATCCAAGATGTCCATTGGATGCAAACCAGGGGGCTTGCTAAGAGATGGGCACGAACCGCACAGCCAAAGCCGGTGTCCACGTGGGATGATATCGAGGCCATTATGACCAGTAGAGGACACTACGTGTGGGGCCGACTCGTCTTCCTGGCAATTTACAGCATTGTTTTCCTCTGGAGGGTGGGTGATGCCGCTAGTGTCACATGGGTGTGGGTCTTTTTGCCGGGGTTCGTCACCTTGTGGGACGAGAAGCGGAATAAGAAGGTCACCACGTATCCCTTATGAGAATTCCTTGAGGCATGGAGGGCATACTCATGGAAACTCAGGCTTGGACTGGAGCCGCTGGGGCTAGGTGGAAGAAAAAATCTCCAGAACATCCTACAACAGGTGAAGATGAGACCTGGCCAAGGTGGCGTGGCACGGATACAAGAAATGGGGTGCGGTATCCTTGGGACACCAAGGAGGGGAATTACAGGGACAATGTCGCAAAAAGTGACGCGCAAAAATGTGTTCGCCCGGGCCAACGGCCACCTCCAACGCGTCTGGGCGCAAAAAGTGACACGCAAAAATGTGTTCGCCGGGGCCAACAGCCACTTCCAACCCGTCCGGGCGCAAAAAGTGACGTGCAAAAATGTGTTACGGCACTATTGAAAAACATCACCGGGGTGGTCTCTGCCATCAGAATCCCTGTCCCCTGGCCGGTGGGGCACAACGGATGCATTGCGCAAGACGTTGAGGCACACTAGCATCACCAAAGTCCCTCTTGCCAAAGGACGCATGGGCACCAATACCCACAGTCCCAGCCCCCATGTTCAAGCGAGGTGATAGGGATGACCAGGAGCCAAAGGCCTCGGGGTTTGATACCTCCGATGCAGCCACATTTGATGACCACAAAGAGGAGGAGGTGCAAGTCGATGGAGACCCAAATCTGGTGGAGCCGCCGGAGGAATTTCAAGCAGTCGCAGAGGAACAGGATATCCGAGAAGAAGACCAAGCTTTGGCAGGTGACGGGGGTATGGGGCAGCCATTGGCGCAGCCATCGCATCCGACGGCAACACTCAATATATCGACAACATGGCCGTCACAAAATGCGCTTACCACCACACATGAATGCTCTGACGCCGACATTCGCCACAAAGTGTGCGACCAGGTGCAACACAAACACGTCGCCGCGGAGTGGATCGCTAGCCACCGCCTTGAGTCGGAGGCCAGCAACGCGCAGGAACGCGAACAAATTCCGCGCAATGGGGAAGTAGACCCACTCGCCAAGATGGCCACGCGCCTATCCATGCCGGATTACGATCCCCAACATCCCGAAGATATTGCGATCTGCGGCGGACCCACCCCCACTCCGGCGCGAAAATGGATCCTTCAGCGGAGGCGTGTTGCCACTTTCGACGGTGCGCATTGGGTATCCCGGCTTCCGATGCGCGGGGACTGACACATGCTCTGGGTTAAATGGCTCTATGGCTAGGTACGATGGGATGGTACGGGCCCGCCGTGGGACCATACCACCCCCAAATGCCCCTTCCGTCCCCTCCATCACGGTACCACTGTCCACAAACGCCTCATACACTGCATGCGTTGGAAAGTCGCATTTCGCAACATGTGGCTTAGCACCTGGGGACTGTGGCAAGATACGGTAACCGAATGGTGGAACAGGGTGTTGGCGGTGGACTTGCACCATGTGTCCTGCCTTCGCATTCCGGAATCCCTATGGGACCACATCCCCCGAGCACTGCAGGTAGACCTCCGGGAGCGTGTAGCTTGGCACCAATACCACGCCCTACACAGTATGCCAGCCATGTACCATGCCCTACAGTGTATGCTGTCCCCTCGCGACCCACAGGTTCCGGTAAACAAAGCTGCACCCACGAGCCGTACGGGCCAATTCTACGGACTCTAGCCTCCGCAATCAAGTGGGGTATACAGGGCCCCGGGAGAGAACATCGCGGCAGGATGGCCGCGCCTCTCAAGAAGCATCAAGGGATTCGCCTTTAGGCGAATCCCTGGATTCACCCCATAATGCCACTCATATGCACTTTCACTATAGAATCTTTTAAAGATTTTTGGGTTCTCAGGCCCGTCAGGCCACGTAAGGAGATCCATACAAAATGTCCGCTATCAGCATGGAGTCCCTCACCTTCAAAGACTTCGTCTCTAAGGGCCAGTTCGAGGTCTACAAGAGCACCCTCCCCACGGACCACTTGGCGAGAGCGGCGGTGGAAATCATGCAGCGCATCAGAGACGCGGGTGTGGACCACGACAAATGGCTGCAGGACCTCAAGGTGGCCTGTGGCTGGGAAGAAGATCCGCTCAAACTCCTCCACGCCATTGCTGGTTATGAGAGCTGCTGGCGATGCACAATTGATGTCCAAACAGGAGAATTCAAAGCGAAAAAGGAGACGGAGCTGGCAGTTACCGAAGAGATCAGGGCGCGCATCAAGTCGTTTTTGGAGTCGCAATGGACCACTTTTGAAAAGCTCTGCTCCAGCGCCAAAATCACGAAGGCGGGCATGGCAGTGGCACAGCTGGCAGCAAAGCACCGCCTGGCCATCGGAGAGTTTGCTGAGGGCATCCTAGAGACCCGGAAGGCGGAAGCCCCCAAATTCGTGCCCAGGGCAATGGGGGCGCTGGCCCTCTTCGACAATTTCAAGTGGATCATCATTCGAGAGGGCCACAAGCTGAACCTGGTGACGGCCGATGCATCAGATGGGATTCAGATTCGCAGAATGGGAGAACATCACCTACTACTGCACTGCGAGAGGCGACAGCGCGTATGACGTGGCGAAGGGCCCCCCGGGACCTTGCGGAGAAAGTGGCGACAACCACTGGATATGGGACTGCGAAAACCGACTCCCCCCGGAAAGGGGGGGAGGGGGGGGGCATGGCAGAGGGCACCCCAAACCGCTTCGTTGGGGATGACCGAGAAGTGGAGGTGGAAAGTGAAGAGGACGAGATTCCCAGGGAATGGCCTGCATACAGACGGGCATATGCTGCATTGTGTCGAGCCCAGGCGGACAACAAGGACGGGATCCTGGGAAGCAACTGGCAAGTCCTCGCAAGCTCCTGTGGCACGACATCGCTGGGTACGTACAAGACGGGCATGCGAAAACTCCGACAGACGCATATGGCCAGGCCGGAGTGGGGACTATATAAGGTCGTGGAACAAGTCGTGTGTGATGCCATTCGAGAGGGAAAAGGCAGCAGCTCAGTCAAAACAATCCTCAATGCAGCTGCCATTGCATACACCATGGGGATGGTCGGCAAACCGGTTCCAAAAAGACTGTGGAAGGCGTTCAAGGCGGCACAACGACTGGAAGAGAAGTCCACACAGGAGTGGGGCAGTTTTGAGGCACTGCAGATCATGGCACACCAGGCGGATTCAGAGCTGGAGTGGTGTGTGGTGGGACTCGCGGTACTTTCAGCGCTGTTGGGCCTCAGAGTCGGCGAAGCGGCCAGCATCAGCTTCCACAGGTTGGGGGTTCTGGCAGGAACGGCGGAGTTCTATGACCGCAAAGTCCACAGGGCTTGGATTACCCGGACGGTTTCAGGAGTGGCCCTCAAATGGTTGCGGTTCTGCGCCTGGATTGCGCAAAGATGCTGGAACCTCGACAAGTTCCAGCGGCTGGTCTCTGAGGACAAACTGCAAAATGTCATGGCAAACCTCTTGCGTGGATCCAAGTGGAAGGATCTCAGATGGCATGCGTGGCGACGCCTGGGTCCAGCGACCATGTACAAGGCTGGGAGCAAGCTCCCCAGCATCAAGGCGTGGTTCAAGTGGAGGAGCACAAGGGCGGCAATGGCCTACATCAACTGCCCGCACCCAGGGCGCATCCGACACCCATTCAAGGCACCTACCCCCCCTAGTTACCTCAAGGGGAAACCATGGATTGCGGGAACGGCAACCAGGCGATGCACGGAATTCTGGGCACCTGAGGCCTACCATATCCCTGAGGGGGACACCCCGGAGAGCGACTCTGGGGATTCCACATGCCCTGGGTCGTCCTCGGACAGCCCCTCACCTCGGAAGACCGATGGCAGGAGGGGTAAGAGGAGACGCAGCGCGTGAAGAGGCGGATGGCCGGACGGGCTATGGGGCAGTGGGAGAGGGCAGGGAGTCGGTGCATGTATTACCCGGCAACAAGGTGGATGGGCAACACAAACCACGGAGGATGAAATCGCTCATGGGTGTTGGAGGAGGGCGTGTAGCAGGAGCGTGGGTAACATATAGACGGGCGCGGTCATGTGCGTGGTCGGCATCGAGACGGGTTGAGCAGGTTTCTGATATCCCGCGGAATGAGCTTTTCCGGGCCACACTTGCGGTAATCCTCCGAGCGCGGGAACGCCTCAGAGATGTGGACGGTGGGCAGGCACACCTGGAAAGAATCTTGAGTCACATGGATGCACTGCATGAGCTTAACTGGGGCTTACTGGGTCAGGACTACGACGGGTATGATGGAGATGGCCCGTCGGGAGGCATCTCAGAAGGAATGATTGCTGCGGGATTGGTGAGAGGGGCAGCCTGGATCTCCCCTTGGATGTATGGAACGCGAACATCCCGACGCGCCTCATCTGGGATGTACGGAGTTGGAAGTCGGGGCCGGATTGTGGGAGATTCGATGTGTGGCAACCGTCATTACACACCAAGCGCATGTATGGAGTGCTGGTGGATGATGGGTTCCTGTGTCGTGACCCTGGGTGTTTGGGAGCCCCTGAGTGGGAAGACCTCACGGACAATGTGTCGGCGTTCGTTAAACCCAAAAATGATGTGAAGTGCTCGTTCATCATTGACATGCGAAATCTGAATGACTGCTCGAAGGTACCGTTGCGCAAGGTCAAGCTTCCGTCCATTCATACGGTCTTTCAGACCATCCAAAGGGAGATACACCAAGGAGCACCACTGTGGGGCATCACCTTGGACATATCCAACTTCTACTGGAGCCTGCAAATCCCGGCTGAGCATAGGGGACTATTTCGCATACAAGCCGCGCACTTCCACTGCCTCCCGTTTGGGTGGAAATTTTCCCTGGTATTGGCACAGGACGAGTTGGCGGCGTTGTTGAGGGAGTTCTTTGACAACCACGCGGTGGGGCTCAACATCCATCGTTTCCACTATTTGGATGATGTCCTGATCTTGTCACGTGACAGGGAGTGTTTGGACAGTCTGGGTCCACAGCTGGCGGCATTCTTGACGGCGAAGGGTCTGTGTATCTCTACCAAATCTTGCCTCAAGCCACATCAGAATGTCTTGTGGCTGGGAAAAGTGTTCGACCTGGCTAAAGGGGAGGTGCGAAACACCGACAAGATGCTCACCAAGTGCTTGGGGATTGCCATCAAAACGGCCTGCTCGCCTATATCTCCAAAGGTGGCGGAACGGGTCACGGGAAAAATGCAATGGGCATTTGGACCACGAAAGGGGGTCACCCTATTCCTACAGGGCTGGCATCGGTTCCGATGGGGACATCATCGCTTTCAGCACCGCCCGAGCCCGGCCCTGATATCGGCGCTGTTCGATGCACTGGCAATCTCATATGTACCAGCCACGGTTGACCCCATGCCTGGGCACTTTGGAATTGCACCATTCCTGTCGGTGGATGCAGCGGAAGCTACTGGAGGGTACCGCCTGGGTATCTCTCGACGAAATGGAGTCATGCGAACGCGAAAGGTCCCAGCCAAGAACCAACAACAGGCAGAGCTCAGCGGTGTCCTACATGCCTGTAGGTTTGCGGTGACGCAGAAGTGGCACAGGGTCTCCTTGTTTGTGGACAATACGGCGGCCTGCTATAGTGCGGCCAATATGAGGGCGTCGACGAGGGCATGTACACAAGTGAAGATACTCCGTGCTCTTTGGAACTTGTTGTGGCACACGGGCATGGTCTTGAATGTTGTTTGGGTTGATACTGCGCGCATGCCTGCTGACGTCGTATCCCGATTGCCAGATCTGATACCCGCAAGCATTACCAGGGCAAAGGTTGAGGCGGCAAACAAGTGGAGTGCGTTGTGCGGGGAGCTGCACCTTGTGCAGAGCTTTGGGTCAGTTCGTTTGTAGAAGGGGGAAACAATCCTCGCATGGGCGATGGCTTGCGTGTCCCCTCTTTTGCTGTAGCAGGCCCTGGCATCATGTCTGAGTGGGGAGACCAAAATGAGGAGGAGTTCCATGATGAGGAGAAGGTGGGATCGAAGCGCCCACGAGGATCACGGGGCCCAGAGGGCAAACTGGCGCAGAAGGCGCGCACGCTGCGACGGAGGGCGGAGAGAGCGGAAGGACACCTCAATGCAACAAAGCCCAGATACCGTCTGGGGACGATGACCGAGCAGTCCTTCGAAATAGTGCTGTGCCAGCCAGTGCCAGAACGGGACCTCCACAACGCCTGGCAGACCTTCTGTGGTTGGATCACGCGCCGTGCCCGGGCGCGGTATGCAATGGCACGAGTCGAGCCTGCTGAGAAGGGCAAGGACCAAACCCAAGGCCACCTTTACCTCGTCCGCCACGAGCTGCGACTGGCGCCGGGAGTCAGGCTGACGATGTCCTTCACCCACAATGCCACAGCCGTGCAAAGAGTCACCGTCAACGGCAAAGGTGACCTCATAAAGGATGTTTTCAAGCTTGTGAAGGACGATCTGGAACAAGAGGACTCCGACTGATGCGAGGCTGGCAAGGGGATGACTGTCACTCCTGCACGGGCCTCCCATGGCATTCCAGAATCAGAGTAAGGAAGGAGTAATGCTGCGGGAGGGGGGGGGGGCGCATGTGTGCAGACAGAGCATGATTATGCCCAGGGTATATAAAAGGGAGCTCCCCTCGCAAGTGCGATGGATGAGACAGCAGTGTCATGCTGCAGAGAGCGAGCACGCCCACTTATATTGTCGCCAAGAGAGCCTCAGCTTGGTGTGGGAGTCAGAGATGACCTACGGCGCCCTTCGGGCCTGGCGCGCCAGTGAAGGAGCAAGCATCACTGTTGGTTTTTGTGTTTGTGTATGTATGAGCTGTGGATGTCAGGAGGTAAGGGGGGAATCAAGGGATTCGCCTTTAGGCGAATCACAGGATTCACCCCATAATGCCACTCATATGCACTTTCACTATAGAATCTTTTAAAGATTTTTGGGCCCGCCCACCCGCCCAGACACTTTACGCACACTTCAGTGACACCATGGATGACAATCATGGAGAAGTGTATCATAGAGCCACGGCACACGAGTCTACCAGCGCCAGTGAAGGAGCAAGCATCAGTGTTGGTTTTTGTGTTTGTGTATGTATGAGCTGTGGATGTCAGGAAATAAGGGGGGAATATCTCGACCGGTGCCTCTGTTCCACTGCCTCAAACCCCGGAGGGGCAGCGGGTGGCCTCGGCGATGTAGTATCTCGCCCAGCCTTGGTTTCTGCATCAGCGTGCCATTCTCGGTGCCTCACTGCTGGACTCATACCGCGACGTCCGAGATGATCTGGTGGGGCAATCACGGCACTGGCACTCCCTCCTGCGGCTTGCCAGAGCGCGGACAACCTCCGCAGACCGGCACTACCAGCGGCATCACCGACGGGTTGAGCTCTTTTCGGTAATGAGCCAGTTGTGGTGCTTTGAGCGCGCCGCCCATCAAGTGGAGTCGCCTCTGCCCAAGCGCCAATGTCGCCTTGGCTTGGGTGATGGCAACACATGGGATATGCCTTCACCTGCATTACCACCAGTGTACATTGTGGTGGATGATATTGACGACATGGGTGGTGCCGAGCCTGGTCCATTACCGAGAGTTAAACAGGAGTTGGAGCCTGAGACTGTCTCTGTTGCCTAGCCCAAGAGACCATGAGAGAGGGATGACTAGCCCGAGCCGATGCACCAGTGCATCAGGGGTAGCCAGTCCAATGACGATGAGGGTGTGTGGGAACTAGACGCCGACTCAGCCCCACATTTTGGGTATGTGGTTACGGCGCCTAGGTGCGGTCCACAATACCAGCTGTGGAGGCCTATGCAAATGCGTCGAGCTGGAGGACATGTGATGCACCGAATGCGGCGCAAGGGTACTAGATCACTTGATGGAAGCGGTGAGGAAGTTGAAGTTGGAGAAACTGAAGGTTCGGGAGGAGACAATACGAGACCTCCTCAGGGATTACATGCTAACTACACTGTCCCGCTGGGATTAGGATGCCGAGCAGCCGAGGAGACACTTGGCGAGGGTGATGCAC
This sequence comes from Eutreptiella sp. 'Long Island Sound 2002', assembly GCA_964036045.1. Lineage (NCBI taxonomy): Eukaryota > Euglenozoa > Euglenophyceae > Eutreptiales > Eutreptiaceae > Eutreptiella > Eutreptiella sp. 'Long Island Sound 2002'. The sequence continues at coordinate 27,130,710 of OZ038386.1, read as the reverse complement.
GAGCTAGTCACCAATGCCGAGTAGGCATCGGACATATCACTGCCAGATTTGAGTCCCAAGGAGAAGACATTGGGGAGCCGAACGACGGTCCCCGTAGACGTGGCAGCTAAGGGGCTCGAACCTACAGAAGCTATAAATATACTAGCACATATATGCGACAACATGTCCCCATCCAATTTCCGGTGAGCTACTGTGGGACCCCCCCCCCCCCCCATCCGAGCCTTTTTCATCAGATCCCCCGTTGCTGGGATTGGTCAACACTCTGATGCAGCAATACCTCGTTGCACTGTCCCCCTCCCAACAACCCCCCAATGCCACGGCTTAAGTCCTCTTCTCCGTTCCTGTGGAGCTGTCAGGAGGAAAAGAATCCGGTCTAAGTTATGTGAACCGGTCTTATCAAATTGAGAACTATGAATTGGCGCATCCAGTCCTAGAGAACGGTTTGGCCGTCTTACAGGGAGACCTGGATGATGTCCAGGTCGAACTATTTGCGAGCAAAGAGCTGCATCTCATGCAGCTCTACTGCTCGCAGTACCTCAACAATGCCTACCGCTTCTACAAGAGAGCTATGGGCTTGTGTTATGCTAACCCTCCATTCTCTCAGCTCCCGAAGGTCTTGACCAAGATCGCCTTTGAAGGAGCGAGAGTGGTCTTATGACCCCCGATTGGAGTACTTCAGGTCAGCATGCCTATTGGAGACGTCAAGTGGATCATATGATTGGATTGTGAGTCCATATCCCCAACTTAAGGGGCCACTCAAATCCGTGGATTGCGAGTCCAGTGGTTGTCCCCCACGATGTCGCGGTAGTCGTGGTAAGTGGTGGCTTGGTGCAGTTCCCGGTGACTTGGTGTCCGCACAGAAAGGTGTTTTTGGGTTACATTGTGGTAGCCCACTTTGCGGTAATCTTTGGTGGTGCCCTGGCGAGGCAACAAAAGGTTCAAGGACAGAGGGAAGGGAGCTATTCAGGGGTCTCAGGGGTCTCAGGGACTGCAGCGGACTTGGGCCAGAGGGTGTGCAGGGGAATGGGAAGCAAGGGACTGGGGCTTTAGGGGGGAGCTGCGTTTCTGGCCTCATTGCGGTGGCCCCTTCCCCTTCACCCAAAGATTCAAGCAATTCGAGAAGATTGAGGTAATGTACAGCACACACAGATGTCTTTGGGAATTGGGGTACATGGGCCACAAAAAAAAATATGCGTTTGGCGCTTCTGAGGTGTTGTGGCCAAGATGGTGTTGCTGTGCGTAGCTGTGCTTATCCCCCCCAACTTCCGCCCCCATACCCCGCCCTCTCTTCACTGTGTTCATTGCTCAATAGTCCTGCAAGGCACCCTACAAAGCAGCAATTAATGTTAGACCGCCAGGCCACATTCATGTGCCGATTCTGTGTCGCATGCCACCACTGTGAAGCTTCAATTGTGGCATTGGCTATGCTGCTCCTGATGAAAAATGGGGACTTAGTTTGGATGATCAACCCTCAATCTGGTTTCCGCCTCACAGAACACTGTCGCAAAGATCATGATAGCATTCAACGGCACGTGTGACCCTTCTCTTCTCTGTGACAACAGATTTCGTTATCATGGCATGGCAAGATATTCTCGAGAGGTGCGATGTTTGGCAGAAGCTAGACCTATCGGAAAAAAACCTCGATGATGACGACGCTCGGCATATTGCTGTGAGATTGGCACAAAACTCCACTGTAACTCATTTAAAGATCGATGGTATGTTCAATGCATTGCAAGGGCCAGGACCATATGGGCAGAACGGCGACAGTGGAGACAGGGTAGGTGAACCCACTGTTAACTGGAAACATGTATGAGGGCTGTTGTAGTCAATAAACTTAGCAGTTGCCAGGCGTAAACCATAAGGCACTGAGGTAATTGACTGGGATAACAGGGGGTCTTGAACGTGCACGAGCACTGCAGGGCCTAGGGTTTAAATGGAGAGATCAAGGCTGACCCAGTGTCTACTGGACGGTGCGCGGTGCACAACCCTGTTGCTGGGCAGCTGTGCCCGGCAGTCAGGTTTGAACGGGAATGTGTGGTTTGCTGCATATCAGTTTGGACCTCACAGTTTGAACAGTGTTCAAATTGATTCATGCCCCTGTTACATGCCAAGGGAACTGAGTGAATTTTCAGTTGCACCCCAAGTATGGAACTGGCCAGGCAGCCCGATCCCTGATTATGTAGAGCCTGTGGCCATGGGTCAGAAGCCCTCCATGCCAGTCCATACCAACCCAAGAATAGTAATAATAACAATAAAAGTCTTCTTGACAGGTGAATAATTGAGGTGGCAACATGCAAGCAACAAGCAACAAGACCCAAGCAAGCACCAGGAAAATTTATTTCTTCAACATACCGTTTCAAGATCGGACCATTGTTTGCATATTGGTAGGAATGTCAAATGGCACATTTTCTCAATTTGGTTCCCAAAACAAAGCCAATGGTGGCTCTCAGTGCCCCAGTCTTTGGCCGTTTTGTCCTGAGAATTCAGGACGGAGGCTGCTAGGCTGCGCTGGCATTTACAAACGGGTTCATTGTTTTTTGACAATGAATGGGACATCAATGGGATGCAAATGAGCCTTGTTGAGCCATATTGCAAGCAGTGGCACCGTGCTGAGGGCGTTTTTGTGCAAAAAAAAAAACAGCCATTTTCAGCCAGTTTTGGCCATTTTGTCCTGAGAATTCAGGGTGGAAGCTGTTGTGCCAAGATGGTGTTACCAAATCGCACCATTGGTTTTTAGCAATGAATGGGTCATAAAGGGGTGCAAATGAGCCATTAAGGAGCCATGTTCCAAGCTATCGCTCCATGATTGCAGTGGTGCAAAACAGCCATTTTAGGGTTTGGGTTTGGCTTTGGATTTCAGGACAGATATTGTTGTTGTGCCCAGATATTGCTTCCGCATACAGGGGTACCATAATGAATGGAACATAAAAGGAATACCCAAATTTCAAAAAGAGGAGGAGGAAGGAGGACAGAGGGACTTTACATGGCGTCCGTGTCCAGTAATTAAAGTCGGCCGAACATGTCAATAATTCAGTTTGCAACAAGCAAGCAAGCAAGCAACAAGAAAGCGCCTGTAAAAATTATTTCTTCAACATGTCATTTCGAAATTGATCCATTGTTTTTGCATACTGGTAGGTATGTCAAATAGCAGCTTTTGTCAGTTCACTTCCAAAACGAAGCCAGTGATGGCTCGCAGTGCGCAAAAAAGTGGTCAAAAATGACCATTTTCAGCCAGTTTTTGGCCATTTTGTCCTGAAAATTCAAGACGGAGGCCGCTATGCCAAGTTGGTGTTTGCGAACGGAATCATTGTTTTTTCACAATGAATGGGACATCATTTGGATGCGAATGAGCCATTGTTGAGCCATATTGCAAGCCTTGACACCGTGCTATAGGCGTTTTCATGCCAAAAAATAGGCATTTTTGGCCGGATTTGGGACACCAACAGCCCCAAACCAAGAAAAGACTAGCTACGTGGCTCAAAATGATGTTCCAAGGGCGCATAGACCACCCGCAACCCCCCTCTTTTTGTGCTTTCCGCCCATCCAAATTGCCCAAAATGGACATTGCCCAAAGGAACGCCTAGACCCCCGTACTAGTGCTAATTATGCGCCGGCAAGGTGCAAGCTTGAGCCCAATTAGGTAGATGCTAAAATAGGTCAACGCGGTCCATTGGAGGCACAAGAAATGTTTTTTACCAAAAATGATCCCAGACCATGTGGGATGCCAAAACAAGTGGTTTTAGCGCGTTTTGAGTCTGTGGTGGCTTGTTTTTGCTGCTCGAAGTCCCAAAATGCCTGAAAAAAATGGGCCAGCCTAGCACCAAAAGTGTGTGAAAAATGGGTCAAAAATGGGTTTTTCCAAAGTTGATCTCCAAGCATTTGGGATCCTCAAACAGGTGACATAAGCCCATTTTGAGCCCGTTTTGAGCCCTTTGGGCCCATGGAAAGTGCAAAAGGGCATTCATTCAAAGGTGAGAAGGAGGAAGAGGGAGGACGGGAGGATTTGTCATCGCGTCCATGTGTAGGTTAAGGTACATTAAGTTAAATCAGGGAAATTAAAGTCATCTTTGCATAGTAATAGTTCCACTGCAAGCAAGCAAGTGATCAACAAGCAAGCCCCCGGTCAAAATTCAAGGGAACTTGACGGAGTCTACTGTGCCAAGAAGATATCTTAAAATTGATGGGCATACATTGGGCAACTTTACCTCCCATGGCTTGGCACACAGAGCCATTGGTGGCTCTCTACAGTGAAAAAATGGGTCAAAAATAGCCATTTTTTTAGCTTTTGGCCATTTTGTCGTGAGAATTGTGTTGTGTGCCATGATGGTGTTACCAAATTGCACCATTGGTTTTTTGCAATGAATGGGGCATAAAAGGGGTGCAAACGAGCCATTGAGTAGGCATATTGCAAGCCGTGACTCCATGATAGGGCCATAGTGGGCGGAAAGAGGTGAAAAACCACCATTTTACAACGTATCGCAAGCTGCAAATTCAGAATTGAATGTGTTGTGCCTAGTCGTTGCATCCAAATACAACCGTTGATTTCCCACAAGGAATCAGACATGAAAGGAATGCAAATGAGCCATTGAGGTGCAAGGTTCCACGCTGTAACAACATGCCAATTTTTTATTCAATCGTGAGGAGCAGGACAAGGAGGAGGAGGGAGGATAGGAGGATTTTACATGGCGTCCATGTCTAGTTGAATTCCTCCTAACTAGTTAATAATTCGGTTGGCTACAAGCAACAACAAGCGGCAGGAGAAATTATTTCTTCAACGTAGTGTTTCAAAATCGAACCATTGTGTTTGCATATTGATAGACATGTCACACGCCATTTTTCCTCAATTTGGCACCCACAACAAAGCCAGTGGTGGCTCTCAGTGCCCAAAAAAGTGGTCAAAAATGGCCATTTTCAGCCAGTTTTTGGCCAGTTTGTCCCGAAAAATCACGACATAGGCTGCTATGCCGAGCTCGTGGCAAACGGAGCCATTGGTTTTTCATACTGAATGGGACATCATTGGGATGCGAATGAGCCATTGTTGAGCCATATTGCAAGCCTTGGCACCCTGCCATACGCATTTTTGTGCCAAAAAAAAGCCCGTGCCCCCCTAATTTTGGATACAACAGCCCCAAACCAAGAAAAGACCATATCTTGGGCTATGTGACTCGAAAAGGCGTTTTGAGGGCATGAAGACCACCAACAACCTCCTACTTTTTGTGGTTACCAACCCTCCAAATTGCCCAAACGTACGCCTAGACCCCCATGCTAGTGCTAATTATGCAGCGGCAAGGTGCAAGCTTCAGCCCAATCAGGTGGGCACCCAAATAGGTCAACAAGGTGCACCGGGGGTATAAGATTTTTTTCCAAACATGATCCTAGACCACATGGGATGCCAAAGCAAGTGGTTTTAGCCCAATTGAGCCCGTGCAGGCCCGTTTTGGTCACCGGAAAGTCCCAAGTTGCCTTAAAAATGGGCAAATTTGGGACAAAAACTGGGTGATAAATGGATCAACAACGCCTTTTTCCGAAATCCATCCTAGACCATTTGGGATGCACAAATGGGTGAAACAGACCCATTTTGAGCCCGTTGTAAGCCCCTTTTGGGCCCATGGAAAATGCAAAAAGGCCTTCATTCCAAAGTGAGGAGGAGGAGGGGGAGGATTGCTGAATAACAGAATAGAATCCGTGTAATTCCAGCCTCACAGTGCGAGTCCCTCAGTGATTCGGTGTACTGTAGCCAATTGTACACTGTACAAAGTGGGTCATGCAAACGACACACAGAGCAGCCTCAGCAAACACATCAGCGTCTGGGGAAGCCAGGATCCCGTGTTTTGCCAGCCCCACGATACATGGGCGTGTGCTCTGGACCCTGGTGACAATAATTGCCCTTAGTGTGGTACACCTGTTTGGAGGGTGTGCAAACAGCAAGTGGACATGAAGTGTGTGCAGGCCCTGCTGGTCATTCATTCGACGAATTGTGGTAGCGCGAGTGGGAGTCTTGGGTCATTTGTCAAACTGAGTACAAGGGCCCATTATTACAATTATTACACTTATTTATCATCTACCCTGCCCCCCGTTGCAATTTCCCCGCCCTTGCGATTCCTCCAGGGGGCTGGGGGAAACGTCACCTCTGCAATTCTGTTCAACTGGGCAATGGGCAAGAATGGTTCTTTGCACAAGCATTGGCGGTCGTGCTGGGTGCCTGTGTTGTCCAGGGCTCTTAAGAAGCCCCAATTTATTTTTGTGAAGGACAGCCCTCATGGACAGCCCCCAGAGACCACCAACCGCCAACCACCAATTGCCACCAACCGCCAACTGCCAACCAACGCCAACCGCCAGCCGCCAACCGCCACCAACCACCAACTGCCAACCGCTAACCGCCACCAACCGCCGCCTGCCCACCGCCAACCGCCAATTTTTGAAGTAGAGAGGGTCCCATGACCCAGGGGGGGGGAAAATTGAGGTCCGCAATTTTCCGCAATTTTCCGCAATTTCGCAATTTCCCACAATTTATCGCAATTTTCCGCAATTTTTCCGCATTTTTTCTGCTTTGCCCTTCTTACGTGCCTGCAGGTGACCCTTGCTGTCAATGCTGAACCATACTGGTGTACACAATTTTGTAGAACAATGAGAATTTCCTGCAATTTTCCGCAATTTTCCCGCAATTTTTCCGCAATTTTTCGCAATTGGTTTCGAACCCCCCCGACCGCAATCCCCCCCCCCCCCCCTGCATGACCGTGAAGTACACAGCGTCCCCGTGAACGTTGATTCATGTTGGCGTTACGAAGGCTTTTTTTTCCTCTCTTAAGGACAGCCCAGGTGTTGTCCCTTTGCCTTGGCAATGTGTCAAGGATGTCCACACTGTCTTTATCCTGCAAAGCACTAGATTGTATTTTGTGCAAACCTGAGCCCATGAACATTTTTCCAGTGGGCACACTTGCATGTGTGATTCGATTGCGTGGCTTGAATTGTGGGGTTGTTGTTTTTGTTCTTGCATTGAGTCACACCTGGTTGGCACCCCTGGGTCTGGGTTGGGTTTGCACACATGATAATGTCCCCCCCCGGGGTGGGGGAACCGTCTCTATAGCAATGTTCCCCCGACTGTGTGGGGGAAGCGTTGCGCGCTGCTGGGAACATCTCAAGGGAGGGTGGGGTACAACTGGTACTATTCATAACAAGGGCAACATGTCGCCAAACTCGTTGCCCAAACTGAGTATGCACACAGGTTCACAATGCTATCAGTACTGAGGTGCACTGCATCACTATTCCCTTCCTTGGCAGATAGTAATGAGGACAAAGGGAACAAGATCCAGGGCCCGGGTTTCCGGGCGTTGGCTGATGCCCTCAAGGCGAACAGCACAATCAAGACTTTAGATGCACGAGGTACTCTCCTTCCCAACAGCAGTAGAGGATTGCGGTTCGGACGCCTTCTGGTGGGCCACGTAGCTTTGCGGCAAACGGCGAACAAGCTTCCATTGCCACACTGAAGTACGGATATTGCAGGGTTGCCAGGGGGGTCCTTGAGGCCGTCCGCAGATTTTGGTTTTGGGGGGCATTAAGCACCGTCCCAAGGGACCGCGCTGGTTACCATTGGACTGCCGTTGGTGGCCCTCCAACTGCTAGCCCGTGGCAAAGCACGATGCACATGATTGTGGACAGGCGGCTGAGCACGCATGAAAACCGCTTTCAAGACACCATGATGGAGCTCTTGAGCCTCTGTGACCAGGAGCAATGGGGAGAAGTGGAGTCTGAGACCGAATGAGCAACAAGGGGACATAGAATGTGAGCTGTATGTCAGATGGTTGGGTTGGGCGAAGAGTATGATATCGATGATCGGGACTATTAAATGGGTCACACACCGTTGAAGCAGTGTGCTGACTTGACTTGACCGTTCCCCCCTTGTCTTTAGAAGATACATTTTATTGGTACAGTCGCCGTTTCTTCCTCCTATCTGCTTAAGGAGGAGTTATTCACGGAGGAGGAGGAGGAGGAGATGGGAGGGGGGGTCGAGAGAGATTGTTCCCATCACTTGCCAAAGAGATGATACCAACTCTATTTCGCGTGCCCCCGCCACAGGATTTCTCTGCATCCCCTGGGGAGGCCCACTCCTGTCGGTGACCTTCCAACCATCGAGCTGGATTTGACGGACGGTGGCGTTCTTCTTTTTTGGCTCTCAGAGACCGCCCGTAGTTGTTGCTCATTGGCGTAGGTGCAATGTGGTGTGGCTGTAGTCCCTCTGTGCCTTGCATTCCTCACACATCGACACGGACGGCCCGCCTTGGCACGCGGCATACAGGGAACAGAGCCTCTGACGAAGGTGCCAAAGGCATCGCCCAAATGCTGCGCAGCAACAGTTCGCTGACACACCTCGACATCAGTTGTATGCTGTGCCCAATGAGTGTCTTGTCTGGGGGCGGGGTTGGTGATGCATGCCGACCTGACTGCATTCATCTACTGCAAATGTGCTTGATGAAATGTGATCAAATACCCAAAGCTGCAGCAGGATACTACTTTGGAACTGGTGGCTAATGGGTTTGCAGGGGGAGGTCGTTTGAGTCCCAGAAGGAGGGGGGGGGTTCCCGCAGCCCAGATGGGCTGTTTGCGCAACAGGAGCGGGAGCCCACTAGGGGCAGACCAGCAGTGAGGGGGAAAGGGACATATGGTGGACGGTCGGGACAACGCGTGGAGGAGCAGGGCACCTGGGCCTCACGCACGCGGAAACACAGCGAGGCAGGTTATGGACGGCCTGTCGACGGAGGCGCGCGGACGGCAAAAACAGTCAAGCGACCCCGGCAACAACCAGCACAGCCTCAATACGCCAACTACTGGGCGCCACTGACGCGCAAACGGCACACCATGCCACGTCCAGCACAGCCCCAGCACACCAACTACTGGGCTCCGCGAACGCGGAAACAACACCAGCAAGCGCACCGGCCGCAGCAGCCGACAGAAAGCAACGACCCGACGCAACATGCGAAGGGAAGAACGGGTGACTGTCCAGGGCCCCGTTAAGAAACAAAAACCTGACGGAATGTCACACAGGGGGGGCTGGAAAACATCAGAGCCCTTGTATGAAGACAGTCCGTTGACTTGAAGATGGCTCAGAAATCAGGCCGCAAAGCTGGACGGACCATTTCTAAAACTTCTTTTCCTTACGATACATGCCTCCAGATGCACAGCACGTCGTAGGGATTGGCATGAGGGAATGTATGTGGGGGTACCCCCAGACCCCTGTTTCGAGCCCATCCCAGACCCTTTTGGGCTGCCTGACGTTTGAGCCCCGAAAGGAGGGGGGGAGGGGGCTGGGATTGGGACTCCAACCACCCCTGTGGCTATCTCTATCTCTGCTACAACGCTCAGCGCCAGACCACATTCCACAGGCAGTGTACGAGATCCTTGTGGCTCATGGATACAACCCAAACTCCTCAGCCTGGGCAGACACAATGCTCGTCCATCTCTATGAACCTGCTTAAAAAGATAGGGCAGGTGCATGAGTGTTGGGGCAGCTCAAGGGTCTTACGGCGGCACACCTCAATTCGTAGGACACGAAAGGGCGCAGAGAAGAGATTTTCAAACTCATGAGGGAGCTACAAACCGTAACGCTTGAGAGACTCGCAAGGAGTACTCCTCACTGAGCCACGGGCCATGGTGAAAGCGCTGGTGGAACGCTGGGATGGGGTTTCGGCCAAATATGGGAAGGGGGTAGTGGAATGCGAATTTTTTTGGGTTCTTTGGGTGTCAGTGCCAAAATGGCACGATACAGAGTGGCTCTCTTCAAGCCCCTCTGACTCGACATTGTGCAAGAGGGATTGCGCTGGCTCAAAACAGGGCGAGCGCCGGGGCTTGATGGCATCCCCGTTGAAATCTTGAAAGCTTTCCCAGAAGTCATGGTCCCACGCATGTTTGCATGCATAAACTCCTTCCCACGGGTCGGGGCCCTCCCGTCTGACTAGACAGACGGTGTGGTGACGATGGTGCCCAAGTCTTTTGGAGAAACATCCGTACCCAACCTTCACCCAATCGCACTCCAAACGACCAAGCAAAAGTGGGTCACCAGTGTAATCCTTACACAGCCCGAAGACGTTGGTGCTCAAGGCAGTGTGCGAGTTTGCGGAGTTCTCAGGCCTTCACATGAACATTAGCAAAACGGCATGCATCATCTCCAATGAACAGCCAGAAGTGTGGTGGGCGGCAATGCGGGGGCCAGCAGGTGGAGGGTCTAATGGGACTCACCACCGACCACGCGTTCTCTCTTGCTATCCAAGAATGTAGGGCATGGATAGTATCCACGCTGGAGCTGGCGCTATTGGAAAGGCCATTGCTCTTGAAAATATGGGTTTGGTTGTCATGGCCTGGGCAGCCAAAGCATATTTTCCCAAACGGTGAAGAACCACCAACAGACACCGAACGGGAACCCATAAAGCGGGGGAGGGGATTGTAGCTCACCAGCAGTTTCGGGCCATTTTGACCAGACACACACCCCTTCAAACCGGCCAGCCATGAACAGCAGCCCAGCCCAGGGCTGCCCCACGACCTCTTGGAGCTACTTGGGGGTGGGTTACTGGTAACCCACTGGGAAATGATGACCCCCATGCCCTGCCCCAATAGGGCTAGAACAGCTAGGCCACCCGCAATGGGACTAGGTCTGAGCACCTTGTGTGCTACCCTCCCCTGCCCACCCACCCTCTCAGTATTGATGTTTCTTTGCATGGGCCTTATCACAGACCCGCACCACTACTCAGTGGCGCCGCATGCACGGGCGCTGGCATATGTATGCCAACATCATGGGTTGCAAAACCAGTTGTGTATGTCGGCATGGAGTATAGTGCATGAAGACAAGTGCATGTCATGTGGCAAGGTGGCATGGGACAAAGCAAGGCAGTTTGGGGCGGGGTCCGTGAATCGGCATCTTCTGTAGTCGACAAGGTTGAGCCCTGCAGCCATTGCCTTCACACGGATCTTGCTCTGTGGAGGCTTGGGGATGTACACACTGGCTAACTTCATGTCAGAGATGTCACCAGGGGCCTCCATGACAAAGGCCTTCATAGTTCGCGCATCATCTCCGGGGCATGGTCCATAAGGCTCGTCAATTTCGTCGCTTTGGCCTTGCCCAATTGATATAACCAGGAAAAAAAAGTGTGACTGAAGTGTGATGTGGCGGAGCAGACATTGTGTGACCGTCGGATGACACCACTGCACTTCAGCAATACCCCTCCTGCCTGGAATTTTGTGTCCTGCCCGGTGTGCCAGTCTTGACATGCATTTCTTTCTCTATCAGTCCCTGGACCTACACTCCCCGTTGTAGGGGTGGGGGTAGCACCAATCACACGGGCCATGATGTCCCCATGGCTGCCACAGCAGTTCCCACAGCCTGAGCCCAACAGTTTGGTATATTGCATGTATGCTAAGGAACCCCACCCCTTTTGCCCGCCCACCACAAAAGATTCAGGTGTCTAAATCACTGACACAGGCATGACACAAGACAGCAATCCCCTTCATAGTCAGAGGCCCCAGCACAGCAAGGGCGTACGAGGAGGGGCTGAGAGCAAGGGAAGATGAGTTTGCCCCAACCTCAACAAGATGCAAAGTTCGTGGGGGGGGGGGGGGCAAGAATGAGAAGGGGAGGCACCCACTTTTGGTAGCCAAGCACAGCGGTTGACCTTCCCCCAAGGGGCCATGAGCAACGGATACTGAGCTCGCATATACCCCCGTGACACAGGACACGCAAAACCACACAGCAGTATGTATGGCAAGGATGGGACATATTCCTCGACCCACAACCGACATTCATGCCCTGCTTGTTGCTACGCACAATTGACTGACTTGGAATTGTGAATGGAACCCTAAACCGTGTATTCTTCCAGCATGCTCCGCTCCATGGCATTTAGCCAGCCTTCAGGAGGTGGGAAAAAGGTTTGCGGGGGGCCGGGGGCTCGTTTGAGTCCCCTTACCCCCAGGGGTGGGGGGTCAGGGAAGGGCAATCTGAGGACCAGTGCTGGCTCAGAAATCAGGCCACAAAGTGGCATGAACGAAAAAAAATTGAAATTCTTTTTCTAATGATACATACCTCAAAATGATCAGCGCGTCGTGGCGGTCATTTTGAAGTACATTTGTTGGATTACCCGGGACCCCACGTCCCCACCCCCCACCCCCTGTCACCCCCTGTGGGCCCGTCTGGGGCCATGTCACGAGAGCCAACCCAAGAGGGGGGGCTGGTTCTGGAAAATGGGCCTGAACCACCTCGCCCCCCCTGCAAACCTTCCCCCCCCCAACATTTTTCCGCAAGCCTCAGATCACTGATCCGTGCAACAGTGTTGACTATATTAAATCGAAATCAGATCACGTTTGTATGCACACGACAGGAGGTGCCCGAGGGCACACTGAATGAAATAATACGGTGTCAGGCAATGTAGATCTCATTCATTCCCTGGCGCACTGATTTTGTGTTCGTCGCCATTCGTCACTCCTCGTCGTCACACTGCTGCGCTCCATCGCTTTGCATTCATGAGACGTAGAGAAGCTGCACCACAATTTTCACTCTCCTTCACCGCATTCAAAATGGGCGTGCCATGATGGTCTGCAGGTGGGGTGGTACCCACAGTACGCTTACCCCCAGTCATTGATGGGCGCCATGGAGGTGCGCATTTGACGGTGATCTGCTCCAGGGCTGTCCGTTCCATCCATGAAGACCAGGATGTGTTTTGTCAGGATGGTATTTAAGGCTGACACCTTCTGTTAGAGGTGAGGATTAGGGTGATGGGGGTTTCTGTACAAGGTGAGTGTTCCCCATGCCACAGCTTAGTGGCGACCGTGGCCTATACCGGGTAGGGGGGTAGGGGGTCAGAGGCCAACAACAAAGTTTGTGCACCCAAAGTCCACCTCCACCATCGGGGCTTTGATAAATTCCATTTTTTTTCCTGAGGAAATATTTTCTGATGTGGGGGGCCTTCGACTGCAGACCAGCCCCAATGGTGACGCTCAGGAAGGGAAACTATGATCATTCGGTTGCATGCCAACACCAGGAACACCAGGCGGGCGGAATGGCAGCTGGGCTCCTCCATATTTCTCTGTATCTCTGGCCTTGTATGGCTGACCGCCTGCAGATAATGATATCAGTGATGAAGGATGCATTGAAATTGCTGAGGCTTTAAAGGTGAACACAACGCTGACAAACCTTCGCCTTGAGCGTATGTTTTTGCACTAGGCAGATGCGGCAGGTCCTTGTGCATGGTGTTTGGTCAGGGCGGGGGTGTGGGGGTGTCGAGTACAAGGGCAAAAAAATGTTCGTGTACCTAAAATGGGCCTCTCCTTTTTGGCTCGCTGTTCAAAATTTCATTCTTCCCCAGAGGTGTTGGTGTTGGGTGGTTGGGCCTGGGGGGATGGGTCCGCCAGGGTTCATGTACTGCTCCATTTGTGTGGCCAAGATCACACTGGTTGCAGGTTGCTGACGAGCATCACCAGCACCACCACGAACACCAACAGCACCTGCACCAGCACCAGCACCAGCACCAGCAGCTCCAGCACCGCTTTCCCAGCTGCAGCACCATCATTAGCAGGAACAGCGCCAGCAGTACCAGCAGCACTGCGCCGCCAGCAGCAGGAGAAGGAGGGGCACCAGCCGCACCAGAGTGCCGCCACCCGCTAGTGCTGCTGGTGCTGGTGTTGGTGCTTTCGGGGGGCAGGGTGTGCGCAGTGTGCACACAGTGCCAAAAGTAGGGCATCTTGGAGAAGCCAATGGCTAGAAACCACAGTTCCTGCTGATTATTGCAAGATATGATGGATATATGGGGTGGTAGCTGTATGCGCTGTGCGCATAGCACTTTTAGGATTATGGAGGAGGTCTGGTCTCGCCCGTTTCAGCCACTTGTCAGTTGTGTGCAATTGCCCGTTCCTCTTCTCTTGGTTTGGTGTTCCAGCAATGCGGAAATTGCCGCTGGTTCACTGTGGACAATCTCCCTCGGCATCTCCGGCCTCATGTTGTTCTTAGGTCTCTGCAATTATCACTCAGGGTATTTCCGTAAGGGAACTGCCGGCATCGTTTGTGCCACAGTTCACATCTGTGTGGGTCAATTATCTTCGCAAGAAGAAGATGCCGATTGATGTGTTCACGTCTCACCACGCTCACTGGTTTGGGCAGAAATCATTTGGCTCCTCTCGGTCAGGATGCTTTATGAAAAGAAAGGCTTCATTTCGCTTTGCTTTTGTGCTGCTGTTTTGTGGGGAGGTTGTGTCAACGATGTGTTGTACCACGTAGGAATTCGGGCCAGCCTATTGGGCATTGTTCAAGGGGGGGCTGGTTTTGGGTATGTCGGTCGTCTTTCTCAAACCTGTCCATGCATTGCGTGCGCAGTGGCCGTTGATGCTGCCGCCCATGTTCCTGCTGATGGTCCTGTTGTACTTGCTTGGATACTGTGCAGGCTCTGTGGTGGCTATGCTTTGCCCACATCCTCTTGATTGCATTTCCCTCCGAGGTCCATTCATTGCGGTCTTGAGCGTCTGGTGGACGGGCTCTTTCCACTTGAACCTGCATAGTGCAGTGCGATAATTTCCCTCTCCATGTGCGAGGCTGCCTTGCGTCCTTCGCCTGTCCGCACATGCCATGGTGCATGCATATCTGCAGAGAATATAATTCATGCTGAAGGGGCCACTGCATTGGCACAAATGCTGGATGAAAACGATACCCTCAAGTCTCTTCACCTCTATGGTACGTCTGCATAGAGATACACATTGCTCTTCTCTGTGGTGATGTCCGGTAGGGCAGCAACCCTTGCCCCACTTCGGGGGCCCGGTGCCCCCAAATCCCCGAATGGTTGCCCTGCATTGGTATCTAGTGTCGAACAATGAGCAGGGTAAATTAGGGTCGGTTGCTGGTTTCCAATGGAGGGAAGGGTTGGTTGTGGTTGCGTCTGCTGGACTCTATTTTGTTTTCACTCATAGTAAATGGGGAGTGGGTTTTCCCACCACTTGTGTAAAGTAAGAATGCTGAGAATTCAAGTCGAGGTGTCGACAGGTGGCAACCCTGTCCTCAGGCAAACCCCCCCCCCCCCCCGCGCCGCGGGTGCTTTGCATAATGGGAGGCCAGTGAGCTCAGGGCGTGGGCCCCCGTCCAAACAGTGCACCACTGATGAGTAGCATGTGGTGATCTGGATCCCCGTAGCCCTGTGTTGCACTTCTTGCATCAGTTGTGAGGTATAGCACCCTTCAACCTTCACTTCATGACTGCATGTGAAGCCTCTGGCCATGCTGGCACGGGAGTGGACGCCACAGGGGCAGTGTGCTGCAGTGTTGAGCAGTCAGTTTAGCATTTCACTCTGACCATGAAGCTGCCCTTGCCTCCACCACTCCCGATGGACACGGACGACTTGGAGCAACAAAAGTACTGGACACTGGTTGTACAACACGGTGATCAAACCGCCTTTATGCCCCTCCCCCGCGCTCCTTGATGTAAACCAAACGCCGTTCTGCCGACGCCCCGACTCGTGCAAGATTACTTTTTATTGTATCATGCGTGCACTAGGGGTGCCAGGGTGGGCATGGAATACCGCAGCACGTGGCTGATTTCGCTGTGACATCCATTCAGGGAACAAGATCAGTGAAGGCGGTTCACAGGAACTTGCGTTCTGCTTGAGGAACAACACCGGCCTCACGAGTCTCAACTTAAATTGTATGTTGCATCGGGAATACATTAGAATGAGAACAGGGTAAGGTGCGTGTTGTGTTGTGGCATAAAGTACCTGAACCCTCCGCCATTTGATAGTGGCAATACCGTTATGGTCCTCGTTATGGTGCACACTGGGGTGACCCTCTACCTTTTGCTACTGGGAAAAGGATTGGGGTCTTCTTGTGCACGTGAAGACCAGGCACATTTAAGTGGTTGGGTTGCTATATCTCTCTGGGACATCCGTTCTATGCCAACACGGAGCGTTTTCACATTTTTTCAGACTTTTCTCAACTTTTGGCGTACTGCACCAAAATGTCGTCACCTTGGGGGGGGTATGTGTATGCTTTTCGAAATCTGTGGGAAAACGCCGTTTCAGAAATGTATGGGTTGGGGGGGGTAGGTGGTCACAGTTTTGCGCACAGAGCTGTACAAGGGAGGACACACAGGGCACAGGCAATGGTCCAGGGATCACTCATTATTCCGAATCCGATTCGTTCTCTGCAAGGGCCGGGACTCCATTGGGGCACACATCCCCGTGCTTGTGACTGGGAACATATTTCTTCAGTTTTTCCCAATCCTGCAGCCTGCGTGGCTTCACTGGTACCCACCCTGTGTTCAGGGGCATGGCCCACAGGCCGTCAGTTGTGAGGTCCACATTTCGCTGTTTGGTGAGCTGGACCTTGCGCCATGGAATGGCCTCACTGTACCCTGATTTCACCCAGACAAAACCGGGGTGGGCCTCCAGGTTTTCAGGGTTAGGTGTCTTGCCAAAGTCCAACCACTTTATTTTCTCATCTCTGATCAAAACAGGCTTCTGCTGATGGTCCAGGTGGCTGCCTGAAGACTTATATGCACCGGCCAGCCACCTGGACACATCCCAAAAATCGCTGCGCTTCAAAATGCGCAGCTTGCGTACAAACCGCTGTTTGTTTCGTACAACATGCTGGATTGTTAGGCCAGCCATGTCAGTGAGACCGTAATAATGATCAACATTATAGAGGGCACGGTCCATGGCACGGGACGCTGCATCGCATAGATTATATGAGTGGCCCTTGATGAAAACGCACCACGTGATGCGATGAAACCAGCGCCACTGGACCGCCAGCGCCACTGGACGGAGCACAGCAACCTTCAAAACGGGTGCGGCTGTCCGAATTTGCAGGTTGTACAGCTCACACTCGGCGCACGTGTCCTTCATGGGTGCCTGGTACCCCAGCTTGTATATTTTCATCGTCCGCTGAGCTGTTTTCAACGAAATCTGGGGCTTGAAATCTGCTTTGCCCCGCTTTGCAAACTGATCCGCCTCCTCCTTTTGGAGCCAGTGGATCCACACATTGTACGGTGACGCACGACGCCCACCGACAGGGGCCAGATGGACCCACTCAGTGCTGGGCCGGGCGGCATCGCTGAAGCGGTTCTCAGCCTGTGGCAGTGCCTGCAGAAATTTCTCAAATTTCCCTTTGATGGCTGAGGTCCGCCGTACATTGTCTGCTCCCTTTTTCTGGGGGCTCTTCATGGGACTGAGGGGGTTGGCAACGGCCGCGGCTGCTTTGGCTTTGGCCACAGACTCCACAACGATGCGACTGATTTTAAAATAGTGCAAGAACTGTGTCTTGCAAATTTGCCGACGCGACCCACGGTACGGTACAAAGTACGTTGTCTGGTGCCCCCTTTTTCTGGTGTACTTCTGACGACCTGCGTGTTTCACATCTTGCTCCAAATCGACGTCGATGCAGGTTGCCAGAAATTCGTGTTGCGAAGCCTTGGTGGGGTGCTCTTTACGATCCCAAAACTGGGATGCAAAGGCAATGGCCTCTGCAGTGGACAGAATCTGGTGTTCCTTGTGGGAGCAGGCAGGTTGCTGCGAACCACCTGTACGAGGCTTTTTGGCCTGTCGGGCAGGCTCCCGGGTCACCTTTACCCAATTTGCACCCCCAGAGCGTGCCCTTTTTCGCACCAAAGGTTTCTGTGGTGCATCGGGGGAAGCAACAGCCCGTTGTGTAAATTTGTATGCGGACATGGTGGCTGCCTGTTGACAAAATGAGGCAGCAAGCAACACAGGCACCATCCGAAATGGATGAAATACGGAAACATGTCGTCAGTTCAGCATGCAGACCTGGGGTGTTCCAAATAGCCCTTTTCAAGAGCTTTCCGAATATACCCCTCATACCCCCCCCTACAAGGCACTCAAGAGGCACAAATGAGGCAGCAATGGCACCGACACCCTAAAACGCTCCGTGTTGGCATAAAACCCGACGTCCCAGAGAGATATGCATTAATGGTTTGCAGCACCGCCAAGCGACGTTTCAGATTTGGGGCACAGATTACGTCGGTTTTTTTTATTAATGACCCCTGAAGGAGCGGCCCTTACAACGAGTGCCCCTCACAGACCAGGTAATATCAGAATTGTGTCTCACGACGCACTCACAATGTCCGATGTGGTGCTTAACACAAGAAAGAAGGCCCTCGTTTTCAAAGTATTAGGTTCAAGGACTTGAGCGGCTGGTCAGATGTTAAATGGACCCAGCAGCCTCCAATGCCAATGCCAGCCCCAGGCAGCAGGGCAATTGTCAGGGGATTCGGCATTGTGCCATTATGCCCTGTGGCGCACCCACAAATCGCTTTGTTCATCCACAGTCAGAGCTTGCACGTCCTGAGGGCCTGCAGAGAAATTACACGTTTTGCGTATTGAGCATGGCACGAGGGGCCTTGTGGGGTGCTGCTGATGCATGGCAGGTGTAGTAACCACCTGCAGGTAGGTGCTGGTGCTGGTGCAGCTGGTGCTGGTCTGGTGCAGAGTACCGGTCGAAAACCCGATGGTCATGCGCAAGGTGGGCTTTTGGGGTCAAGTCGGAAGATGGGAAGTTGTCAAGGGTCGGGATTTGTTGCACGATGACACCCGGTCGGGAGAGATATTTCTGGGTGTCTAGGCTTTTGCTGACATGCATTTTTGCAGCTACTGGCTTTACCGAAGGCGGAGCCCAAACACTCATGTTCAGCTTGACCCTGAACGAAACGCTGAAGGCTCTTGACATCGGCGGTTTGCTGTGTTTGTGTCGTTCAGCCAGGAAGCCCAAAGGCTTGATGCATGTTGCTTGCTGGAAGGAGGAAGGAGAACCTTGACCCATTGCCAAGGCCCTGCACGAATTGTGCACAAGATTCGCAGGGGGGCTTGTTTACCGTGTTTCCAAATTGTGTCCTTTCCGATTTCCCCATTGTAGCATGGATTATGGATCAGCACACTAAAATTGCTTTTCGGGGTTCCTGTCCTCACTGGAAGGTCTTCCCTGCTCCAAAAAACATTCAGGGCTACCAGAGAATGTATTTACAGGCCATGAGGGTTGGCGGGCCAGGCAGGGAATAAAGGGAGGAGAGTGGAGGGGGTGGTTTGGGGATGGTTCCCATAAATTGACAATGAGCCAAAATGGTGCCAAACCAAATCTAGGTGAGCCCACATCGTGCTGCCAGAGAAGATGTCTGCATTGCCCAATGCAACGTCATTGAGATGGTGGGTGGAACGTCAAGCGCTAGTCCAAAGGATGCCCTGGAATGTCCAAAATTCAGCACTGTGTCTTGCAGGTTTCAAGTGCAAGTCCACATCGGGCAGTCCCCCCCCCCCCCTGTATAAGCTACGCCCTTGTTCAAGCTACAGTAGGCGCAGGGGCCGTATCAATTTGGTACCTAATTTGATTCGGTACAAATGTAGTGCGGCCACATAATACATGGCTTTGGTGAACCCAGGCGTCTACAGCCTTGTCCAAGCTACAGTAGACTTAGGGACTGTATTAATTTGGGACTTTTGCGTAGCTTATACAAGGGGGGGGGGGGGTACGATGGTTGGCACTCTGAGGAATTGTCTTAGAATGTGGACAGCAAACTTGAGTTACCCAAAGTGTTCTAGTGAGCGTACCGTTGGCGCATTGGAACGAGCACCAATGTGCCAGCAGTAAGAAGTAGTTGAAGATGTTGCGTGCTTGCATGAGGCGCAGGACCATGACGATTTTTGATGTCGGCATTGTTTATTGCCGACAGGGTTGACCAGTGGAGGGGGTGTCTACGCTTGTTTGTTGAACTAGCAGTCAATTGTTGAAAAAAAATCAGTTTGGCCGCCCAATTGGGTGGTACACATACCCCCCCATTTTGAATATGGTGACTCCAGAAGAAACAAGTTGAGATGGTGGCGAGCCTATATACCTGCCGA